>LPNX010171679.1:283402-308726 GCA_001517045.1 Pseudotsuga menziesii
GATGCTCTACTTCAGAGGGAGTGATTGCAGAAGATCTTGAGGTTCGACATGGTACGACAGGATGGACAGATTACTGATGATTCTAGGGTTTACTGAGAGTAAAGCAGATTCCAACCTTTGATCCAAAGTTGAAGGTGGAAGACCAGTGATGCTCCTGTTATGTGTTGATGCACTACTATTCTAGGTATGGAGGTGTGGCAGAGTACAGATGGGATCTTCCTTGGACAAGGGAAGTATGCAGTAGAGATCCTGAAGAGGTTCGGGATGATGGACTGCAAGGCGATGGCCACACCTATGGCATCGAACCTAAAGCTATTGAGTGATGCTTCGTCAGAGTTGGTTGATGCTACGATGTATCATCAGATGATTGGGTCATTGATGTACCTGACGAACACAAGACCAGATATCTGCTTTGCTGAGAACACCTTGAGCCAGTACCTGACAGATCCAAGAAGTGTTCACTTGACTGCTGCAAAGCATATTCTAAGGTACCTGAAGGGTACAATTGACTATGAGCTCAAGTACGATGTGAATCAGAAGATTAACCTGGAAGGTTATGTTGATTCAGATTGGGCAGGCAATGCCATCGATAGGAAGAGTACTTCGGGATGTTGCTTAAGTATGGGATCAAGTGTGATATCTTGGTTTAGCAGGAAGCAATCCTGTGTGGCACTGAGTATGGCTGAAGCAGAGTATGTCGCAGCTTGTTCAGCTAGTTGTGAGGCAGTATGGCTGCGGAAGATACTGTTTGATATATTTGATCTCCAGTTAGATGCTACTTGTATACATTGTGACAACCAGAGTTGCGTGAAGTTGTCAGAGAATCTAGTGTTTTATGACAAGTCGAAGCATATCGAGATCAAGTATCACCATATCAGGGATATGGTGTAGAGAGGAGTAGTGAAGCTCCTGTATGTTGCAACGAAGGAACAGATAACTGATGTATTGATGAAGCCATTGGCTAGGATGAAGTTTGAGTACTTTAGAGGGAGACTTGGTGTTCTCCAGATCGAGGCTTCCTCCCAGAGAAAGTGATGAGACCCTTAGCCATTCTGACATGGTGAGAGGATTGGTTCCTTCCATGGTTAGATATAAGGGCTGAGCCATTCTGTCATGATGAGAGGATTGGTTCCTTCCATGTCATATATGAGTGCTGAGATCCATAGCCATTCTGACGAGTAGGTCAGATATAAGGTCTGAGTCATTCTGTCATGATGGTAGCATTGCTCCCTTCCATGTCAGATATGAGTGCTGGCGATTCTGTCGAGTAGGACAGATGTAAGAGAAATTGCCATTCTAGGAATGGAGGCACTTGGTCAGTTACCAGGAACACTCAGTGTAAGAACTAAGTAGCCATTCTGATGTGATAGAGGGATGTGTTCCCACTTGATCAGATGTAAGGGATGAACCATTCTGTTCATGGCTAAAGGATTAAGTTCCTTCCATGTCAGATGTGAGTGTTGGCCATTCCGACGAGCAGGTCGGATGTAAGGGCAACTGCCATTCTCTAGGAGAATGGAGGCACCTGGTCAATTACCAGGTAGCTCAGTCGAGGAGGATTGGGGGCCATTCTGATATGATTGCTGGGATGTGTTCCCCTCATGATCAGATATGAGTGCATGCCCTTCCATCATTGTGAGAAGGATGTGTTCCCGCCTGGATGGATGTAAGTGCTGAGCCTTGTCACAGATGATACCAGGTGTGTCCTATCATGCTGGTGACTGTAAGTGCTGTGCCATTTCACAGATGATAGTAGGTGTGTCCTATCATGCTGGTGACTGTAAGTGCAGTGCCATTTCACAGATGGTAGTAGGTGTGTCCTACCATACTAGTGGATATGAGCACTGTGCCTTTCCACAGATGATAGGAGGTGTGTCCTATCATGCTAGTGGTTGTAAGTGCTGTGCCATTTCACAGATGATAGTAGGGGTGTCCTATCATGCTGGTGACTATAAGTACAGTGCCTTTTCACAGATGGTAGTAGGTGTGTCCTACCATACTAGTGGATATGAGCACTGTGCCTTTCCACAGATGATAGGAGGTGTGTCCTATCATGCTAGTGGTTGTAAGTGCTGTGCCATTTCACAGATGATAGTAGGGGTGTCCTATCATGCTGGTGACTGTAAGTGCTGTGCCATTTCACAGATGATAGTAGGTGTGTCCTATCATGCTGGTGGTTGTAAGTGCTGAGCCATTTCACAGATGATAGTAGGTGTGTCCTATCATGCTGGTGAATGTGAGTGCTGGGCATTTATGATGGGATTGTAGTTTACTACATGATCAGATGTGAGTGTTGGGCATGCCTTTCTGACAAGTAGGTCAGATATAAGTGCTGGGAAAAGACCTACATGAGGAGTAGGCCTACAACCAGCATGAAAAAGGGCTGGCTCTGTAGAAATTCCTATGACGAGAAGAATCATGAGATAGCACCAATGTTGATCCAGATCGAGTGATGAACCAAATCCAGTAATGATGATCCAGCAGTGATGATCCAGATCAAGTGATGATCCAGATCCAGTCCAGTGATGTTGATCCAGATCGAGAGATGATACAGATCTAATGATGATGTTCTATGTTGATCCAGATCGAGAGATGATCCAGATCCAGTGAAGATGACTTGAAGACGAAGATGACTTGAATACGAGATGATCCAGCTAATACAAAGAAGAAGACCGGTGCTGAAAATTGTGTCGAAAGAATACCTTCCTAGTTAAGAGGGAGTGTTGATGTATATGTAACTTCAGAATGTATTCTTCTATGTATCTTATATATTGTAACCCGATGTTTATTCCGAGATGTCTCTATTATGTATTTGAGTCATGTGGTCATGCCCCGATGTTCCGATCGGGAGGATTAATAATGTAATCAAGTCATATCAAGTCATTAGGTAAGTCCCCACAGTTTCGGGGCACTTGAGTTATTATACACTAATTAAGGTGTAGGCTCGAGTAAGTAATTGTTAGTTGGGCCGACATGATTGAGTGCACTTCAAGTCAATGGAAGAATATAAATAGAGAGTGAGAGACTCTCTATTTATCACTTGTGAAATACATCACTTGCTCTCCCAAGTGTGGCGCACTTTTGAAGAAGGAAATTTTGGGCCTAGACAGAAGACAGAAGACTACTGCTGTTTTGGGAGATCTCTTACTGTTTTGGTGTTGATTCTATCTTAGAGGAAGTTGCGGGGTTTTCTCCTTTATGGTTTCCTCGAGGAAAACTCTTTGTGTCTCTTGTCTCTTATGATGTGCTCGTGTTTTATTGCTATTCTTGTTATTCTCTCAGTGAAAATATCCTAAGATCATAATGCTAGCTTAATGTGATGAAAAACTAGCACTTTGCAAAAGACTGTCCTAAGAGTAAGAACCACTCTCATAAGAAGAAGAGGAACAAAAGAAGACATCATGCTCATGCTGCAGAGGATGATGAACCATCCAAGAAGAGATCCAGATATGAAAGTGAAGATTCTTCAAGTGAGGATGAATATGTTCTAATCTCGGCTCTCATAGGTAACATTACTCATGGTAATGATGATTGGCTTATAGATAGTGGGACTTCCAAACATATGACTGGATTCAAGGAATCCTTTGTAAGGCTGTCAAAACATGAATCACCTCACAAGGTGAAACTAGTAGATGACTACCAATATCCAATAAAAGGTAGTGGGGAATCTTCATATAAACTAGACTCTGGTAAGTCTCTAAGAATGAAAGAAGTATTGTTTGTGCCAAGACTCAAGAAGAACCTTCTCTCCATATCAACATTGGATGCAAAAGGAATGCGGGTTGCATTCATAGATGGTCAAGTCATTATGTGGCCTAAAGGAAAGACTATCGATGATGCGGTAGTAATTGGAGAACAAGAAGGAGGATTGTACAAATTGTAGGGCCATCCAGAACAAGCCTTGGTCCATGAAATAGTAGAACCAAATGAGCTTTGGCATATAAGGCTTGCACATGTGCATTACAAAGCACTACCTATTGCAAGCAAAGCTGTTGAAGGTATTCCATAATTCCAAGCAAAACATGATGGTGTCTCCAAAGGATGTGCAAAAGGAAAGAATACAAAGAAGAAATTTCCCAGTAGCGAAAGCAAAGCCAAAGACATACTAGAAATCATCCACTCCAATGTATGTGGTCCTATGTCATCAAAATCACTAAGCGGGTATGCATACTATGTTTCTTTTATTGATGATTTTTCTAGAAAGACATGGGTTTACTTCATGAAGAACAAAGACGAAGTATTCAGTAAGTTCAAGGAATTCCAAGCCTTGATCGAGAAGCATACTGAAAAGAATATTAAGACTTTTCAATCAGATAATGGTGGAGAATTCACTTCGAATGAATTCAAAGAGCTATGCAAAGAATCAGGGATTAAGAGGGAGTTGTCCACTCCTTATAATCCACAACAGAATGGGATTGTGGAACGAAAGAATAGAAATATCATGGAAGCTACAAGAGCTATGCTTCATGAACAAGACTCTTGAAGAAGTCTTCTCTGGCAAGAAACCAAAAGTCATCCATATTAGAATATTTGACTTCCCTGTATACATTCACATTCCAAAATAGAAGAGAACAAAATTAGATCCTTCAGGAAAGAAGGGTGTATTTGTGGGATACTCTGAAAGCTCGAAGGCTTATAGAATATATTTCCTAGGATACAAGAAGATTGAAATCAGCAGGGATGTGACATTTGATGAAGACATGGCTTACAACAAATCCAGAAAGAGACCTGCTGAAGAAACTGAAGAAGCAGAAGCAGAAGCAACCAGAATTCATGATACAACCATGAATGAAGAAGCTCAAGAAGAAGATCGAGAATTTGAAGAACCACAAAGACCTGTAGATCCACCACTGGAGAAGAATCCTCATAAGAGGAAACCTGCTTGGGTACGAGAACTTATCCAAGGTGTGGAAAGATATGGGGCTCCAGAAGAGAATCATAGAGAAAGAAAGAGGAGCAGATCCTGCTATGGGTATGTAGCCTTACTATGTGATTTCATTGATAAAGAACCTTCCAGTTATGAAGAAGCAGAAGAATGGAAATAATGGAAGGATGCTATGGTCAAAGAGTACCAATCGATCATGAATAATGATGTCTAGGATGTTGTCCCAAGACCAGATGGGAAGTCAGTTGTAACTTCCAAATGGATCTACAAGATCAAGCATGCTGCAGATGGTAGCATTGAAAAAAATAAGGCAAGATTTGTAGCTCAGGGTTTCTCTCAGAAAGAAGGAATAGACTATGAAAAAACCTTTGCACCTATAACTAGATACACTTCCATCAGATTAGTACTTGCTCTGGCTGCAGTGATGAAATGGAAGATACACCAGATGGATGTCAAGATTGCTTTCTTGAATGGTGTAGTGGAAGAGGAAGTGTATGTAGAACAAACACTCGGTTTTGAGACACATGACAGGAAGTCTCATGTGTGCAGATTGAAGAAATCCTTGTATGGTTTGAAACAGGCACCCAGGACCTAGTACGGTAGAATTGACATCTTTCTATCTAGTTTAGGCTTTACCAAGAGTAAAGCAAATTCCAACCTTTACTACAAGGTTGAAGATGGCAACCCAGTGAAGCTTCTACTATATGTAGATTATTTATTTGTGACAGGTATGGATGGGTTGATTGCTGATACAAAAAGAAAGCTTACTTCCGAGTTGGAGATGAAGGACTTGGGTATGATGTATTACCTTCTAGGTATGGAGGTGTGGTAGAGTACAGATGGAATCTTCCTTGGACAAGGAAAGTATGCAGTAGAGATTCTAAAGAGGTTTGGGATGATGGAATGCAAGGCTATAGCCACACCGATGGCATCAAACCTTAAGCTACTGAGTGATGCTTCATCAGGGTCGGTTGATGCTACAATGTATCGTTAGATTATTGGGTCATTGATGTACCTGACAAACACAAGACCAAATATTTGCTTTGATGTGAACACCTTGAGCCAGTTTCTGATAGATTCGAGACATGTTCACTTGACTACTGCAAAGCATATTCTGAGATACCTAAAGGGTACAGTTGACTATGGGCTCAAGTACAATGTAAATCAAAATATTAACCTGGAGGGTTATGTTGATTCAGATTGGGCAAGCAGTGCCTTCGATAGGAAGAGCAGTTCAGGGTGTTGCTTCAATATGGGGTCAGGTGTGATCTCTTGGTTTAGCAGGAAGCAATCCTATGTGGCACTGAGTACAACTGAAGAATAGTATGTCGCACCTTATTCAGCTAGTTGTGAGGTAGTATGGGTATGGAAGCTACTGTCTGATTTATTTGATCTCTAGTTGGATGCTACTTTTATACATTGTGACAACCAGAGTTGCATAAAGTTCTCAGAGAATCCAGTGTTCCATGACAAGTCAAAGCATATCAAGATCAAGTACCACTATATCAGGGATATGGTGCAGAGGGGAGCAGTGAAGCTCCAGTATGTTGCGGCAGAGGAACAGATAGTTGATGTATTGACGAAACCATTAGATAGGGTGATGTTTGAGTACTTCAGGGAGAAGCTTGGTGTTCTCTAGATCGATATTTCCTCCAGGGGAAAGTGATGAGTCCCATAGCCATTCTGACATGGTGAGAGGATTGGTTCCTTCCATGGTCAAATGTAAGGGCTAAGCCATTCGGTCATGGTGAGAGGATTGGTTCCTTCCATGTCAGATATAAGTGTTGAGATGAGTACCCATTCTGAGGAGTAGATCAGATATAAGGGCTGAGCCATTCTGTCATGGTTAGAGGATTGCTTCCTTCCATGTCATATATGAGTGTTGGCCATTTTGTCGAGTAGGACAGATGTAAGATAAATTGCCACTCTTTGAATGGAGCTTCCTAGTGAGGTACCAGGAACACTCAGTCTAGGACTAAGTAGCCATTCTGATGTGATAGAGGGATGTGTTCCCACATGATCATATGTAAGGGTTGAACCATTCTATCATGGCTAAAGGATTAAATTCCTCCCATGTTAGATGTGAGTGTTGGCCATTCCGACGAGTAGGTCGGATGTAAGGGCAACTGTCATTCTCTAGGAGAATGGAGGCACCTGGTCAGTTACGAGGTAGCTCAGTCGAGGAGTACTGGGGGCCATTCTGATATGACTGTAGGATTGGTTCCTACAAGATCAGAGGTGAGTGCAATCCCTTCCATCACTATGAGCAGGATGTGTTCCCTCCTAGATGGATGTAAGTGCAGAGCCATTTCATCATTGTGAGTAGGATGTGTTCCCGCCTGGATGAATGTAAGTGCATAAATATTTCATCATTGTGAGAAAGATGTGTTACTACCTGGATGAGAGTCTTTCATCATTGTGAGCAGGATGTGGTTCTGGCCTAGGTGGAAGAACAAACTTCTTTCATCATTGTGAGCAGGATGTGGTTCCGGCCTAGATGAAAGTGAGGAAATCTTCCATCATTGTGAGCAGGATGTTGTTTCGGCCTGGGTGAAAGAACAGATTTCTTTCATCATTGTGAGCAGGATGTGGTTCTGGCTTGGATGGAAGTGCAGAACTCTTCCATCATTGTGAGCAGGATGTGTTCCAGCCTGGATGGATGTGAGTACTATGCCCTTCTGATGAGTAGGTTAGATGTAAGTGCTGAAGCCTTTTCACAGATGATAGTAGTTATGTCCTATCATGCTAGTGAATGTGAGTGCTGGGCCTTTCTGACAAGTAGGTCAGATATAAGTGCTGAAGAAGACCTACATGGAGGCTGGGCCTACAACCAACATGAAAAAGGGATGGCTCTGTAGAGCTTCCTGTGACAAGAAGAATCATGAGATAGCACCAGGGACGATCCAGATTGAGTGATGATCAAGATCCAGTGATGATGATCCAGTAGTGATGATCCAGATAGAGTGATGATCAAGATCCAGTGATGACAGCCAGTGATGATCCAGATCGAGTGATGATCCAGATCAAGTGATGATGCCTCATGATGATCCAGATCGAGTCATGATCCAGATCCGGTGATGATGTCCCATGATGATCCAAATCGAGAGATGATCCAGATCCGATGACTTGAAGATGAAGATGACTTGAACACTCAAAAAGACCTGAGATGTAGATGATGAGATGATCCAGTTGATACAGAGAAGAAGACCAATGCTGAAAATTTTGTCGAAAGAATACCTTCCTAGTTAAGAGGGAGTGTTGATGTATTTGTAACTTCAGAATGTATTCATCTATGTATATTATGTATTGTGACCCGATGTTTATTCTGGGATTTATCTATAATATAATTGAGTCATATTGTCATGCCCCGATGTTCCAATCAGGAGGATCAATAATGTAAACAAGTCATGTAAAGTCATAGTGAGTAACCCTCTGATTGTCTAAGGGTTAAAATCCCCACAGTTTCAGGGCACTAGGGTTATTAGACTCTCCTAGTAGAGGTCATCCCTGGTAGGCTTTTAGTCATGTCAAGATTAGTATAAATAGAGAACTGGAGTCTCTATTTATCACACAACTCACACACACTCAAGTGTAGTGCATAGTTGAGGAAGGAGAAGACACTGGGGATATTCAAGAAGAAGATTACTACTGTTGGGATATCACTTACTGTTTTGGGGCTTTTACTGTTTTGGTGCTGATTCTATCTCTGAGGAAGTTGTGGGGTTTTCTTCTTTATGGTTTCCCTGAGGAAAAACACTGTGTTCATTGTCTCTTGTGCTTGATTGCTGTACTTGTTATTCTCTCAGTTAAATATCCTAATAATGCTAGCTTAATGTTGAAAAACTAACATTTCTAGGTCTTATAGTTCTCATAGAAAATGATAAGGTTCATAGAGCCTTCTGCAAAATACCATGAACAATAACAAGCAAATCCCAATACAATAGATAAAATATGCATACCTAAAACCTCTAAATGGATTTGGTTGGATTTTCAGTTGACCAAAGTGATTTTTATAGTTTTACAATAAGTTCGCATTAAAATTACTCTCAAAATAGATTAGAATAGATTAGGCCACACATAACTAGAAGAAACTAATTTAAACAACTCTTGACAAATTTCCTTGGTGAATGAGCTCTCAAGAAGGATTGTCCAAGGCGGATTTGTTGGTGGTGAGGTGTTCATGTCCAAAGGTGTTCCCATGTTCTTTATCATATAGTTTCTTACTTTTTGTTTTAACTCCATTTATTACTTCTTCAGTTTGTTTTAGTGATATGCGTGTTACACATGAAATATAAAGTTATAATAATAAATAGAAGCGTACTCTAAACATGCTATGATTTGGATTTCTTTTATCATAGTTTTTTTAACATTTTTCTTGAAATCCAGTAAAAAAATTAAAACAATTACTAGAAATGAAAATATAAGTTGTTGAGATTCCACGACATAGGGGTAGTGATTTTTTTTAAACTATATAATGTTTATACTACTTCATAAATAAACATTCCATAGTAAATATATTTTTGTAAAAAATTGTTGTGATAAACTATTTCAATAGGATATCCACCATAGCTTACTACAATCAATTAATCCCCAAAATGAAATTTTAGATTACATTTAACCTAAATTAAATTTTATGATCTTTTATTTATGTTAAATTATGCCATTTTAAATATTTATCCAATACACACATATATTACAGTGAAATATAATAGCTCTACAACACTTAGAAAAAAAATGGTTAACTATAGAGAGGGGTATAATTATTAAAGACTTGCTATTATTTTTCTTGAAAAACAAAACAACAACAACATTAACTTAATATTCAAGAATAATCAAAGTTAAAGAGCCTTTACACTCAGTTTGAGAGAAATTATTTCTCCATTCACCACTCAAATGTGTCACTCTAATATATAAAAACATGTTATAACTTTCTATTAATTCTGAAATATCATAAAAATAAAAATAAAAGTTTTTACATTCAATAAGATATATTATTCTATATAACTTCCATATACACCATATTTTTATAAAATTTAATTTTAAAATATAAAATAATTATAATAATTTAAAATTTATATTAAAATTTATTAAACCCATAAACACGTTGGTAACCATTAATAATTTAGTATCCAGGATGTAAGCGCTGCATGGAATATGAATAAAATCACTACAATTCATCCGCTCTCACTATAATAACATGCTAACAACAATACTACAATTGTTCTCATACTCCCACTAATAAATAAACGACTTCAACTGCCTTCAACGGCTTGAACAACTTCAACGACTTCAACGGCTTCAAGCGCTTCCCATATCACGGAAATAGATTCAACTGCCTTAGTGCATATTGTTTCTCCTCTCCTTATCCTTTCCTCAGCCTCAGACACTGCTTTGTTGTGCTCTTCGAGCACCTTAGGAGGTGTTCTTGGTGTCTGCCTTACTTTTAACTCCTCGACCTACCTCCTCAGGCCTGTAGCAATCCAAGACAGGCGTGCTACCTTTGCGGTCATGTCTGCATCTTCTTAGTCTTCTTCTAAATGAAACTCTACAACTTCTTCCTTGATGGATTCGACAATTTTAAGCTGGATCTACTCACGTAACTCGATTTCCTCCTCTTTTTCTCTAAGGAGGGCCTTACACGGTTTCTCCTTCCTTTTATGTTCAGTCACTTTATACGCCACAACATTCTCTTGGATGTGTATATCGGTTGCAGATTCCTATTGTACCGCATAGAATTTAGTTAACATGAGTTTAGAGAAGTCTATATTCAGGATCTCAAACTCGTGGACAAATGCATCAAACTCAAACGTCCCTATCTCCATTACTATTGCCTAGATTTCTACTTTTATCGATGCCACCAACTCTTGTGTGACTAACGAGATACTAGGATCCACACCATAAGTTTCAGCCTCGACAGTGGATTTGACTTCATTGACAACCTCTATCAATTGATTGATGTGCTCAGCCAGTTCACCGATCAGTCACAACAACTTCTTACTTATACCTCACAATTTGGATTTGGGAAATTTTGTGATGGAATCAGACAACAAGCTTATGTCCTCCTCGACTAAGTTAATAGTGTTAGCCAATTTTTTTTCCTTCTGCTTCTTATGCTGTGGTTGATGTTTCTCGGTGCTACGCACCTCTTCATGGGCCTTCCTTGCATCATCATTAGTAGGAGTGCCATCTGAATCATCACCATTATCATCATCATTGGAGATCAGCGTTTGATTTCCTTGGCCATTTCCTACATCATTTCATTTCCCATCATCTGGGTCATGGCCTTGACCATTACTCTAGTTGTTTTCTTGGCCCTCACCTTGGTCTTCTCCTCCTTGGTTTCCTTCTTGGTTCACCTGCTCCTCTACTAGGCCACGCCATTCTGTCATCTAATCCTGGAAAATTGTGTCCACATCAATATAAGTTATCATAAAACCCTCCTGATGTGCTTGCTTGGTCAGGTCATTCAGTGGCTCCAAGATAACATTGTGGACAATGGCCTGGAAGTTTATGAATGCTTTGTACCTTTGTACTATCACAGCCCTTACTCTGTATGACTGCCTGATAACATCACACAGTGCCTCTTCATGTTGAAAGAACTTGATGTTATTATCGGTGCGGCGAATCTTGTCATCCTTGTCCTCCTATAGGTTCTGGTACTTTGCACCAAGGAAAAGCACTAGACATCCATTGGCTGATAGTCTGGTGGGTTGGACCATAAAACAAAGGAAAGTAGGATGAGCAGTGAGGAGTAGTGAAACTCAGCCTTAGGGTCCTCCTGTTCCTACTATGCATCCTCTATAAGCTCATTCAATAGGAACTGCGACCAATTGAAGATTACACCAACCACACACTTTTCTACAATTTCTATCGCCCTAGCGGTGCACTCAATGGGTCCAATCTTGCACAATAGCTTGCAAGATAATGTTTTCATTGCAAATATCAACATATTGTTCTCTATAGGGTCAATGAGAAATTCCCTACCTACTCCTTGAATTTTATAGTTCTGCTTCATCTTGGCGGTGTCTATGTTCTAGTACAAACACAGCACAAGGTCATCTCTGACCTTCGGAAGACCCGTTAGCGACGAGATGAGCTCGACGTCAACACGGTAGGGTCAATTGAGCCATAAACATCCTTTGTGAAAGAAGACAAGGAGCTGCTTCACATATGTGGTTACCTATATCCTATGCCCAAAGTGTGGCATGAGCAATAGATTTAGCAAGCCCGCGCTGTCAACACCATTGGCCCACTCCATTCGTACTAAGAGCTAGGGCTCAGGCAGCATGTATGGAAGCATAACCATGTAGTTTTTTCTTTCCAATCCCACCTTCTTACGGGTGTCGTAATCCTCAAATTGTATCTTGACTATCTTTGGTAGTATGTCCATTAACAGGGGTACACCATTGGGGATCCTGGGTGTCACTAAGGTGGTGCGTGCCTTTTTTGGGAGATTGACCTCTTGAGCATCAACTCTCCTTCACTAAATGTAATTTGGAAAGCTCTCCTATTCCACAGTACAAGTGTCTCAATGGGGTGGTGATTCTGGTTCATCTTTCTCCATTATGTCTTCCCTAGGCATATTCGTAATGGCCTTAGCCTTGCGCTTGTTTGACAACTTGGGCCTAGCTGACTCTAGAACAAACCTCGATGTCACAATCGGCTATGGACCTGTAACTGGTGTATTGACAGTTGATTTTGAAATAGGCAGTGATCCAGACTCTGGAACATGGGCCGAACTGGCGACAAGAGTGGACTGCGGGTTTCTTATCACCATTTTCTCTGGTTCTTTTTGTGGTTGTTGTACTTCTTATGATTGAATCAATCAAGAATGGCACAACGATAGTCATGTGTGACAACTTACTGGCACTGGAAATATCTATTACCATATGTTTCGACTCTCTTTTTTCATAGGATTCGACTCTGTTAACTCTCATCTCTGGTTCTCTCGTGTTTAACGGTTGCAAATAAACTGAAACATGTTTACGAAGCTAGTATTTATAGGCACCCTCGTGTCCTACAGTAATCATTTAATTGGATATTGAGGTCTTGTTAATCACATGGGCTTCTTGTTTCATGTGTTCCTCATCAATTCAACTACTCGAGTTCTGCGTCGTACCTATCAGGGCAGTTATGGCAGTTATGACAAGGATGAATGATGGAACCAAAAAGAACGTTGTCATTCTCCTTGTATCTCGTCAAATTAATGATGCTTAGCTGTCATAATTGCCTCAATATTTTCTGAATATTTGCAATTTAATGTTGGCCAGCCTGTCATTCCTGCTTTTTACTGCGCTTGCTTATTCCTGTCACAACGTTGCAACAGACCAGTTTCCTTGTCTCTCCTCTCTCTCTCTCTTTTTCTTTTTCGCGTGCAGCACAATCTTATCTAGACATGTCATGACCATAATAGTAAGGTTTCAGGTGACTGTCATTTACCATTCATGTGACATATGTTCCATCTAGTTTCTACAGTTTTAATGCACCCATGTTAGTGATGCGCGCTATTGAATATGGACCTCGACAATGCATATTTAAATTTACTCGATGTTTGAAAGAATTTATGTTGTACAAAAACACAAGTCCTCTAACTTTGAATGGATTAATACTGATATGGAAATCATGCCATGCTTTCTGGCTCTAGTTCTCAATAGTCTGATGGAATCCTGCAATGAAGTGTTCCTCTTCCATCTGAACAAGATGCGAGAACATTTGTTCAACAACATCCTCGTAGGTCATTTTTGTTAGTGCCACAATCCGTAGGCTCGGCATGATGTACTCCATTAGCACAACAGCTTCCTGGCCGTACACCAATCTAAATGGGGTGTGCCCTATTAATCACTTGCAAGTTGTGCGATACGCCCATAGCACATCTGAAACTTTATGATCTCAGTCATCCCAACACACATTGCACACTTTGGTTAAGTCATTCTCTATAATATTATTGAAGGCTTCAACCATTCCATTCGCCTGAGGATGATAGGGTGTGGTCTTCTTATGCTCGACCTGGAACTCCGCAGTAAGCTCAACACTCATTTTGTTAAAAAAATGCATACCTTGTTCACTGAGTAGTATTTTCGGACAACCAAATTCGGTCACCACATTTTTAAATAAAAAATTTGTCGTAGTCGTAGCAGTGCAATATTTAACAAGCGCGGCTTCAGCCCATCTGGTTAAGTAGTCTATTGCAGTGATAATGTAGCGTGCACCAGTTGTCTTTCCTGGTGGACTGATCGGTCCAACAAAATAAATAACCTAATTGTTGAATGCTTGAAGGGTTATCTACGGCACAAGTGGAAAATATCACAACGCCGACAAAAACTATTAGTATATTGTGCACAATTATCTTTCTTGCATATTGTCCTCCTGTGACACTGTCATTTGCTTCACTCATTAACCAAGGTCGCTCATAGTTGAAAACAAATCGATGCAGTATCTCATCCGCACCCAGCTTGTACAAATGTCCTGGAATCAACGTATAATTAGCAGCTCTGATAACCAAATGTTTCTTTTGGTTAGTGGATAATCCTTTAGGGGCATAACTTGTGCTGAGGAAATGGATGATAGCATTGAACTCTGTATTCTGATCATCCATCATGTGGATCATAAATACTTGTGCGTCAAGCAATTTATCCAGTAGAAGAGCTGGTTCTTCACCACTTTCGATCTTTGATAGATGATCTAGACCAAAATTCAGTCAACCAGGTTTAAATATGACCTAAAAGTCAAATTATTGAAACAAGAGGAGCCATCGACAAATCTTCCCCCCCCCAGCCCCCCCAACACTAGCTTGTTGAATAGGTACTCTAAAGTTGAATGATCAGTGTATATTTTAAATTGTCCACCCAACAAGTAGTGTGAAAAATTCTGAAGTGCGTAGACCATGGTGAGGCCTTCTCTTTTTGTTGTCATGTAATTCTTTTATATCAATAACAGTTTTGTCCTAGCGAAAGAAATAGGGTGGTCAAGAACATCCTCACTTGGTTGTGTCAAGACTATGCCGAGAGCGATAGAAGACCCATCAACATGAACATGGAGCATCTTCTTCTAGTTCAGAAAAACAAGTATTGGCACAATGGGAATCTTGTTTTTTAACTTATCTAAGATTTCCTTGAAGGGTACGATCCATAGAAACTTTGCATATTTCTTCAACAATTTGTCCATAAGTGCAGTGATCCTTGCATATCCTATGATGAAATTCCTATAGTATCCTATGTGTCCTAAGACTGATCTAAGTTACGTGACTGATGTTCGTGGTGGTAAGTAAAGGATAAACGCAAATTTTGCTAGGTCGACCAAAATTTTATTGCGACAAACAGCATGACCCAACAGCACACCAAATGCTACGCAAAAAATACATTTATCGGAATTAAGCACGATCTAATACTGGTGACAGCATCCCATCATCATGCATAGGATTTCAATATGGTCTCTTACTAGACCAAATACAATCTAATCATGAAATTAGACCTCAAGAAATTTATGACTGAAATATTTAAAAGAAGAAACTACTATTCTAGAAAAAAAGCAGGTGCATTCTTGAGTCCAAAGGGCATTACCATATACTGGTAGCATCCCCATTCTGTGACACACAACATGACCCAATAGCACACTGAATGGTACACAAAAAATACATTTCTTGGAATTAAGCACGATCTGATACTGGTGATAGCGACCCAGCATCATGCGCAGGCTTTCAATATGGTCTCTTACTAGACCAAACATAGTCCAATCATGAAAGTAGACCTTAAGAAATTTATGACTGAAATATTTAAAAGAAGAAACTACTATTCTAGAAAAAAAAGCAGGTGCATTCTTGAGTCCAAAGGGTATTTATACCATATAATGGTAGCATCCCCATTCTATGATGAAGGTCATTTTGTGGAAATCATTTTTCGCAATTCTGAATTGATGCTAGCTAGAGAATCTATTGGTGAATGAATACATCTCTTGTCCTCTGACTCTTTCCAATAATTCATCTATAAATGGTGTCGGGAATGGATCATGTAAGCATGCACCGTTCAACTTCCTTAAGTAGACACAAATCCTTAATTCACCTATGGTTTTCTTGTCTTGGATCACTATGGGGCTTATCCACTCCAATTCCTCAACAGGTTCAATGATTCATGCATCGAGCATGTGATCCAATTCAGCTTTTACCTTTTCTTTATATCTTGGATTCAACCTATAAGGTCGTTTCTTAATGGGATTAGCATCTAGTCTCAAGGGTATTTTTGTTTCTCCCAAGTTGCTAACTATTCCCTTCATCTCTGAGAAATTGGTAGGAAATAGGTCCTGATAATCATGCAACAAGTCTGTGATCTTCGTGACTATCTCTTCATCCCACTAATATCCTATATTGGTGAAATTTCGGTTCTCTTGTGACCCAATGTTTACTTTCTTGATTTCCAGTGGCTTGAGGAACTGGTCACTTGAAATACCCTTTCTTCAACTATGCGTGTACCCTTTGATTCCAATATGTTTCTATTAGTCAGATCATCATCTGGGTCTCCAGCTATATGATAGAAATCTATCCATTACTAGATGGTCATGTTGCACTGGTCAAAATTTTCCTCTTCAACAGGTATTTCAGAAAATATATTTTCCTTTATCGTTTGGAGGCAAGCATCAATTGTAGGTTGTTCATTAGCAAATTCAAATGTGTGCACAAACTGTTTAGCTACCTCTTCCCAATCCTAGGTTCCTTGTCACAATTCCATAGATGTATACCAGCTTATAGGTGTCATTTCCAATGTGTGAATGAAATGATGGAGCCATTCTTGACGTGGGTATTCTGCAATTGTAGTGCGACACTCATTTATGTGCTCAATAGGGTTTGAAAATCCTATGTACTTGTGGATCATGGTGGTGAAATATTCACCGAATATGGCTTCCAGAAACCTTCTGCATTGTGGTGATACTGATATGGAATTCTTGTGTGTACCCCACCATCTAAAGGGCATAGCCTTTAGGACATGGTCTAATGCATACAAGCACTTCGACTCTATTACGAGTCCTTCAAAATCATTTAGGAAGGTTGAAAGATTAGGTAAACCCTCATAGGTGGGAAGCTCTCGCAACTCATTTTCCACCTATCGGATAGACATTGTAATTATGACGCACATACTCATAGAGACTTCATGCAACTAGTTTTGCTAATTCTCCAGGTCCTCTCCTGAGTCAGATGTGCATGAACTAGTGCTCCTCCAGCTCAGGTTTCCATCTATTGTCGATTTGATGTAATCTTCTTGCAGGCAAGTGACATTGTAGATCTGGTCGAGATTATCAACCTATCCCTTGTTGTAGACAGGCTCGACGTATCTCTGTCCCTCCAATGGATCGATGGGAGACACTACACTCATATCATTATCCTCAAATGATAGTATCTATTTCTTGAAATTATAATGGTCTAATTGTCTATGGACCAATCTATCCCCAACAACACAGGATATGGGTTTGTTCCATCGATGATGTTAATGACTACAAAGTCTACAAATGTGTTCAACCCTTCAATGTCGACAGGGACCTGACTCAACCTACCAATTGGTAGGACCTTTTGTTGATTGGAAAGTTGCAAATGGACATGAGAGCAGTCCAAGCACAGTTTTCCCATGCTTTCCCAACTTTGTCGCGTTAAAATATTGACATTCGAACCCAGGTCTAAAATGATGTAGTCCATGTCATAGTCTCCTATCTATGCAGTCATTCTTAACTTGCGCCCAGTTTTGAACCTCTTTATGACCTGGTTAACTTTATTTCCAGGTTGCAACTCTTCTAGAGTTTATTCTATCAATGCTTGTAGTTCAGTGATAACATCTTCATCTCAAATTAGAACTAAGCAACTTGACAGAAACAATTTGAGATTCATATCCTTTTTTTCAGGATCTACTTCTGGAATATCTATTGAAATCATTCAGGCATCTCCCTTACTTCACCTGACATTGATGGTTCTTGATCCATGAACTCTGGTCACACATCCAAAAATACTTGTTTTTTTTTTTTAATGTCGAATGGTACTTTCTTCTGCGCCGTTGTTTGCACCTACAGCTGCAGTTGTTCTTATCGGATATCCTGGCCAGCTTCGGTCGTAGCAGCTCCTTGTGTTATGACATCAGAGCTCAGATCTCTTGGCTTAGTAGAAATCATTTTAACATTAAGGTTAGGATTCAGATTCAGGTTCGTATTCTATGCAAGGTTAGGATCTACGATGGCCTGAGCCTTCCACTTCGCAATCAATTGAGGACATTGTTCCACATTGTGGTCCAGCGCTTTGAATATGAACATGACTTTACATGCTATTGGAAATATCTAGCATAGTGACCCAACTATTGATATTTATAGCATGTAACCTAACCTCTTCCTCTTCCAAATCCTCTTCCTCCTCTTCCTCTGAAGTTTCCACCACCCCTTCCCTGTGGGTGTGGTTTCTGAGATGGGTATTGATTTTGTTGGTATTGCGGTTGGTATTGATTCTGTGGTGCATACTGGTTTTGAGGAGCATACTATGGCTAATAATGGTTCTGATACTAATTAGGTGAGAAAGGCACAGGCCGATAATATGCTTGCATTGGCTCAGCCGGAACCTTCCCTTCATTCTTCATTAAGTAGGTGTCTATTTTCTTTTCCTTGAAAAGTTGGTATCCCTACAATCTTTCTCTTCATGTCCTACTCATTTACAGAATTTACAAAAAAGGATTACTGGGGTAATTACAATATTTTGCAAGTATAGATAGTCCTCGTCGTGATTTCCTCTAGACTGACATATGTGGCACTGGGGTATTCAATGGGAACTCAATGGGTTTGGCGCACTGATTGCGATATAGTTCATGTAGGTCGGACAATTATCCTTGGTGTGTCCATCCGTTCTACACTTTATACATCATAATTATTCTTGAGCTTCCATTCCCTTGTTGATATCCTAAAGTTGTATTGTCAAATTAGCTAGCTACGACTGAATCTGTACCATTCCTGTGGCACCATTTCCAATTAGTAAGGCTTCCAGCTTCACTGCCAACTCTAGCACTTTTTTCTGTGACTCAATCTTTTGTTGCATCAATGGGCATTAGATGTGTGGTAACAACACAGCAATAAACCATTCTTTATGTTGTACATCTGACATCTAGAAACTTACTTTTGCCATCAAAGTTTTAAACCACTAGTCAAATTCCCATACGGATTCTTCCAACTCTTATTTTATCTCCTTGATCTCAGTGATAGACTTCAACTCAGATTTAGGTTTTCTAAACTCATAGATCATATTGAGTCATATTTATTCAAGGTTATTTTGTGGGGTTCTTGGTGGTAATACGTAGAACTTCATAAACCAATCCAGCACATGACCTCGCAACGTCGTGATCATTTGCGCTTTCTTTAGATCTACATTATGAACTAGGCGAACCATCCACACAACTTCACAGAGAAACCAATACTGCTCTAGATCCTATGCTCCATTCCCATTGAATGTGGGTAGTCTAATATCTTCCCCAGCCATTGAGTTGGTATCAGGGTTATCTGATGAATAAATTAGTGGAGGTGTACCCTCCTATGCACCAGTTGCAATACTATCACTATCATTATTAACAACTGTTGCAGGAGATGAGGCTCTAGATATTACCTTTAGCGATACTCCTGGTTTGATGTAGTTTTGTCCTAATCTTGTTGTCGCTGCATCATCCTCTGACTCTTTCACTTTTTCATAAATTGGGCCATAGTCCTCCTCTTCATCACAAGACCCTTCATCTAGCTGTGACTGAAGTTTGTGCTCACTTTCTTCAAACAAACTATGCATTTGTTGACTTCCCTTTATCTTTGTTTTTTTATTGATCTGAATCTCCTTCCACTCCTTCGGATTCCATCTTCTAGTTAAGGTTCTGTACCTCATGGGAACATTCGATCTCACCATTTCCCATTTTCTCTACATATCTATTATCGTCCACGACGTATCCCCTCTCCTTGGATATGCAGTTCAACTAACTACAACAAATCCTGGAATTAGCGTCCCATTTAGCATCCCTTTTTAGTGGAACTTTTTTTTACATTGAGTGGTCAAAATAGACGCTGAATGGGACGTGTCATGGAAAAAACTTAAAGCTTCTCAAAAAATGTATTTTTTTGCTTCCTAAATAGTATCCTTTATGAAATAAAAAATATCATCTCTTTTTTTGCTTCCAGAATAGCGTCCAACTTTTCTTCCTAAACAACGTCCAACTTTGCTTCCTAAACAACATCGAGGTTGGCTTCCTAAATAACATCCTATTTTGCTTCCTAGGGAGTGTCTACATTTTCTTCTTAAATAACATGCCCATTAGCACCATATTTTCATCCTTAATAGAACCATGTGAGCATCCAAATTAGCATCCAATATTGCATCAATTTTTTCTACCACTTTAGCATCCCATTTTGCACCATGTTTTACTTCCAAATATGTGCCAATTTTCGCTTCCAAATTTGGTCCAATTTTTTCTTCCTTTTTGCATCATGTTTTGCTACCAAAATGACGCCAAATATTTCTTCTATTCTTGCACCATCTTTTGCTTCCTGTGTAGTGCCATGTTTAGCTTAATCATTAGCACCACATGTTGCATCCTTTTTAATGCCTAGTTTCATGTCTCTCATGTTTTGGTCACTAATTTAGTCTTTTTTAGTAATTTTCCATACAAATTTTTGTAATTTTGTTTGTTCACCTATCTCTTATTCTTTACTTACTAATTTAGTTGTTTTTAACCGATATTATAATATCATTAGGGCATGTAGGAATCAAACGACCAACCTACTTCTTGTAAGACATGCACTCTTCCATTGAGCTAGAACCTTTTAAGAATTTGGGAAACTAACTTACAGAGTCCTCTATAATGGTAAAAAGGATCAATACACAACTTTGAGTATCTAATGATCTACAAAGGATGATATATTGTATAACTTGACAATATATGATCAAGCAAGTTATGAAATCCATAAACCTTTCCTAGGAATTTTCAACAAAACTCAAGAAATTGGCATAATGGGATTGCAAAAATCACTATTCCCTAGTAACTGTAAGTGTACCACTATATGAGACCTATCAACAACAATTATCTTAGTGTGGATTCCAATGATATAGTAAGTAAGTATGATCATCCTAGAGTCATGTATAAGTGGAGCAATAAGGAGAATCAAAAGAGGATGATCAACCCAATAGTTCATGCTTCACATGGATCCTATCCACCATGGGATGAGCAAAGTTCCTTCTTCCATTAAGCTAACGAGTATCCACAAGGACAAATGTCTAGGATATATTGTGCTGCCAATTCATAATGTTTATTCTCTTCCCAGGGTGATGTTGTAGTGCTTGCACTAGGAGATCTACATGATCCCCAATATCATTGGATATAATCATATTCATGGGGCCATAGAGTATAGGATGAGGCTGTATTTTTATCTTTTTCTTTGGAAAACCAGGCATGATTTGAAACACTAGGAGAAGGAATTCAATCAAATGTACTTAAGAAACTACAATCATGACATGGAATAGGACTATACTCTATAGTCATTGTGTAGATGTTGGAAATGGGTATAAGTTCCTAAGGACTATGAACAACATCCATTTAATAATGAATGCAAAACCTTCCATGTCAGAGGAATACTTGATGGTAGTGAGCTTACTATTTCTAACATAAAGAAACAAAGAAGACGAAAATGGAAGCTCCAAGGGGATACACATAACATTAGAACACAAAATCAACACCCTAAATACGTTCCATCTAGATTTTGCATTGTAAACAAGAAAGCATTCATAATATAGACAACATTGACTATGATCATAAAATAGGTCATATTTCACTTACCTATATCCCAATGTGATTACTCTATTGGTTAGGTTTCCATTTTGGTCACTACAGAAAGATCTTGTCATGAATAAATCCATAATCTTTATAATCCCATTATTATCAATTGGTAGATAATATCATATTTAAAGCATAAAATTCTATGTTCAAACACTTGTTTCAATAATCATATCTCATAATGAAAGAAAGAGAAGAAAAAAAAATTATAAAATCAAGAAATTACCTTTGATGTCCCAATGCAAAACTTGGTTGATATGACATTGCATACATTTCTTTACCAACACAACCTACATCATACAACAGAATGTAGTGTTTAGATATTAAGAACAAAAGAATTCCCTTCAACTTTTGTAATTATTCTTAGTTACTAGGTAAGTTTCTATGGATTTTATATTGAGGGGAGTTAAAAAAATTGTATTCCGTGTTAAGACAAGGTGCTATAATAAGTGACACTCAATAATATATTAGGATCCATGATATATTATGTATTAATGTGTAATAAATATCACAAGTGTTAGTGACCAATCAATTTAATGAATAACAGTTAGTATTGGTAGTTAGGGATGGTCATGTAGAGTAAGTAATTAAACCACAATGAAAAGATGATAGAAAATTATATCAATTAACTCAATTAATATGTATTTCTACATCTCTTCTATTTCACGAGTGTTCGATGTTAAATTCCAACTTTCACTGCACTAAATAGCCTCAAGGAGACAACAATGACGTCTAAAGATACCCTCCTTTTGAATATTAGTTTGTATTCTAGAATGTAATTAGTGGACCTTATAACCCTTGCAAAAAATATTTTCCAACTGACTAATAAGAATGACTTCAAATAGTATCAAGGAAGAAAATAAAGTAGTACGTTCATAAACAAACCTCAATTTGTCAATTAAGCCTCTATCTCAACTGGTTGTACTACTCAACTGCAATATTCCCTTCTCATAGATTAGCATTTTGATCCATGTGCTCATAGATAACAAATACCTTCTTTGTGGTCCTGGGAAAAAATTTCTTTTAACCTCACTATATGAGGTTATAGTTTCTATTGCAAAATCAGTAATATATCCTTGCAAAATAATATCAACTCAAAAATCAACATCTCTAAAGATGGGGTTACTTACGCTAGTTACGTCGTGAATAAACTGATCACTCCACTCGATTGCTTCTCTTCGTTGGAAATTTTTTTCTCTGGTTGCCAATCTTGACAACCACTCATAGAACACGATCAGAAACTATGCAAAGAAGATCTCATGAATGTCAGAGTATATGTACCAGTCTAACCAGTCCTTTGTGCTCAACCACGATCTTATTCTCTCCTCTTGTGCAAATGCTAGCGTTTTAGACTCCAACTAGTCCTCTATTTCATCCTTTTTTGAATGCCACAACATTTCCCTCGACTCAAATAATTATGGGTCCCAGAAACAGAACCATTTGTTGGCCTGATATTCCCTTATGTCTCAAACTGAGGTTCAACAACAACACAATACCAACAAGGCACCAAAAGACATTGGACTGACAAAGTAATCTCAGTCGACAACACCCGCGAGGTAGGCACAGTCTCACATGAGGTATCTTAATGTGTAACTTCCAAAACCATTTTTACGCAGTTGGTAAGAGATTATAGTCCCTTGGTGTGTGTCCAAGGCGCTCGATAGAGATGGAGGGATGGAGTCTTGTACTATGTGACAAAGGTGCAACTATGTGCCACAATCGACACATGACACAACCTTGTCCTTAACTACTTAACAACTAGTGCAACTGTGCGACACAACTGATTCCTTGAGAATACTAAATAGTGTGTGGCTTATATTGTAACTTAGAAGATTAACCATGAAATCATACTTAACATGCCGACAATGCCTTAAACATTCATTCATTCACTAATTGGTAATATTGTGACATGCATTCAAAAGTAACTGTAACAATATAAAATAAAAAAACATTCACATAATACTTTAATATTCAACAGCATTCATTCATTCAACATAGGAAGTAACGTGGAAACCCATCTGGGAAAAACCACCAAGGTGCTCTTCATCTGGCATGAGAAATATTTATAGCACCTTGCAGTCTGTGACTTGCAGACTGTTCTTAAGATATGTCTTTTTCTCAACTCTTCTTGCTCTCATGCTCTCTGGTTTATTGCTTCTTTCTACTCCTACTGATCAGCACATAACCTAGATTTACTCTTCTACTCTACTATCTGCGCACTCAACTATAGATGTGTGGCTCAACAACCTTCTACTAGACTCCTCTTCTGAGTCAAAAATGAACTTTGAACTACTGGAATGAATCTAAATTACTGAAGTTAACTGATTGAACCCTTATACAGAGCGGATTCCTCCTATTTGTAGTATTCACAAGACCGTACAAGGTCGATTGAGTACATATCAGTTATTATAGGCATAAGTAGCTAGTACAAAATATTTGTAATTACATTAATTTTGACCCATTCCTAGTCACAAAAGTCCCACATGACATTAATCACAGCCTTAACTAGCTACGAAAACATCTTTCAGCCTATCTGTACTGGTCATAACTAGCCACAAAAACGTCCTTGGTCTTCACCCGATTCATCCTTCTACAGTTCATCCTGGTCTTCACCTGGTTCGTCCTATGATAGGCAGTTCATAAGAATTTGTTTTTGTTAAAATGACTTTAGGTATAGCTATATATTATTTATAAAATCCAATATGCATAAATACCTTGTAAAACCATTTGTAAAACCATATTTAAAATTGATGAAGAATGTACGTTTCATTTACACTCGAATAAAAAATATGATTTTTTCCAAGAAAAAAAACCAAAAAAGGCATTTCTATTTTATGACTACATGGAAGTATTGGCTCTCAATTTCCTCTTGATGGTTGGTTGATCATTGCCATCATTATAAAACTTATTAGATATACAATTTTATTTGGTTTAGTCATGTTTGGCAAGGTATCTTATTAGCAGTTAAATATAAAGTTTTATTTGGTCTAGTCGTGTTTGACAAGCTCGTAAGAGATAGCATAGGTAAGAAGTGACTGTGAAGCTCCTCTTTCTTTTACTATTTCCCCATACATTTACGTACCTTCATAAAATACATTCAATAAATACTTTTCAATTCCATTTATACAACATTTAAGATACCCTTAAATGCTTGGGCTACCCAAGGTTAGTGTTTGTTATCAATGCCCAATAAAATGCAACTGCTTATTTAATCCATTAACTCTATTTTGGAGTAAGAGTTGTCCTCCTTAAATTCCACTCATGGTTTTATTGATAGCTTGGATTTTCCAACCTTTATTACACATTGTCCAGTTTTACTTATATTAAGGGAGTAAATTATCTCATATTACCACCCATACCTATCGTGTTGTATATCACTTCTTTGAATGCCAACTATCTTTTATTAAGGGAGTAAATTATGTCATATTACCACCCATACCTATTGTGGTGTATATCACTTCTCTGAATGCCAACTTCCTCTTTTATTTCTGACAGTTAATTACCATAGTTTATACATAGAGTTGAATGCAAAGTTAGGGGTAAGAGGGGCAGGGGTTAGTATTCAAGTTAGGGGGAATATAGGGGGATGAGAGAGAGAGAGATGAGGGGGGGGGGGGGG
>LPNX010171679.1:309106-354338 GCA_001517045.1 Pseudotsuga menziesii
TTCATACGAATGTGCATGCATTTTTATTGGAACAAACCCACACGCATTTTTATTGAAATAAATGCGTGCACGATATTAAACATTATGTAACCATATTGTTTGGTTTGGTGATGATACCATTAAAAGGTTTTGTAACCAGAAGTTTGTCTTCAGGTTTCTGACAGGAATCCTACCTCTACTATGACAATCGGTCTTTCTATTCTCATGTTCAATTATTTCTTTCACTTTTATAGTGTTAAAAAATGATATA
Organism: Pseudotsuga menziesii; assembly: GCA_001517045.1. Taxonomy (NCBI): domain Eukaryota; kingdom Viridiplantae; phylum Streptophyta; class Pinopsida; order Pinales; family Pinaceae; genus Pseudotsuga; species Pseudotsuga menziesii. Next base: position 309,357 of record LPNX010171679.1, read on the forward strand.
AAAATATAAAAAATAAATACTTAAAACACTTTAAAAAAATTGTATACAATATAATAGAATATTTTTATTATATCCATAGACGGGTTTAGATCTATGAAATAGAGAGTTACAAAAATATATATATTTATTTAAGTGATTAACAGTCCCATATTTCCTCTGGGGTAGTTTCATATGCATACACAAAGGTCATGGGACAAATTATAGATCTAGTTCGTTTCCTAGTGTCCATTTAAGATCCTCTAGTTAGAGCACGCATAGAGTGTAAAGACCATGCCCCCTAATAACTATGCTCCTTAGAGGGTTCAAGCCTAAGATGAGGAAAAGAGCTATATATTATTTCTAAAATCCAATATCCATAATTACCTTGTAAAACAATTTGTAAAACCATATTTAACATTGATGAAGAATTTACTTCTCATTTACACTTGAATAAAAAATATGATTTTTTTCCAAGAAAAAAACCAAAAAAAAATATTGCTATTTTATGACTACAGGGAAGTATTGGCTCTCAATTTCCTCCTCATGGTTGTTTGATCATTTCCATCATTATAAAACATTAGATATACAATTTTATTTGGTCTAGTCATGTTTGGCAAGGTATCTTATTAGTAGTTAAATACAAAGTTTTATTTGGTCTAGTCGTGCTTGATGAAATTGTAAGAGATATTATAGGTAAGCAATGACTGTGAAGCCCCTCTTTATTTCACTTTTTCCCCCTAAGAGATATCATAGGTAACCATTGAAGCTGCTCTTTATTTTACTATTGCCCCCCAAGACATATCATAGGTAAGCACTGATTGTGAAGCCTCCTCTTTCTTTTACTATTACCCCCCACATTTACGTACCTTCATAAAAGACGTTCAATAAATACTTTTCAATTCCATTTATACAACATTGAAGCTACCCTTAAATTCTTAGGCTACCCAATAAAATGTTTGTTATTAAGCTTAGATTAGAGAAAATAAGGAAATGAAAGCACTAGAGGGTCATTTTCTTTTTCTTGGGAAAAACTAAAGAGCTACTCACTATTAATCTTTTCATCAAATGCGATTTGGTTGTCCTATTGCATCCAATACACACTTTTCATGGGTGTCTTTGGGTGAGAAATTAACAAAAAAATCATGGTTGTACCTTTTTTTCACATCGAGAAACCCACCAATACTTCTCTATATTTCATTGATGATAAGGGTAGTTGTCTTTATTATATCGGACTTATATTGGATGAGGAATACAAAAAAAATTATAATAAAATAAATGAAAGCTAATAAGACTTAATTTACTAATAAGACTAAATTTACAGCAAAGACTCAATTTACAGCTAAGACTGTATTTACAGCTAAGACTAGCATTGGTTCTAGTGGAGCTTCATGGTAACTCCAAACAAATGTAAATAATTGAGATAGATAATACCTCCTCAGCATTTGGTCATTGAAGGTGATGATATCAGGTAGTGTGCGGATAGGAAGCTGGTTTTTTTGGCCTCCACCCCTGTTGTTGCTTTTCCAACTTGGTCAATGAGTGTTGCTTACTATCGCTCAGCTATTTCTTGCTCTGTATCTCCATATGGGAATGAATCTATATCTGGAGCTATATTTGGTACCAGGAAATGCATGGGTTGGATCCATTGCATTTTACCTGCACCGATGACTATAATATAAGTTCATCTCACTCAACATTCTTTAGAGTTTGAGAGTCATCCAAGAGAAATGGTTCCTGTAGATGTAGACCCAATGATTCGTTATAATCCCAATCCCAATTGCAATTGATACCAAGCGGGGAGAGTTTGACCACCATCACCACCAGCGCTTAGTTAATCCATTAACTCTATTTTAGAGTAAGATATAATTATTTTCCTGTATGAGAGTTTCCCTCCATAAATTGCACTCATTGTTTTATTGATAGCTTGAACAACAATGCGAAACAACCCTCCATTTCTCATATTAACCTCTGCGAACATTATTCAGCCTGGTGGAGTCCATTTAATACAACGATGATAACAAGCCATATTTCAAGCAACACATTTAATGTGACAACAACAGAACACCAAATTCAATTTCTAGTTGTATCCAAGAGGGAAATTGAAAGCTATCAGGAAGCCAAGGATGTTGGTTAACATCTGGGATACCATCACATGGTTATTAAGGAAAACAAGGTGCTTAGGTTGTAGCTCACCACCACTAGCGCGTCACTCTACCAATATCACTGATAATCAATAAATACTCATATAAACGGTTGTGGCCTCTATATAACCTATACAAGAGAAGACTTGTTTGTACCAAAAGGATCCAAACCATCTACACTGGACACTGTGCCATCCAAACCATTATTGTGGTTTCTCCCATCTTTGGCTAATAGAATTTGATAGAACTGCTTTTGCTTTTTATCTGGCTGTTTTAATTCATGAATGATATGGTTCATCGAAAATGAAAATATACTAGAATTTACTTATATAAAAGTTGCTTTACCAGAATTTACTTATTGGGAATGTTTTTTTTATCACTCATACCTTCCACCACCAAAATGGGTCCTAACAAAATCCATGGCATGGTATTTATAATTATGAATTGAATCTTAAAAAAACAAAAAAACTTAGTTTGAAATGTATATCATTAACCCATTACAACAAAAATAGACAACCTCTGAATTTTCATGTCTACAGATCTAAATTAATAATGCCGCAATGAGTCAGGAGAACTCAAATAATTTCTCCTAATAACTAGGCCGAACTAAAATAATTTCACCATGCAAGACTGCTAAAACTTATCATTTTCTTGCCATGACAATCCGCCCATACTTAACAAGTTTCTTTGAATAATTATATATTATTCACCTCAAACTCTTGAACAATGTGGATTGCAATGTGAAGGAACTGTTGTCAAATGGGAATTCTAGACATCTGATTCTTTACAACATTACATTGAGGAGACTAATGACATCAATAGATACATCCATCACTTGTTGTAGCCACCGTGTGATCAAACAATAAAATTTCTCATCTGAGAAAATCAAGTGATGTAGATCATTTACCAAGTAGTTCTCCAAAGCGATAACAAGGTCGAGATGAACAAACGTTTCATAGGGGTGTACAGTAGAGGTAGAGTATCTAAAATCTAAAACCAGAACCTATCAATGTTTAATAAAAATCTATATTTAACCTTATATGGTATCTTAATTTAATAGCTATTTACAAACTAGGTTTCATACCATTCCCACACCAAAATTAAAGAAATCAAATATACTATGGCATCTGAAAATTGTCATATAGAATATAAAACCTGCCTACTGAAATAATCCAAGATTAAAAGGTGAATAAAGGAGATATTTTATATAATTTTTCCTGCTTCAGCCAGCTTGATGGAAACTAGACTTACGTGTCAAGCTTTGAATTTCCCTCCATGTAAGATCAAATGTAAAGATGCCAGAGTCACTTTCTTCCATGCCTGGTATCATTGATATGTGAGATGGATAAAATAGTGAATTTGATACGATATTTGTGCCATTGAGAAGATTTGGCGATTCCCTGCAGAAAGGAACACCATATTTTTTTATCTGAACAGAGAAGTCAATGTAGTCAGCTCCATCTCTTATGCCAACTTTATAGGCCATATCAATACATCCTCGGTAGTCACCATTAGCTCAGTTGTGAGAAATAATGTTGTTCACGAATAAACACCCTTGTAACCTAGGGTCTGGGGGTTACCAACTTACTTCTAAAACTTGCAGACAATCAGCTTTAAAGTACAGAAAGGAAATAGGAATAAATGTTGGACCCACCCGATTATCGACGGTTGATCCAAGATTTGTCTTCTCCCACTATGCTACTCTCCAAAGCTTTCAAGGATGCACCTCCTTCACCTGCAAGAGCAAATTATCCAAGTACAATCTTATACATGTATATATAACAGGTTAGATAAACAACATATATAGTGCTTAATCAAATATATTCATCAACTATGATACATGAAAGAAACAAAACATAAAGTTGGAAGAAGAATTCTCTTTATTAACAATCAGTGAATGAGATAAGTGTACAACCCAACGCCTGAGGCAAGGACTCCTCTGCAACCAAAGGATTCTGAGTTCTGCTGCTTCAAAGACTTCTGAAGATATACCACCAGCATAACTTTTCTCTCCAAGATTGATTGATTAATGCCCTCCCCATGGCCTCTATTTATACTTTGGGAAATAGAGTAGTTTTGAAGGTTGAGGAGGTTGAGACAGTTGAGATGGTTAATGATTAGGGCTCAACTAATCTCCTTTAATCATGTTTTATTATTTTTAATGTCGAATGGATGTGTACACGACTATTGATACTGGAAACCCACGTATAACACGTGAGTTTCTTTAACGGAAACCTGTGTATAGATCTGTATGCAGGTTGCAATGGGAATAGTCGCATACAATACAGGGGTTGTAAACAAACATAGTTGCGTATGTACATGAGTTTCAATGGAGATAGTCATGTACAACAATCAACACATAGAAAGATAAAATGGCAAGGTGGTTAGAGGGTAAATGCATCTCATGTCATGCCCATCCATAGTGTTTAGGCAACCTTCAATCCTAGAGTGTCCTTTTGTGTACCAACATATGGAAAGTCAGCACTCAGACGGAGAAGTTCCATTTGGGTTGATAAAAGATGCCCCCTAATGTGTGAGGTTAGAGGGAAGTAATGGCCGAAATACATTATAATCATTATCTTTAGAGAACTCAGAATTCCAATGGAGCAGAGGTAGTATTTGAAACAAATACATAATAATGTCATATACAAAGTCATATCTGAGGATGCTATGTTCAATACACTGGAACACTAGCTCCTTTACAATATTTGAGTACATCATATAGTACAGGTACAATACCACGTATATTACAAAGGTGGATCGAAGCCACAATATACAATAATGATGAGTCTTCAAATATTTGGAATTTGTGTAAATAGGTACAACATAATCTTGCACAACTTAGTCCATAGATAGGAAACTAAGGTCTTCATAGACAATCCCAAAGAACTAGTACAGTCCAATCCATGTGAATAGATGTTAGTTGAAGTTGAACATGGAGTGGATTCAACAGATTGTCAATCAATAGGTAATAATTGACAACTGAAGCAAAGGAATTTACCAATAATGAAAGTGAATCCTGAGGTACGAGCTTCAAAACTCTAGGTCTTCGTCATCAGGAAGCGCTGATGCAAAACCATACTGTGATAAGGAAGGAAAAATATCCTCCAACGGATCACAAGACTGACTAGGATCTAGGCAAAAGAAGGGAGACACAAGTGATAACAGATACAACAATGAGGGGATCAGGATATAGATCAGATACTGGGTTAAGTCCTTGAACAATGATCATGACAAAGAGATGACCCAAGGCAGATTTTAACTTTATAGATAGAACAACTAGACTTATCTATCATGTAGGAGACATGATCAGATTCCCTAGGTAGAACTAACAAGAGGAGGAGTAATAAACTAAAAGTGAACACTGAGACATGAGTATCGGAGAAAACAGAGAGTGCTATGTTCAAGGATGACATGCTACCACTAACTGAAAACCAAATGAAAACTTCTTCCTTACCTTCCCTGTTAAATTTTAACGAGTCCAGGGAAGTCAAGTCAAGTCTCTCTTCATTTTTTGACAAGCTTGAAGAGAAGAGGGAATAATGCTTGATAGTGTCATTGATTCGTGGATTTTATGAGCCTGAACTAGTACATGCTGAACTAGTGTTTTCACATTTAAAGAGTCTGAAAACTACAAAGAATACTCTAAGGCAGTCCTTTTTCGTCCAATTTAGTCTCCTGAGGCCAGAAAAGTATAAAACATACCACAAAAGAACTCTCTTAACTTCCGTAGAAGAAAAGGTGAACCTTTTTCATACTTAGTCAGGGAGGTCCGAAAAAGGTTAAATTACCACCTACCCAACACTCCTTCAAGAGCAGCATATAGCTTGAGTTTTATGAGTGTGAAGGAAAGCAAGATCACTCAAAAAGATCCATTTGAGTATGAGAAATGGGGCTTACAACAATAAACTGGATTCTTTGTTCTTAGTGTTTAACGATCATGACAAAGACATAAAGTACACTCGGAATATTTTTCATGTTTATGTCTAGAGCATGAAAAAGAGAAAACTAAGCTCATACCAGGTGTTTCTTTTCCGTAAATTTAGACCCTCAGGTCCAGAAAAGTGATAAACCTATGCCTAAGAATACTCTTCTCAATTCCGTAGAAAAGAGAGTGGTCATTTCTCGTATTATTCCACATGGTCCGAGAATGAGATAACCTACCAATAATGTGGATGCCCATTCACATATTTTTAACGAGCTTGAACAGACAAGTTAACTCGGCAGTCGATTCTGTTTTAAGGAGTCGGACCTGGGCCTAAAGAAACTCCATAAGGGTAGGGAGTCCTATAAAGGGATAGCTTGTAAAAAGAGACCAAAATGATGCTCAATTTGGCGTGAAAAATAGCTAAAAAGATTCCCCTGTACCTAAGATAGCTGCAGCATGAGTATCGAAAGAAAAAATAGGTTCTAAATGGGGATACTCATGAGAGGAAAGCCCTATCCACGGAATAACAATGGTAAAGACAAGGAGCTAATGTTTAAAAATACCATAGTCCATGGTCAAAATGTTAATTGCTAGGTTTAAGATGGAGTAGGTATAGATGCAGAATGCATGTGAAATGACAAAAAACCATCCTATATGAGCAAAAAAACACCTTAAAACGATGATAAACCTATTACAAGGAAAAAAGAATATTGGATTAGTTCTATGAATTATGAACTATAGGGAAAAAACCCACTTAAGAAATAAAATTTCTATAAATAGTTCAAAACACAAATAAAAACTCACCATTTGGATTTTTAGCCATAAAAGACAAGTTTTCACCTCTACCTTCAATTGCTCGTTGTGGACAATCTAGTGGACCATTTCCAAATCTGCAAGTGTTAGGTAATGGTACACTCCATGCTCTTCAATTTAATCTAAGCAATTATCAAAATTAAGCCTTAATTTTATGTTTTTAAGTGCCCACAACAAAGCAATGCTCTGTACATGGGTTTGCTATATTGAAAGTCATGTACACACATTCTATACGTGGGTTTCCCGAAGGATAGTCGCTTACAATACGTGACATGCCTTAATAGATAGCCGCGTATGCTGCGTGAGGTGGAAAATAAGCTTATAGGGTCAAAATTTTGAAATTTTATATGAAACTAAAGGTTTACAATTGCTTGGTTACTAGGTTGAAAGATGGTGCTTGAGTGGAGGGAGCGCAAACATGAAGATATGGACCAAGAAGCACTCCAAGATGCCCCCACCGTGAATGTTTTACGTTCAAGTGGGCTATTAAATTTTTTCTGTACGTCACCTATGCGGGCCAATGTCTGCCTCGTAGAGTTCATGATAAATTATTGGGATCATGACTTGGGCATGTTTGACCTTCAAGGTGATTCCTTGGAGATTACTTCAGAGGATATCTATTTCATTGTGGGTCTATCATGACGAGGAGCTCCAGTAAACTTGGAAGGCACCAACAAAGGCGGTGATCCTCTAAGTGTCCAAAACTATATTGATGTATACTGCACACTAGGCATACAAAAGAAGGGTAACTGCATCCCTATTGTGCACATACGTAATATTCCTCTACAGGTATTGACAAGTACCATAGTTAGAGTTACAGGGTCATCTTTGCTTCACCTTGCAACACGGAACCAAATGAGACTAGCAGTGGATTGTATTCAGGGGGCCCTATATAACTGGTGTTCGAGAGTGATCCCAATTATAAGAAAATAGCTCTCTCACTGCAAGAGAGGAAGCAGGAAGAATTTTGGATATTCTAGCATACTAGTAGCCTTATTCTTTGAGAGAGTGTCGGTATTGATCCCTGCAGTACCCTTACCAATTCATTCTCCTCTTCATCCTAGGCTGAGTAGATGGGGAGATATCTTCCTCCGCCAGGGAGGTGGTGGCTCAGTGCAGAGTGTTTATGATGATGACTTCTACTTTTGGTGGGAGTGATAATTTCCAGCACTGGAGCTATTTCCATATGCTGGGATGGACTTCTGTGGTGATCCAGACCTCATCCTCCCTCTAGGAGGAGCATGGGGAGAGTTAGGTAATTTTTATATTTTCAAATTTTAAAATTTTTATGAATTTTAAAAATAGAGATATATACATGTGTATAAGAGTTCTAATCCTTTAAAAATGTCAAAATCCAAATATTGGACTAGTCCACCCTGAAGGGCATCCACGCATGTATGTGCATCCTGTCTTGGGAGAAGACCAAGGGCTGATTAGGGTTCTTGAGGGGAAGCTGGCTAGGCTTACCTAGAGAGTACCCACCTTATGGATTGAGCACATCCTAGCTATCATGCAAGAGTTCATGGTTGGTGTACCACATATCTGGATATGCCTTTTTAGGCGGGTAGCCAGAGTAGTGTTGGTATACATAGAAATTGTTGAGGCTGCTGAAGCCGAGGAGGCTGAAGAAGCCAAGTACAGGAAGACCGGGGGGACCAGGGTGGTCCAGCTTATATCTAGGGCATTTGATGGACTTTGATCCATATTTTGTATATTTTTTGTATATTATACAGTTATGACTGGATCTGAGGATTAGAGACTCGACCTATCTATGGACAGATATTCACACACACACACACACACACACACACACACACATATATATATTGTCAGTTTATTTTCAAATGTTTTTATGTGTTTGTTGTGTATTTTTTATGAAAAATGTGTTAAATGCCAATCCAAGATGTAATTAGCATATGCATCAGTTAATGAATTTTGATTCCTTGGAATATGATTGAATCTAATGAACTCAAAAAAAAATTTCAATAACCTAACTTGCATAAACTGACGTAATAGAATAGGGTTCCTCACCTGGTAAGCCCAATTGAGCTGGGAAACTACCAGTTGAGAGTCTAGTCAGACTTCCAGCTGAGTGATACCATGTGACAAAGCATCCCATAGAAGCTCAATGATGGCCCTATATTCAGCCACATTATTGGAAGCAGGACCTAAGCAAGCGCTACCCGAGGCAACTAGCTGTCCTAACGGTGAATAAATGACCCACGTAGCTGAAGTTAGATTACAACTGTGGCGAATGGCGCCATCAGAAAAACCTAAAAACCTCTCAAAAGACATCTGAAACAACCAGCAGATGGTATAAAAACACAAACTGATGAACTAGTATACATAAAAATACATACAAGAAAATACAAGAAAAAGTGCTAAGCGTAAGCATAGTACTTTTTCAGGTAGAGCCCATTTCTAGGCTCAGGTAGCTTAATCCTATCAAAATCAACCAATTCATATGTGCCCTTCTTTAACACCTTTGACACGACATAAGGTCCTAACCACATAGACCTGAAATTTCCTGCCCCCAGGGGTTCTTTGTCTTGGTCCCAGAGAAAAACAAGTTCCCCCTCATAGAAAATTCAAGGCTTGACCGACTTATCATATTGGCTTTTGACCCTATTTTTGTGAGCTTGGTTTGCTGTTAGCACATCTCTATGATGTTCATCAAGATGTTCTAAATGTACTAAACGTTCTTCAAGCTCCATCATATCAGGTAACACATGAATAGCTATTTTCAAGGACGAGATTTCACATTCAATCGAGGTAACAACTTCCACTCCATGAAGGAGTTGGAAGGGGGAGAAACCCATAGAAGTTTTTACATTAGTTTGATGCACCCAAAGTGTGGGGTACATCATTATATGCCAGTAAGAATGGGATGCATTAATAGTACGTTTGAGGATAGTCTTCAAAGTTTTATTAACAGCCTCGACCTGACCATTTGCTTGAGGATAGTACGAAGATGAATGTTCTTGTCTAAATCCTAGCATAGTGGTCAGTTCTGTTATCATGTTATTTTGAAAATGACTGCCATGTTCAGTGACAATCACCTTGGGTATACCAAATTTTGCTTTAATTTGATTGAAAATGAAAAAAGCTACAGTTTCCCCATCAGCTCTAAAGGTGGGAATTGCCTCTACCCATTTCGCAAAACAATCCACAGTGACAATGATATATTTGTGCCCCCTAGCTAAGGCTGGGTTACACGTCATGTAATCCATCCCCCACTTCATGAAGGGGCCCACCGAGATAACGGGAAATAATGGAGTGGGATGTGACCGCATCTTGCTGGTGTAAAGCTAACAAGGATGACAACGCTTCATGGCTTCCACACAATCCTTAAAGATAGTGGGCCAGAAATAACTAGCATGTAATATCTTCTGTGTCATTTCTAACCCAGATAAATGACCCCCACATGCTCCACTATGGGAATCATTCAAGACAATCTCCGCTTCCTCATGGGTAATACATCAACGCAAGAAAGAATCTACCCCCCTACGATATAAAGTATCTCCTATGATGAGGTAGTTCTTGGCATGAAGGCATAGTTTATGTCGTTCCTCTTGTGAGAAAGTTGCACGATACTTCAAAGTCTAGAGATAGATAAGTATATCTCTGTACCAGGGGTCAGAGGTGGATATCAAGAAGATATGCTCATCTGGGAATGAGTCTTCTTCAATGACTACATCTTCTTCTATTGGAAATTCTGCTATAAGCTCAGCAAAAACTAAGGATTTTTTAGATTTAGCGGACTAGAAATACAAGTCAAACTCTTGGAGAATGACTATCCATTTATTGAATTTGCCTCCAACAATCCGTTGGGACAAAATATCTTGAAAATTATTAACATCCACCACTACCATTGTAGTCCTCAGTAAAATGTAATGGCATAACCTTTGAACAGCATAGACAATTGCTAAGGCCAACTTCTCGACATGGGAGTACCCGAGTTCAGGTTTGGATAAAGCATGGCTAAGATAGTACATGACATGTTCTTGGAGCTTATTGTCCTCCTAGAATAGGACTACCCCAATGGTTGACTCAGATGTGGCCAGATACAATATAAAATTCCTATAGTAATCTGACGGACGCAATAATGGTGTCGACAACAAAGCTTTTTTCAATTCCTCGAAAGCGAGTTGTGTAGTTTCATCCCATACAAATGGGGTGTCCTATTTTAACAGGTGCATGAAACCCTTGGTAATCTTGGCATTGGACTTACCCTATAGGCTCTGAATTTTCCTGATAGAATGAGGAAGAGGAAAATTTACAATGGCCTCTACTTTTAAAGGAACCACCTGAATGCCTTTGTTAGAGACAATGAATCTGAGTAGTCTCCCTAACTCAACATAGAACACACACTTGTGGGGATTCAAGCAGATCTTATAGTATCTGCATCGTTCAAAATTTAGATGCAAGTGATTTGGATGATCAATTCTTTTATGAGAATGTGTAGGTAGATCATCAAGGTAAGGTTCAACAATGGATTTAATATCGTGAAAAGAAAAATTCATTGCCTGCTGAAAGGTTTCCCCAGCATTTTTAAATTCGAAGGGAATTTTTTTGTACGCAAAGGTACCCCAAGGATAAATGAAAGTAGTTTTATGTTGGTCTTCCGGTTTTATTTGAATTTGATTATATCCAGAGAAACCATCCATAAATGAGAAGACTTCACTTCCCACCAAGCATCAATAATTTGGTCTACAAATGGTGTGGGATAGTTGTCCTTAGGACAGGATTTCTTCAAATCTTGAAATTTAGTAGAGACGTGTATGGTCCCTTGCTTCTTATCAACAGGAACAGGGTTGGATACCCATTTCGTCAAAGCTATGGGATAAATAAAACTAGCTTTCAACAATTTTTTGACTTCATCCTTTACTGCCGCCGCTTTACACAGGTTAACAGGTCTTGACTTTTGCCGAATGAGTTTAGCATCAGGGTATGTTCGGATCTCATGCTCAACTATAGATGGATCAATGCCTGGAATCTCCTCATATGACCAGGCAAAAACATCACGGAATTCCTTAAACAAGGATGTATAGATCGCAATATGCTTAGGAGAGCAGTTTGCACCGATATGTATATTTTCCACAACGTCAGGATTTACAGAGATGTTGATAGGGATAGTAGTAGAAATATTTTCCATGTTCCCCTCAGTAAACATTCCTTCCCTTGGTAAGGGATTGATGGGTGTATCAACATCATCTGCCAGTCTCATGTGAAACTCCTGATTCTCTATCGTGCTTAGCTCTAGAATAAAATAGGATCGATGGTGAATATCTTCGTAGATATTATCACATCCGCACATGGCTTCTATAATGGCTTCATCAGAAGGTAAAACCATATCTAAACAGTCTGTAGAATGCAAAGAGTTTTCTGCCCAAGCCAGAAAATCGATTTCTTCCAGTTCCTCTAACACTGTGAGGGGGACCGGAATGGGATCAACAGTGGTTTGGGTGATATCTTGGTAAGCCTTCCATTGTCGATAAGGGCACTTTCAGTTGATTGTGGGAAGGGAGAACCCAAGGATCAGTCCTATCAACAACCATGGCTATGGCCTTCCCCAGACTAGTAAAACCTATATAGTTAATCGGAGCTGGAAGATCAAATGTGCCCATCAATGATGCATACATTCTAGCCCCTAAGCTCTCTGTAGCAGGTTTAACCTGATCAACCAATGGCACAGTGGACTCATTAGACTCCATTCGGCCTTTTCAAGTGAAATTGAGTTGGTCAACAGTAACCAACTTCCCTTCATGTGGAAACACTACCACTCGAAATACGACTGATGTAATAGTAGACATGGCATAAGTCCAACTTCTTCCTAAGAGCAGGTTATAATACAAAGGTGCATCAATCACCTCTACCTCAACAGACACCACTTTCCCTTCCAGCTTAATTTCAAAAGCTGGTAGGATACAATGCAGATGGAATGACCTCCTGCCGAAAGCAGTAAGTAGTGTGTTTTAGGGAACCAGCTCTAGGGACCCAAGAGCTTTCCAACAAGACAAGGACATAACACATGTAGAAGCACCCTCATCGACAACTTCCCTTCCAATGGTATTTCCACCATGGATGAAATCTATCGATAAGGCTACAGGGTAAGGTAGGTGAATTTTAACATCAGACAAGTGAAATTTCACCATGAGACTCAATGAGTCCATACTGCCTAAGGCTGCTAAGAGTGCATCCCATTGAGCGAGACAACTCTGTAACACCTCTAAAGCCAACATTGCACAAGGGGTTTGGGCTAATTCTTCAACTACGGAGTAGTTTGAAGCATCCCTAGCATTAGGGTTATGCAAGGTCTTCTTAAAGACACCTTTCGGTATCTTGGGCATAGTTTCAGCAGGTTTCAATCATGAGAGGGTTAGAAGTTTCACCTATAGACTTACCCTTCTCAAAGGTCTCTTTTTCATAGTGTTTATTCCTGGTTTGTAGCAAAGTTGAAGATCAAACCATGTTGATATAATTGGGGTCAGGGGCATTTGGAGTGCCCCCTGCTACATTAGAAGCTGAAGCAACATTCTTCCCTTAGGGAAAAGGATCCTTTAGGAGATCCAGTCGTTGAGCTTTTAGTAGCTTCTGGGCTTGTTCCATAAGGGGACAAAGATGGGTAAGGTGATTGTCATGGCACAACTTACATGAGAATTTCACCTTTTTCTTTTCTTTCTTTCCCCCATCAGCATTGTTCACGGGTTTCTGCTTGTTTTGATTTCCCTCCCTTTTCTTTCCTCTCTTATTTTTCCCATCGGGCTACTGATTTCCTTTTTGAGAGGTTTGTGCAAAAACATTTGCATTTTTGGGGTGAGGGGGAATCCTTTGTTGCCTCCACTGTAGAATGTTTGATGGATAGCTGATGGAGCTGTTTGGCCAAAGATTCTATAGTGGGAGATTTTATGGACCCAACCACACCATCGGCATGGGGTCTAGGCTTAGGTTTCTCTGCATCATGGGTTGGCCTTGGTGCCTCAGGGATAATCTCATACAAGATCCCAGACTGAGAGTAAATCAAATCTAATTGTTGGGCCCTAAGGATAGCTTCTTCCTCATTCGTCACTATTGAAGTAGATACATCCTTATATATATAAGGCAATAGGGATTTAAGGAACCATTCTAGTAAGAACTCAGGAGGAATAGTGGCTTTGATAAGGCTCTTCCACCTCCTCCATTCTTGGATGTGATCCGAGATGTGGGTGGCCTTGTTCTACCTAAAGGTAGATAACAAGTCCGTTTCAAAATCATATTGGACTGGAAGCTGGAAGTGGCTAAGGAATGCATTAGCCAAGTCCCAAAAACTACTGAACGCAGTAGAAGGCAACTCATTGTACCATTTTGCTGCAGTCCTCGTCAAAGTTCTTTGGAACAACCTCAACCTAAATGAATCTTCATTCAGTGAATTGGAAGAACACCATAAATGAAAAGTGGTGGCATGAGCCCTAGGATATTCACCAAATTTTCCTTCGAATTTTGGGATGTCCGAGAGAAATTTGGTGGGGACAGGTGGCCAGGAGGGATCATGCCTCACCAAGTCATTCATCAATTTAGACAAATCTGTAAAGTTTAACGTTGCCATGAGCAGAAGCTTAGGTCTAACCGAAGCACTAAAAGTACTAGAATGGGGATTAGAGGGACTTGCCTCAAATTCCCATATGTGAAGGTGGGGTTGCCCCCTGCCACCAGTTGTGAAGTGGATGGGTTACTTTGGAATGGATTCCATCCGTAAGCCACTAGATTGTTGGTGTGAGGTGCAATATAAGAGGTTCTGGCTACCCCAGTCAAAACTAGGGTTTGAAATACAGTAGCAAGTATTGTAGTGAGGATTTCTCCTCACTACAGGAGTGAGAATGGCTCCCTTGTGCCTATAGGGCACAAGGGTAGGTTCCTACTCTTTGAAAATAGGAAAAAACAAAATGGAAATAGCATAAACAGAACAACAAAATAAACTAAGCTAATCTTAACAAGAATAAGCAAATGGCAAAAAATGTAAACTAGATCTAATAGCAAGAGCAGAAAGAAGAAGTGGGGATGAAGCTTTATGAACCCCTCTACTGAAAACGGGTTAGGGTTCCACCTCCTTAACCCTGCAAAACAAACCTAAGCTACCATGGAGAAACCTGCAAACATTGTCAATAATAAAACCTACAACTAGAGAACAAGGTTAGAAAGAAAAAACAACTAAAGAAACATGTAAAGAAACATTATACCTCTATTCGGTGGAAATGGGCCACCATGCCCTTGCTCCTAGAAGCCTCTCTCTCTTCATTGGGGGAGAAATGGCTCAAATGGGAATGGATATGGAGGAGAGGGAATGTGGGTGGTTTGAGACGAAAAGGTCTCAAAGCATCCACAGGAAACATAACAATAGGCAAGGGAGGAGTGTTTTGAGAGTGACCCCCCACCCTCCTTTTATAGCTTTTCTAAGGGATTTTAGGGTTTTAAGCCCTTGGTCAGGGTTTTAGCCCCTTTTTGGGCCTTTAGCCCCTTCTTCCCTAACTTTATCCCCTTTTAGGGTTTTAGCCCCTTTTTGAGGGCTTTAGCTCCTAAGGGGCTATTTTGGGCTCCTTTTTGGGGGTTTTAGCCCTTTTCTTCATCCTTGGGCTCTTTTGGACTTGTGGGGATCAAATGGAAGGTCTTATGGAGTGAAATGAGTGTTGTGAGATGGTGTCCTTGGGTGGTGTAGGCCATAGAGAGCTATGTGGGGGCTTTTTCGGTTAACATATTGACCCCTAATGTGTGAGGGTAGGAGCTCAATGTATGGTCGATGGACATCATAGGATTTACTGTAGATAGGTGGTGCTTCCGGGGCGGGGGCATGGTGGATTTTGTTTTTTGTATTAATTTGGTTCCCATCAATGGGTGAGATACAATAAATGTGTGACATGTATATGGACAAGGTGGGCATTCCCATGCTCGTGACAATGTCAAAAGAATCATTTGATCTATGCTCTAAAATACAAGAGCCAATCATATACAACTAATGTTACAATGGTGGTTGCCTCTCATGTGAGGCTGAATATAATACTGATCTGGTACATTGGACCCATGGCATTCTCATGGGATGCTACATCTTCATGACTGGTGGTCTACTGGATCTGGTACATAGCTGTGTGGACTCACTGATTGAGATTCAGATTCTCTATGGTACAAGTATGCTGCATCAATCATAAATGTATATCGAAGCACTTTTGGGGCTTCAGAAAATTATCTCCAATGCAACCTAGAAATCACAAGGGACATAACCTATTTAGGTCCCTCAAGTAGACTCACCAATGTGCTAGAGTCAGGTGACATCCGGGGTCTTCGACCAAGTACTATGCGGAACAAACCCTGTACGAATCTCAACAGTGCGATGATGGAGTTGAAGTCGAGCACGTGAGAAACAACCATATGAAGAGGCACTAAGGACTCTTATTAAGTGGTCCAGGGAACTCATCAATGATGTAAATGAAACCAAGGTACAGGGACCTCTGGGTTTATCCTTTGGAATATGTGTGTTGGCATCGACAGAGGGAGACCTACCCCTATTCAAGGAAATGATGTTTCCTTGAACAGGAGTGCAAGGGATAACCGAAAGGTGTGAATCAATCTGTGGACTAATTCACTGAATTGGGGGGGAGGGGAGGGAAGGAAAAAACTAAACAAGGGCACAGGGGGAGTGGGAGACTCAAACTTCCTTTGTTTAGAGTATGATGGTAGTGTGGACCAAGAAACAAATGAAACTTAACTCATGGGAATGGGATCATAGCTGTAATACCGGGAATGTCACTGCATATGGGAAATACTTGGAGGAGGTGGACACTTTTGATACTGATGGGATCCAAGGAAGACACATTATAGAGTACTCTGAACAAAGGCGACCCAATGTGGGGATGCTGCCAAACTATTTGCTATGGGGGGGGTGTCTAGGGACACCATTGTGGTACAATCTCATGGATTTTTGGTGAGCCCGAGAAGGTAAGTACTCATTGGTGCTTGAAATTTTAGAGAGCCTGAAAGCACGAGGAAGACTCTAGTGGGGGATCTTTTTCATTGGTAGTCTCATGTGTCTGAAAAAGGATAAAAGTATACATAGGATAGCTCACTCATCCTAGAGGGGATGAGAGACTTCTTTACCATTGGTAGTTCGATCAGGCTGGAAAAGGTTAAACCTAGACTGACAGGACAGTCATGCAAATACTTTTACGAGCATGAATGAAACCAAGTTTTCTCGGCGATCTTTTCTTGATTAAATGGTTGGAAAAGAGCTTAACGACAACTGGTGGTGAGATTTTTCGTAAAGTGCAGCCCCTCTGCCCAAGAAAGCATAAAAGTATGCAAAGGGGAATGGTCTTGGCTTGAGTGTGCCAAGGAGGTCCTTTTCATGAAATGGTCTACATGGTCCACAAAAGGAGGTAAATGAGACGATGTAGATGCCCTCTTTTATACTTTAGCGAGCGGGAAAGGAAGCAGTTACGCTTAGCTATATTTTCATTGTTTTAAGGAGTCAGAAAAGAGCTTAAACACAAATCCAGTGTGGTCAACCAATTGCGGTGGCACGAGCGGTGCCTCATGTCGAGATGGTGGACAGAGGTCCAAAGGTCATTCGCGTAGTATGGACAGAGCAGAAGGCTCTCAAACATACCAATACATCCATGGGATAGATCACGGCAGAGGCTCACGATTCAATGCACCAGAGGCATGCAAACCAAGGTGGCTCTCAAATAGAGGTCAGGAGAGCATGTGTGTGTGTTGCGGTGGACGAACATGACTACATGTGATGTGAGTGCAATTCTGGGGGCACTTATATGCCAAATATGTGAAAGAAAAGAAATCATTTTGTGGATAGTGGTGCAGAGGTCCGCATAAGGTGCAGTAAGAAGAAAAGACAATCTATGTGTAAAAAATACAAAATAAAAGCTAAAATTACATTCCTTAACAAGCGGTGGCCCGAGGACACTTATATGTCAAATACATGGAAGAAAAACAAAGGGTTTTGTGGACGATGGTCCAGATGTCCGAGTAAGGTGCGGTGAAAAAGACAATTATAAATAAAAAAAATAAAAGTAAAATTACAGTCCTTAATGGGCGGCAGCCCGACAGCTTGCATGAGTAGTGGTTGGGAAGTGTGATACAAGTACTGGTCCATAGACACTCATATTGTCATGTCATGGCTCATGAATCGAGGTGACTTGTGGGAAATGGTCCTGAAATTAATTTATTAAACATGAGATGATGGTCTCATAAGGAGATATAAATTTGAACCCAGAGGTGTGAGAGGTGTCTCGAACAAGTTCTGGGTGACTTTGAATTAGTAACTGATGATGCTGCCCCTAGTGCATTGGTGCACTTGAGATTTTTTGTGTCACTATGTATATCTTGTTGAGAAAGAATATGTGGCTTCTCATTTTGTATTGGACATGTTTTGGACATGTGACTTATCTATTTATCTATATATATATATATTTTTACGCACGTGGATGCGCTTTTATGGTTTTATTATGTGAGTCTTTTATGATGCTATGGAATGCAAATGTCTATGTGATGTATTATTACACTGTGTGTGTATTTTTAGACATAGTTATGCATGATGTTATGGTTGTATGTTTCCTATATGCAGTTGTGGATGTGCCAATTTAGAATATTGTTAGACATTTGATCTGCAACACTATTGAGGTTTCTGGGAACATGTGTGAATGTGATGGATTCAAATATTCTAACCATCTGTTTAGTGCGCAGGTACTTTCTAAAGAGGCAGGGATCCCATACTCAATAGTGGTTGTTCAACTGAGAAACAAGTAGCTGGGAGACATCAAGATGGTGAATGCCTATCTGAAGAGCGGTGTCCAAGAGGCCATTGATACCATCATATTTTCCCTGGTTGTTGGTTGCAGTGCCCACGCATATTTCGTCGATGTGGATCAACTCGTGCGATGGGCAGTAGATTACCCATGCAGCCAAGGAAAGGTTCGAAGACCATCTGCTTGCTCCATCTGCAAATCACATATACCGGTTTGAGGTGTGCTCCATTTGAAGCAATGAGAGGAAACGATACATAAGACACAATTATGAAAAATGTGTAAAACAAAAATGGAAAGACTATAATACAATTTAGAACACTATCACTCAAAGGGGTGACATTAGGGGGAAAGTCATTTGGACTTTCCTAGGATCAGTAGTCATTCCTTTGTGTGACATGATGAATCCTTGGAGATGGCCCCTGGGGACACAGAAAACACACTTGGATGGGTTCAAGTAGATTCTGAACTGGTGACATCGCATGAGGACTTGTTGCAAGTCATCTATGTGTTGTGTGTGGTTTTGTGACCGCGCGATGAGGTTGTCAAAACAAACCAACATGATGTGAACGAGATCACGGAAGCAGTGTGTCATGGCACACTAGAAGGTGGGTCCAGTATTTTTGAGGCCAAAGGGCATGACTTGGTATGTGAATGTGCCCTATGGGGTTGTGAACGCCATCTTGTAATGGTCTTTTTTCTGTATTTGGATTTGGTTGTATCTGGAAAAACCATCCATGAAAGAAAAGGCTTCATGTCTAGCGCATGGATCGATGATCTGGTCGATGAAAGATGTGGGGAAGTTGTCTTTGGGACATGACCCATTGAGTTCATGGAATTCGGTGCAAATGCAAATGGTACCCTATTTTTTATTCACGGGAACAGGATTAGAAACCCAAGTTGTGTATGCAATGGGATAAATGAAGCCGCCTGTGCACAGCTTCTCTATCTCAGCTTTCACCATAGCCACTTTGGATGGATGGATGGGCCATTGCTTCTGGTGGATGGGTGCCACATTAATCCATGTGTCGATGTGGTGTTCCACGATGGATGGATCTAAGCCGAGCATTTCAGTGTATGACCGGGTGAAGATGTTTCAGAATTCTTGGAAGGGAGCGGTGTAGGCATCAACCTCTTCTGAGGAGAAAGATGCCCCCAGCATGATTTCTTCAACGATCTTAGAGTTGGTTGAGATGTCGATTCTAATTGTTGGCAAAATGTTCACCATGTTCCCTTCTTTGAATGCATCAAGTGCTGGGATTGGGTTCTTGAACCAATCAACCTTCACATGGATGAAATCTTTGGTCTCCATGGAAAACTGGTCGGACTGCGACACAAGATTTTTCGGGAGGAAGAACGAGTGATGGTGCATGTCGTCCCATGGGTATTCTGGGGAAGTCAGAGCTTCAAGTATCTCCTCATCATTGTTGAAGCAACGAAGTGACAGGCATGATGGACTATCGGTGGAGATGAGCGGGTCGGTGGAACTGGACATCATGTAGATGGACATGGTGTCTGAAGAAGGTAGTGGCGGGTGAACTTCTTCGATCAAGGTGATCTCAGACTTAAGGAAATGGTGACGGAGTTCAGCAAGAGCCATTCAAAATTCAGGCAGGTCTTGGCAATGGTGGGAGTAATGTCCATACAAGATGCAAAGGGTGCAAGCATGGTTTGTCCTCAATGCCTTGTTCCTGACTAGTGGCGCGATTGGGAGTTCAACCATGGGTATGTTTTCATTCATATCCATGGCATCTAGATGTGCATAGATCACTAGAATTTTAGGGCAATTTTGAGTTGGATGGCCCTGTTGTTCACAGACGGTGCAAGGTGGGACTTTTCGTGGTTCTACTGTGGCTTTGGTGTTCTTTCCCCTAGCCCTTTTGGGTTGGGGTGGTGTAGGTGCAGGTGTGGCAGTTGGCTTATGCGAACCAGGTGGGGGGTGAGACTCAACCGCAATAGGTTGCACCGGAGTTAACACAACCTAGGGCACTGCTAGTTGAGTTGGTGGATCTAGATACCACACCAGGATCCCCAACATAAAGTTTGGTAGGCTTAAGGTTGCCATGACTGGCTTGCTCATGACACCGGGTGGGGGGAAGAGGAAGGAAATTGTATGGACCAGAGATAAGCCCACATAACTCCCAGCTGGTTGCTTGTGGGGGTGAGGTTGTGGTTGTGGTTGCGTGTAATGCTGCTACTACGGGTGATGTTGTGGCTATTGTTGGCATTGCGGCTGTGGAGGATGTTGTGGTTGTGGTTTTTGTTTGGGTGCAGCGGTGCTTGATGAGACCATGCACAAGTCCATAGTTTGCTCTTGTGTTAGTGATGGTGACACCAAAGGGAAATGAGCCATCATGGTGGGATCAGTAAACAACCCAGGGCCCACATTCAACGGTGGGGAGGCTGGTGTGTTTTCAACCACAGCGTTGGTTGCAGGGATGACGTTAGTGTGTGCAGTCGCACCTTGCATCTCAATGGTGGTGATGGTAGGGATAACGTTGGCAAGCGTTGTTAACCCTTGCAGATCATGGTAGTTGAGTTGGTCAACCATCACAATCTTCCCTTCATGGGACAGTTGATGCGAAGGCTCACATGATGTACATGTAACTCCTTCCGAGGAGGAGGTTGTAGTCCAGTTGAGCATTGATGACTTCGATGTCAATCAGGACTGTATTCCTAGCTAACGTGATGGGGACATGGGGGAGGATTCCTTGGGATTTAGTGGGATGTCCATCATAAGCTCAGAGAGTCATTGAGGATGGTTGTAGAATTGGTGATCCAGCTTTTGCCAAACCAAGGTAGACATGACACACATGGATGCCCCCTCATCCACTATGCATCAATGCACAACCAAGTTCCAAATGGACAGTGGGATTTGGAAGGCGATAGTGGAGGGCATGCGTGGTTCTCCACTCTCCGTGTCAAATATGATACTCTTAGAGTCGGAGGGGTCTACTGCCCCTAGAGTGGCTAGTAAGGATTTTCACTGTGTTGGGCATGTTTTAAGTACCTCAAGAGTGGACATGGAGGTTGGTGTTTGGGCCAAATCATCCACAATGCTATAGTTGACTGCAGCTCTAACTATGGCATTATTAGCGATTCTGTGTATGGGGGGGCATGGAAACGGGGGTAGCTGAAGAGGTAAGTTATCTTTTTTAGATGTGGATGCTGCTGATGAGTCAATAGGTTTGGTGGTGGTACCATATTGATTTTGTATGGTTTGCAAATTGACCTCTTCAGTCATCATGGCTAGCAGGTGGTGAACACCTGTTTCGTCCATGGGTGGTGCCCCCGGAGCATTGGGATTGGCTTGGGGAGGGGGAGTAGTTGCCACCAATCCTTGGACTGGAAGTGGGTTTTGAAGCACCATGGGGGAGGTCCTTAAGGTGTCGGGTTGGGTTGTTCTTGGTTTGTAGCATTGGCAGCCTATTGGGCTTCATTCTAAATGGCCTACTTAGCTTGACCCATGAAGGGACACTCGAATGTGTAATGCCCATAAACATCACAAAGTGTACATGGTTGGTTTATGCGCAACGGAGCGTTGCATCTTGGTGCATTCTATCGTGGGGGGTTTTGGGCTGGCCGGTTAGCCACAGCATTATTGGGAGGGTTTGGTTGCTGAATGCCTCCCTGTGGTTGGTTATTGCCTTGGTTGCGGGGCCGATTGTTTCTAGCTTTCCCTTGTCGATTGTTGGGGGAAGGCTGGTTGGGATGATTTTGTTGTGTGAACACTTGTCCCAATGGAGCGAGTGGAGAAGGGCCAAGGGCTTGAACTTGTTGCACTGGTGGTGCATAGTATATTTTTGGGGGTAGTGGTGCCACAAATGTGGGCATTTGCCCCTCATACTATTGTGTTGGCCAAGCCGTGGCCTAATCTTGTTGCGGTGGCACAAGTTGTGTGTAGGAGGTTGTTACTCCAAACTAGGACATCATTCTTGCATACTCCAGAGCTTGGTTCTGGTAAGAAACACTAGCAGTGTTGCTTGGTTATGGTGTAATGGTAGGTGGTGTCGGTCGAGGTTGTGGCTATTGGGAGACTGACCCTATGATGTCGTCCGCACTGTGGGATGTCCCCGGTGCGTCGCGGTAGGAGGTACTTGGACAGGGAGCATCTGGAATGATAGTGTACAAGTATCTAGACTAAGCATAGATAAGGTCAAACTATTGGGCCTTCAATATGGCCTCTTCTTCAAATTGGGGACGTTCGGATGCAACGTCCTTTGCTATGGGTGGGAGCAAGGTCTTAAGGAACCAATCCAAGAAGATCGTGTCGTCAAGTTGGATTTTGCATAGACTACGACTTCGCCGCCACTCATGGATATGGTCAGTTATATGAGCGGCAGTTCTTTGACGACAGGATAATAGAATCTCCACCCCCTCATCATATCTAATAGGGAGTTGAAAATACTGTAGGAACATGAAGGCTAGGGAGTTGAAGTCAAGGTACTTGGCTTATGGCAGCTCATTGTACCATTTGGCCGCAGCACCCATAACGGTGCGTTGGAACAACCTCAGCCTGATGGAGTGATCTATGATGTTGTTGGATGAGCACCATAGATGGAATGTCATTATGTGATTTTGGGGACATTCCTCGGATTTTCCTTCAAAATTTGGGATGTCTGATGGCAGCTTAGTTGGCATGGGTGGCCAGAAAGCTTGGTGGTGGATGGGGTCATTCGTTAATATAGCCAAGTTAGGCAAGTTCAGATGAGCAATGAAGGGAAGATTTGACCCTGAGTTGATGTTGGATGGGGCTGCAATGGGGGTGGGGTTTGCAGGTGCATAATGCATCTGGATGGCTGGGGGTTCTTGTGGTGGCACCATTGTAGATGAGACAATGCCCCCAAGTGCTGTGTTGGGGGAGATATGGGTGGAAAGGGAATTTTCCCCATGTATGATAGTAGGGGCAATGTAGGTGGATGGTGCACTGCCCCCCTGTGTGGACGGAGGGGCAGTTTGTATGAAGGGGCCACTGCCCCTGTGTGTTACCACTGGGCCAGCTTGGCTGGTCACTATGGGTGGTGGCAATTGGCTAATGACAGTCTACATGACTATGCTTGGACCACTTGCCAAGTTATGGGTGACAGGTTGTGATGTGGACATGGGTCCACTTGCTAAGGTTAGGCCAGAAAATGGATCCAGGTATGCACTAGCCATGGGGCTTGATGGTGCAGTGTGGAGGTCTGGTTTAGACTGATATGGGTCTGAATTAGAATCAGAGGCTGTGTGGCCCTTTGGCGGTGTGGGAGATCACTGAGAGCAGCTTCAACAATGTTGATCAAGTGTTCCAAATGGTGGTGGTTCGCCTCTTAAGCGTGAGGAAGATCATGGAGGATCAATTATGTTCTCTTTTGTGTATGAAACTAGTGGGTATGAGATTTGGACCTCGGTTTCAATGGATTCCTATTGGTTGAAGGTGATCACTTGGCCACCAAGACTGCCAGAAGACAGCACTTGGCTTGTTCCTCAAGGGATGCTTCTACTCAATCGGAAGGGGCCGTTGCCCATTTCGCTTGGCAATTCCTCTCAGTGGCCAGCTACTTTGGGGTTCCTGTGGTAATCCTCACAATGATTTTCTGGGCAAATCCCAACTACTTCCCATAGTTGAAGTGGTCAAGGACTTATGCCCTCAAATACTATAGAATTGATTGAACTTAGTGTAAATTTGGTAAATTTTAAGGCTTACTCAACGTCATGAACTGAGTTGGGTTAATTATTTGGTATGGTGTGTTGGTTTTCTTGTTTGTTCTGGTATTTGGTTGTTGCAATATGTTTTATGAATTCATGGTAGATTTCACATCATGGTTTTGTATGCAAACATAAATAGAAATTTGTAAGCAAGTATAGTGATTAACCCTAGATTGCTGGCCTAACTAAATTTCTACCTCTCAGTGATATTCTTCTTTAAACTGAGAGAAGGTGCTGGACTCTCAACAAAATGGGACTAAGCCCATCCATAGATCCTCAGGTCACCTCCTGGATGCTAGGTTGGTCAGCAGGGAGGACGCTTAGTGCCGTGAGAAGCCCTCCTTCTCTACCCCCTCTACCTTCCAGGTCACCTGGTTTTAGTGGTTTGGGAAAAATACCATGGAGTGCCTAGATCTATACAAGCTTACCCTTCGTTGTATCCCAGAATAACCCGAAGGGTGATGACTAGGTAGAGGAGGAAGGGGGAAGTAAGATGGTTATTTTTAAGTTACTTTTAGTTAGACTAGTTCATTTTATTAAGCCTTAATGATTGATTTACCATTTACACATTGTTCATGAAATTATTTGCAGAAAATACAAACTGAAACTGAAAATGACCTGTAATGGTGGAAAGAGGTAGCTGGGCCATGATTACAGTCCTATGAAACTGAAAATTATTGTCAATTAAACTTAAATTCAACCTCTGTGTGACAGGCCACACATTTCTGACCAAATCTAGCGAAGGGGCTACAAGAATTTTTTAGAACTGAGCGAGGGGGTCGCACAGAATGCAAAAATAGCCGCAACCTAAGTTTCAGGGATGAAGTCACACATGTCTGGGGATTAATTGCACCCTAAGCACACCTTTTTTCTCATTAAGAGCACCCCAATCTCACCTTTTGCCCCAATAAGAGCGCCCTGCTCCAGAAAGGGGTTTTTTGGTGAGACAAGGTCAGATCTGGCTGACAATAACTGGTACTTGGGTCAGTCTGACTCATCTTGTCCTAGAAAAGGCTTCAACACTGACTAAAATAGTAAATAAACAAGATTTAAGACAGATCTAACATAAGATTTCTGAAAACTAGGGTAAAATTGAAAAAAATTGAAAACTTGAAATTTTTGGACCAGGTATCGTGTGGGATCAACCTGGTATGGTTTCCAAAGATGTAGTGAGGATTTATCCTCACTACAGGAACAATAATGGCTCCCTTGTGCCTATAGGGTACAAAGGCAGGATCCTACTCTTTGAAAACAGGAAAAAATGAAATGGAAATAGCATAAACAGAACAACAAATTAAACTAACCTAATCTAAACAAGAATAAGCAAATGGCAACAACTATAAACTAGATCTAATAGCAAGAGAAAAAAGTAGAAGTGGGGATGAAGCTTTGTGAACCCCTCTACAGAAAACGGGTTAGGGTTCCTCCTCCTTAACCCTTCAAAACAAACCTAAGCTACCATGGAGAAACCTGTAAACAATGTTAATAATAAAACCTGCAACTAGAAAACAATGTTAGAAAGCAAAAAAAACTAAACAAACATGTAAAGAAACATTATACCTCTATTGGGTGGAAATGGGCCACCATGCCCTAGCTCCTAGAAGCCTCTCTCTCTTGGTTGGGGGAGCACTGGCTCAAATGAGAATGGATGTGGAGGAGAGGGAATGTGGGTGGTTTGAGAGGAAAAGGACTCAAAGCATCCATGGGCAACATAACAATAGGCAAGGGAGGAGTGTTTTGAGAGTGACCCCCCACCCTCCTTTTATAGCTTTTCCAAGGGGTTATAGGGTTTTAAGCCCTTGGTCAGGATTTTAGCCCCTTCCACCCTAACTTTAGCCCCTTTTAGGGTTTTAGCCCCTTTTTAAGGGCTTTAGCTCCTAGGGGGTTATTTTGAGCTCCTTTTGGGGGTTTTTAGCCCTTTTCTTCATCCTTGGGATCTTTTGGAGTTGTGGGGGTCAAATGGAAGGTCTTATGGAGTGAAATGAGTGTTGTGAGATGGTGTCCTTGTGTTAGTTTTTCAACATTAAGCTAGCATTATGTTAGGATCTTTACTGAGAGAACAACAAGTACAACAATCAAACACAAGAGACAATTAACACAGTGTTTTTCATCGAGGAAACCATAAATGGAGAAAACCCCGCAACTTCCTCAGAGATAGAATTAGCATAAGATGTAAAACCCCAAAATAGTAAGATGCACTCCCGACAGCAGTAATATTCTTCGTGTCTAGCCCCAGTGTCTTCTCCTCCCTCAACTATGCGCTACACTTGAGTGTGTGAGTGATGTATTCTAAATAGAGACCACAGCTTTCTATTTATACTAGTCTCGACATGACTAAAACCCTACTAGGGACGACCTCTACTAGGAGAGTCTAATAACCCTAGTGCCCCAGAACTGCGGGGACTTTAACCCTTAAACAATCAGAGGGTTACCCACTATGACTTGAAATGACTTGTTTACATTATTGATTCTCTCGATCGAAACATCGGGGCATGATAACATGACTCAATTACATAATAGATACATCCAAGAATAAACATCAAGTCACAATACATAAGATACATAGATGAATACATTCCAAAGTTACAACTACATCAACACTCCATCTTAACTAGGAAGGTATTCTTTTGAGACAATTTTTAGCACTGGTCTTCTTCTCTGTATCAACTGGATCATCTCATCATTTGCATCTCGAGTCTTCTGAGTCTTCAAGTCATCTTCATTCTTCGAATCTAGATCATCTCTTTATCTGGATCAACATCACTAGATCTGGATCATCATGGGACATCATCACTGGATATAGATCATCTCTCGATCTGGATCAACATGGGACATCATCATTGGATCTAGATCTGGATCATCACTCGATCTACATCATCACTGCTGGATCTGGATCTCTCGGAGTCATCATCATGTGTGCTATCTCGTCATAGGAAGTTCTACAGAGCTAGCCTTCTTTCATGCTGGTTGTAGGCCTAGCCATCAGAAAGGCATGCCCAGCACTCACATCTAATCATGTAGTAACCTATAATCACATCAGAAAGGACCAGCACTCACATTCACCAGTATGATAGGACATCACATCACTAACATCTGTGAAAAGGCTTTGGCACTTATATCTGACCTGGAAGGAATTGAATCCTCTCACCATTTCCAGAAGGGCTTGCAATCACATCTGACTTGGAAGGAACTGAATCCTCCACCCTCACCAAAAAGGCCCCCAATCTTAGACTGAGCTACCTGGTAACAGACCAGGTGCCTCCATTCTCCCAGAGAATGGAAGTTGCCCTTTTATCTGACCTGGTAGGAAACAAGTCCCACACCCTCGCTAGAATGGTCTGCACTCACATCTGACATGGAAGGAAATGAATCCTCTCACCATGATAGAATGGCCCCCAGTCCCAAACTGAGCTACCTGGTAATAGACCAGGTGCCTCCACTCTCCCAGAGAATGGTAGTTTCCCTTACATCTATCCTACTCGACAGAATGGCCAGCACTCATATCAAACATGGAAGGAACTAAATCCTCTCACCATGATAGAATGGCTCAGCCCTTACATCTGAACTGCTCATCAGAATGGCTATGAATCTCAACACTCATATCTGACATGGAAGGAACTGAATCCTCTCACCATGAAAGAATGGTTCAGCCCTTACATGTGACCTACTCATCAAAATGGATTTGGGACTCATCAATTTCCCTTGGAGGAAACCTCAATCTAGAGAACACCAAGCTTCTCCATGGAGTACTTGAACTTCACTTTGGCCAATGGCTTTGTCAACACATCAACTATCTATTCCTCTGTCACAACATACTGGAGCTTCACTGCTCCTCTCTGCACCATATCCCTAATATAGTGATAATTGATCTCGATGTGCTTCGACTTGTCATGGAACACTGGATTCTATGACAGCTTCACACAACTCTGGTTTTCACAATGTATACAAGTAGCATCCATCTGGAGATCAAATAAATCAAATAGTAGCTTCCGCAGCCATACTACCTCACAACTAGCTAAACAAGCTGCGACATACTCTACTTCAAATGTACTCAGTGCCACAAAGGATTGCTTCCTGCTAATCCAAGAGATCACACCTGATCCCATATTGAAGCAACACCCTAAAGTGCTCTTCCTATCGATAGCACTACCTTGAATCAACATAACCCTCCAGGTTAATCTTCTGATTCGCATCGTACTTGAGCCCATAATCAAATGTACCCCTCAGGTACCTCAGAATATGCTTTGCAACAATCAAGTGAACATTTCTCGGATCTATCAAGAACTGGCTCAAGGTGTTCACAACAAAGCAAATGTCTAGTCTTGTGTCTGTTATGTACATCAATGATCCAATCATCTGACGATACATCATAGAATCAACTGACTCTGATGAAGCATCACTCAATAGCTTCAGGTTCGATGCCATAAGTGTAGCCATAGTCTTGCAGTCCATCATCCGAAACCTCTTCAGGATCTCTACTGCATACTTCCCTTGTCCAAGGAAGATTCCATCCGCAGTCTACCACACCTCCATACCTAGAAAATAATGCATCATACCCAGGTCCTTCATCTCAAACTCGGTAGCAAGATTTCTCTTCGTATCAGTAATAAACCCATCCATACTTGTCACAAACAGAGCATCTACATATAGTAGAAGCATCACTGGGTTTCCATCTTCAACCTTGTAGTAAAGGTTGGTATCTTCTTTACTCTTGGTAAATCCCAAACTGGATAGAAAGCTATCAATTTTGTTGTATCATGTCCTAGGTTCCTGTTCCAAACCGTACAGGGATTTCTTCAATCTGCATACATGAGACTCCCTGTCATGTGTGTCATAACCCCAAATTTTCTAAAAAATTTAAAATTTTTAAAATTGCATATTATTAACGTAAATGCAGTTTAACTAATCATTTAATTAGTTATAAAAATATCACATTTCTTAACTGAAATTTTCTGTTGGTTATGTTTAGCAGTAGAAGAGTTATTTTCAGTTTATTGACTTTGTTTTCTTTTCATCCACAAGGTGAGACTGTCATGCAAAACTGGGCTTACTTAGCTTTCGAACTAATGCAGAGAGTTTACTTGTTTTTACAGACTACAAGTAAGAGATTGTGGTGCTGCTTTTTGCAATTCTAAAGTATTTAATACAAGTTCGTCGTAAGAGAAAAAGTTCAATAAGAAAGTAAGAGTTAAACCATTCCAACGCTTGTTAAGGTATATTCAAGCTGGCTCTTTTCTAATAGAAGTAAATTATGCTCTTGTTGATTATGGAACTTCTTCATTTCTATTACAGTTGTAAAGTATAAAAAGTATCTTATTGACTCTTTATAACGAAGTAAGAGTGGCAGAGTTATGAAATCTATAGTATGAATCCATTTGTAAACAAACACATTACATAGTCAAAAGATATCTGATAAGGGGTTTTATGTATTACTGTGAAGGTGCGGCCTTTCTTTGACAAGTCCTAACTTATCATTAAGGATATTACCTTAAGCAAGCACTGTTGCCATATAGTAGTTACTACTCTCTTTTCTTTTTGTAACTTTGTACTACATGTTCTACTTTAATCACTCTAAATAAATCATTTAAGTATTTATGAGTAAAAGGACCTATGTCATGACTTTCCACTTTAATAACCTCCATGATGATATTCTAAACTATACTATCAAGTAAAGGAAGTTAGCTTACAAAAGCTAAAAATCATTTAATGACTCTATAATACCTTTCATAACCTTTGAGCTTTGAATTTAGACAAAAAGACTATTTGTTCCAAAAATGATTTTTACACTAGTGATAAAGTTGTTATTTTCAATGCAAGGGGTGATCATAAGGTTAGGAGTAAAAACCATAATTATGATCAATTGATCACTTAACTTGAATTATTATAATTCTGTAGTCTTTTTACTATTATCCCCTATACTTCCTTTATGAACTATGGCACTATATAATATAGAGAAAAGGTTTATATAAGAACAACGCCATTCCCTTTTTGCTCTTATATATTATTAAATAACATTACAACCCTCCATATGTATATGTGCTAGGATAAACAATGGTTAAGGTTCCATATTAAGGAATACTTTTTAAAAACACCAAACTTTATATGTTGAGGAGTAGTCATAAGGTTTATCATAATTTCGATGATTACCAAATTAGGGTTGAAAATAATGAATACTTTATCATTTGCATGCAGCGTAAGGGCTTGATGGATCTCGCACGAGGACTATGGATAACCATTGGTTTTAAAGAATGATTGGAAATCATTTATCCCGTGAGGTGTTATTTAGAACTATGTACAAAAACCCATTGCTCATCAAATATTTACCAGCTATCATGGCATTATCATAGCCATGCACTTCGTGGTTATAAAAACTGTTGACAAACCCTATTTCACATTACCTCATCCTTCGGCTCCTGTCGCTCTGCGATGGTGCTGGTGCACCCTTACGTCGCCACTACTCTGCGATGGTATCCTCCAGTTTGTCCTCTTTCTGTGGCTCGTTCTCTTTACCTCTTAATAGTGCTATTCCATACTTGTTGTTGCTTATCTGTTAACTGTTCCTCTGTCATGCTAGAACCCGAATTCTTGACTGCAAAAACCTCCTCCCTCAATTGGGTCACTCCATCGCGTTGATGGTTGTACTGCCATTACTGGTGGTCGTGTTATATTTTAAAAAGGAACAGGTAAGATTACAGAAATTTCTCCTTTGTATTTACTGTCTTGTGCTTAACCCTAAACTTATTACTCAGATTACAGAGTTCTAACATTATGTTTTTCCCTTGTGTTTACAGGTATTTGCTCTCCATCCTGCGTGGCCTCTGGTAGAAATATTTGTACAGCATTTACAAATCCTGGTAAGCCTGGTTACACCATGGCTCTTTCTCCTTGTGGGGGTTCCTTGGAAATTTCGAGGGTTGGCATAAGATGCCTGAAACCCTTACGGCTTCAGATTGTCTCGTTAATCTGTTTGTTACTTTAGATTAATGAAAGAAACCCCTACGCTGTGCGAGGGTACTCCGGCTACAGTCATGATTAGAAGAGTTATTTTTCTTGTGTTTTTAAGTGCTGTGTGAGAAATGATTAAACTGAGGCAAAAGTGCCATACTCCTCAGATACTTATCAGGACCGAGGGTTTTGAAAAGCCATTCGATTTTCTGTTAGTTATATTGTAAAAAGTTTAAGGCTGTGAGCCTATTTTGGAAAAGGGTTTATACCCTCGACTCCTTAATTTTACTGTAAATAAAAATTTACAGGGTTTTCACCCTGCGTCTAAAATACATATGTATTAATACGGTTATCTTTATTTGTATTTCTTTGGTTATTTACAATACTGAAATTTTGGAAGCTTGTTTATGTTAAATTTATAATACGGCTCTGAGTATAACATTGTCTTAACACCACAGTCATCGATTTACTTGTATAAATTGGATTTATAGGGTTTAACCCTAATTTGACAGTAAGAGAACTATGTACTTGATTTTTACTATTAATAATTTCTTTTATAATGTTACTGCCAGGGTTTCTGCTCCTGGTTTATTCATTGACTTATTTGTTATTATTAGATGATTAGATGTTAACATAGTTTGTACCCTTCACTTATATAGGGTCGTTATATTTTGTTTTATTTTATCTTAACAATGTTCTTTAAGTACTATCAAATTACCTTGTAATACAGAAAGTATATTTAGTTCCGTTTTGTAACTAAAGTAATAAGAATGTTACCTTAAATAATTATTCCTATAATGTCTAAAAATAAAAAGTATATGATTATAAATATAACAAGGATATTATCTTTCTTGAGATCACTAATATCTTTGTATTAATATCCTTAGTTTATTTTATAAGCTCATAGAAAGACAGTATTCTGTTGTTTATTTCTGGTGCCTATTTATGTTAGTACTATATAAATTATTTTAAGGTTTAGTTTGTCTTATTAATATGATATTTATATATATAAAGAAAACAATTAACGTTATCTAAGGATTATCCTTTAAACATAAACAGTAGCATTCATTTACAATTTATGGAAGATAGATTAATAGTTCTAAATATTGTTCTAGCTTAAATCAAAATAAGAAGAAAGAAAAGAAAGGAATGATTACATTATTCATCATACATAAAATTTAATCAGTTTATTTATTTTGACAGTAGAATCTAGTCGATATTATCTGTCCCTAATTTTAGTTCTGTTATTAAACATATACTACTTAAATTATTTTAAACTAGAAGAAAGAAGCTGTAAAGTTAGAACAGTGGATAAATCTAATCTAGCTCTACTCCAATGCGACGATTAGACTCTCCCATTTGTTTAAATAAATAAACTATTGAAAGGAAATACTGTTCAAAGAAATAGTTTTAACTTGAACCTATACTACTGCCAGTAAAATATCTCTTCTGATAATGGATACATAAACAATCTACTATTCTTCCATCTCATCATACTATCTTATTTAATTTTACCCCTGTGCTGGAGTACGGTCTAGTAAACCTAGATGTGGAAAAACACAACGGGTCTTTATTTTTTTCATCAAAGGATTCTACTACTGATAAACTAAAGCATTTTCATCACTAAACCAGCTAAATCTTATATCATAACCTACAAACATAACATTTAACCATTCACAGTTATTAAACAAAGACAGTTAAGTGACAGAACCTACTGGAACTTTGGAAAACAACAGCAATGGGAGGTCGTTCCTCCCTACCAACTCCTGGAGAGTGCTCAAACAATGACTCCTCAGGACCCTCGAACTTGCTCTGGTCTCCCTGGCTGGAACTAGGTGCAGCAGTAGTCAAATACCAATCTTCAAACTCAGTATCAAATCTGAACTTATCAGTAAGTTCTCCCAGCTAACAAGCTGTAATAAACCAAGTTACTGCAGCAATCCTCTCAGAACAACTTCCTTATTGTTTTCCCTTTTTCCCCAAATGAATTTTCTGAATAGCATTCCACCTGAATGTTTCTTCTCTGGAAAATATCTAAGCAGTCTCAGCTCTATTCATTGGGTACTTTTAAAAGATTGCCTAGGTCTTTTTGGGTTAGTTGTCATTTAATGAGCCACCTGCTTTGATCCCACTTTCTTGGGGGATCATGACCCCAAATATAGGGAAGTTGCCACCTGCAACTTGGGAAGTGTTTAAGGATGCTACCACTTGTCTTTTGCCCTCCGCCTAGTTCCATCCACCAGTTTGACCAGTAACCTCTGTTTAACAGCTCTCCCATGCTATTGTCTCCACAATTTATTTATTAATAATAAAATATTCTGAATTACATTCCACTTCTGTTGACTCTGCTGAGTCATCAATTCCTACTTAGCATTAAATTTAATATAATGTCTCAGGAATATAATTAAACAATTAACATTATTTTACAAAATTGGGGTATGTGACAATGTGTCTCAAAGTCGAGTGGTTGTTCTACATAAATTCCTCTTCCACTACAGCATTTAAGAAAGTAGTCTTGACATCCATCTGGTGTATCTTCCATTTCATCACTGCAGCCAGAGCAAGTACTGATCTTATGGAAGTGTATCTGGCTACAAGTGCAAAGGTTTCTTCATAGTCTATTCCCTCTTTCAGAGAGAAACCTCGAGCTACAAATCTTGCCTTATATTTTTCAATGCTACCATCTGCAGCATGTTTGATCTTGTAGATCCATTTGGAAGTTACAACTGACTTCACATCTAGTCTTGGGAAAACATCCCAAACATCATTCTTCATGATAGATTGGTACTCTTCGATCATAGTATCCTTCCATTCTTTACATTATGTCGCTTCTTCATAACTGGAAGGTTCTTTATCAATGAAATCACATAGTAAAGCTACATACTCGGAATAGGATCTGGTCCTCTTTCTTTCTCTGTGATTCTCTTCTGGAGCCCCATATCTTTCCGCACCTTGGATAAGTTCTCGTACCCAAGTAGGTTTCCTCTTATGAGAATTCTTCTCCAGAGGTGGATCTACAGGTCTTTGTGGTTCTTCAAATTCTCGATCTTCTTCTTGAGTTTCTTCATTCATGGTTGTATCATGAATTCTGGGTGCTTCTGCTTCTTCAAGTTCTTCAACAGGTCTCTTTTTGGATTTGTTGTAAGCTGAGTCTTCATCAAATGTCACATCCTTTCTGATGTCAATCTTCTTGTATTCTGGGAAATAGATTCTGTAAGCCTTCAATCTTTCAAAGTATCCCACAAATATACCCTTCTTTCCCGAAGGATCTAATTTAGTCCTCTTCTCTTTTGGAATGTGGATGTACACACGACAATCGAATATTCTGAGATGGCTGACTTCTAGTTTCTTATCGGAGAAGACTTCTTCAAGAGTCTTGTTCTCGAGTACTCTATGTGGAGTATGGTTCTGTACATACACCACTGTTATGGCAGCTTCTGCCCAAAGATGCATAGGAAGGTCTAGATCATGAAGCATTGCTTTTGCAGCTTCCATGATAGTTTTGTTCTCCCATTCCACAATCCCATTCTGTTGTGGATTATAAGGAGTGGACAACTCCCTCTTAATCCCTTATTCTTTGCATAGCTCTTTGAATTCATTTGAATTCAATTCTCCACCATTATATGATCGAATGGTCTTGATATTCTTTTCAGTATGGTTCTCGATCGAGGCTTTGAATTCCTTGAACTTACTAAATACTTTGTCTTTGTTCTTCATGAAGTAAACCCATGACTTCCTAGAAAATTCATCAATAAATGAAACATAATATCCATACCCGCTTAGAGAGTTTGGTGACATAATATTGCATACATCGGAGTGGATGATTTCCAAGATTCCTTTTCTTTTCTTTCCCTGCTTGGAAATGTCTTCTTTGTATTCTTTCCT
The DNA here is from genome assembly GCA_001517045.1 of Pseudotsuga menziesii. Lineage (NCBI taxonomy): Eukaryota > Viridiplantae > Streptophyta > Pinopsida > Pinales > Pinaceae > Pseudotsuga > Pseudotsuga menziesii. The sequence goes on from LPNX010171679.1 coordinate 344,522, forward strand.
TTCACACATCCTTTGCAGACCCCATCATGTTTTTCTTGGATTTCTGGAAGACCTTCGACAGCTTTGCTTGCAATAGGTAGTGCTCTATAATGCACATGTGCAAGCCTTCTATGCCAAAGTTCACTTGGCTCTACTATGTCATGGACCAAGGCTTGTTCTAGATGGCCCTTTAATTTGTACAATCCTCCTTCTTGTTCTCCAATCACTAATGCATCATCGATAGTCTTTCCTTTTGGCCACATGATGACTTGACCATCTATGAATGCAACCCGCATTCCTTTTACATCTAATGCTGATATGGGGAGAAGGTTCTTCTTGAGTCCTGGCACAAAAAATACTTCTTTCATTGTTAGAGACTTTCCAGAGTCTAATTTATAGGAAGATTCCCCACTACCTTTTATTGGATATTGGTAGTCATCTCCTACCTTTACCTTGTGAGGTGATTCATGTTCTGACGGTCTCACAAAGGATTCCTTGAATCTAGTCATATGTTTGGAAGCCCCACTGTCTATAAGCCAATCATCACTTCCATGAGTAATGTTACCTGTGAGAGCAGATATCAGAACATATTCATCCTCGCTTAAAGAATCTTCACTTTCATATCTGGATCTCTTCCTGGATGGTTCATCATCCTCTACAACATGAGCATGATGTCTTATTTTGTTGCTCTTATTCATTATCTTCTGTTTGTTAGGACAATTCCTTGCATAGTGTCCTGTTTCATCACATGTATAGCATATGATCCTAGATACATCTTTTCTAGTGTTATATTTGTGAGAGTGCTTACCTCTGGAGCTATGAGGTCTTCTTTTGTTTGACTTGGAGTGAGACTTGAAGTGTACCGTGAGAGCTTGGTCTTCACTTCCCATCTTCTCTTCTCGAGCTGCTATCCGAGCTTCTTCTTGAGAGCACTCTTCCCATAGTCTGCTGAACTTGACTAACTTCTTTCTAGCATAGATTCCTTGGATGAAAGAATCCCATGACCTAGGAAGGCCATTCAATGTAGTCATTACAATCTCTGCATTTTCCACTTTTTAATCAACTGCTTCTAGTTTCTCTTTGATCTAATAAATTCTTGTGAAGTAATACTGGATTGTTTTTGAATTCTAAATCTTCACATTCTTCAGTTGGTTTCTCAGGGTCATCTTCTGTTTTATGTTCTTCCCTTCAAACAATTTGGTTAGGGCATCAAACATAGCTTTAGCTGTCTTGAGAGAGGACACCTGTGGGATAAGGTGATCCTTGATAGAATCATCAATGATCCTCTTTTCTATAACCATCTTCGTCTTATGTAAGGCCTTTTCCTCATCTCCCTCTGGAACTGGAACCTCCTCATGGATGTAGGAGTCTAACTCATTTTCTTCCAGGACGAGGGAGATCCTATACTTCCAGGCTCGGAAGTTATCAGCTCCCTCAAGATTTTCATTAAGCTTGGTATGATTAGACATCTTAACTGAGAACCTCAAATGGAAATACAAAAGATTTTAGATCTTACTAGGTTCAAGATGTCGGATCTGAAACTTGAGCTGAAATCCTATAGAGCTGGTTCAGGAGAAAATTAGGGTTTTTATTTTCCGGAGTTCTGTCCACCCAAATGCCTTGAAATTTGTCCCTAACTTCAATTTTGGGGAGGAGATCAATCTAGGCCTGGGCTCACTGAAAAATTCCTCTTCTGTAAAAATCCCTAATTTCCAACAACAGTGACAGGTCCAAAACTGAAAAACCTCAGAATTGGATTCTGCTTCGACAAAAATATGCGCCCTAAGGAGGAGAGTTATTCCACCTTACTTTTGCTAAAAATCTGTGGAGGAAGATCCACAAACTAGGAAGCCCTAGTTCCCGCACCTACACAATGTCTTCTTCTTAGGTTAGCTCTGATACCATGTTATTTTTTCAACATTAAGATAGAATTATGTTAGGATATTTACTAAGAGAACAACAAGTACAACAATCAAACACAAGAGACAATGAACACAGTGTTTTTCATCAGGGAAACCATAAATGGAGAAAACCTTGTAACTTCCTCAGAGATAGAATCAGCACAAGATGTAAAACCCCAAAACAGTAAGATGCACTCCCAACAGCAGTAATCTTCTTCTTGTCTAGCCACAGTGTCTTCTCCTTCCTCAACTATGTGCTACACTTGAGTGTGTGAGTGATGTATTCTAAATAGAGACCCCAGCTCTCTATTTATACTCAGATCCTGACATGACTAAAACCTTACTAGGGCTGACCTCTACTAGGAGAGTCTAATAACCCTAGTGCCCCAGAACTATGGGGACTTTAACCCTTAGACAATCGAAGGGTTACCCACTATGACTTGACATGAATTGTTTACATTATTGATTCTCCTAATCGGAACATGGGGGCATTAAAACATGACTCAATTACATAATAGATACATCATGGAATAAACATTGGGTTACGATACATAAGATACATAGATGAATACATTCCAAAGTTACAAATACATCAACACCTTGGGTGGTGTAGGCCATAGAGATCTATGTGGGGGATTTTTGGGTTAACATGTATCCCTCTGCTGAACAATGAAAAGGGAGAGCTCGTGAATGGAGCCAAAACTGGAGTTTGAAAACCTTGACCGTAAGGTTTAGTGTTTCTAAACTGCACCCCTACATAAGAGGGTTATGGGCCTACATACAGAGTGGACGGGGGAATGTGCCCCCCATTCCAAGGAAATCCTTGGACAAAAGCCGACGATCCTACCGGACCACTGGGCAGTGTGTTGAAGGAGGAAGGAACAGTAGGTATACTAGAAATCCCAGTAACCATACCACCAGAAGCACCTGCTAGGCTTGTGGGAATTGGTGGTTGAACCACCCGGCTCACTGGAGTTAAGGGCGTAGTAGGTATGCTTGACCTGGGGGAACTTGCCGAGGGAGGTAACACCTCTTCATCTAAAGTGGTTGAGGTGGAAATAAAAGAGATTTCTCCTACAGTAGACATTATTCTTCCCACAGGGACACCAATCACATGTGGATCAAATGGACGAACCTGGACAATCACTGGATCATTTAAGTCAGTCAAGGGTGTATTAAAATTCATTGTAAACTCATCAGCTTGCAAGTATTTTATCTCAACTATATTTAAATAAAAAAGGTTTTCCCTAAGTTCTGGTTCACCCGGAACTTCACTGACTCCTATCGGATCAAATGAACCGTCTATGTCCAATCTCTGCCTTTGAAGTGGAGGTGGAGGTTCCAATGTGATGAGAGGAGGAAGGTTTTGCAACCTTCATGACCTTCTGATAGGTTGGTCCTCCATGATTGTAAATTTGAAAATTAAAACCCTAAGTTCGGATAAAAACAGACAAACCACAGAGAAATCACTACAAAAAATCCTAAAGTCTCAATAGTTAGCAAGGGTAAAAGATATGGTTTTTCAAAGAAAGTTGAAAGATAGTTTCTTGGCATCCTTGAAAAGGTTCTTAGGCACAAGCGAAGGAATCAACCACCACCCTCCTACACTTTCAATAAGGGTTACCTTCCAAGCTTGTCCAAGGTGAACCAAAAATAGCCTTCTGGTTTACCTATGTATGAACCCTAGATGTCAAGAGACTAGAGGCTACCTTAATTATACCAACAGTCTGGGGGGACAGTCACAATCTTGATTCATACACATGGGAAGGGTAGCTAAGCCTGAAACTCTATCTAGGACAGAATCCCCAGATGCGTAAAAAACCTGGTTTACATTTCTATAAGGAATCGGAGGGTTATCTCCTCAATCCAATGCTTCCATGCGGCCTCGTGCTTGACTCCCATTTGAGAGGAGCTTCCCAGATACTATCGATAAAGATAAGGATTTACCTATCGATTGGCCCACTATGTCTGAATTTAAATACTTATGGGGAGTTTACACTTCCTATCCCCACCCTATCGCACAAGTCTAGCCTAGGCTAGTAGGTGTATGGCCCTAAAAAACAAAAATTATTAATAAATTTTAATTATTGCGTTCATTTTAAGGGCTGTTTTTTACTCATAAGGCAAGTGGAGTGAAAGACTATGATGTTTTTGACTCGATAAGAAATGTAAAAAACAAAAGGTGTATACTTCAAAGAAAATTATCAGTACTTAAAAAAACAAGCTTCTCTTTTCTTTTTTTGTAAATGAAAATTGATGAAAATGCAACGATAAAGAGAACACTAAGACTATATTTTTGTAATTTTTGAGATTATATTTAAAAACTGAAAACAAAACTACTATATGCAAATCAAATGCAAAAGTTTCTAATGTTTTCTTTTCACTTTTCAAATTGCTCAAAGATTACTATGCACCTGAATGCACGATACTTGAGTATGCTTGAATAAACTAACTATATAAAATAAGAAAAATGAATTAAAGTAGATTCATAAAAGCAAAGATCAACCACCTAAGGAAGACTTGGAACCCTAGCTTGGGCGGACACAATGAATAGAAATCACTGAGATCAAACAAAGGCAAGTGGCAAACCAATACTATTTGAAAATAGAATGAAATATACAATGTCTAGAACCCTGATCACTGATTGAGACAACCAACACTTGAACCTATAACCCAACAGGAAAATCCACTTCAAGTTGCTAATAGAAAGACAATCCAAATAATAAGAACTCAAGGGCTTTACAAGAAAGCACAAGGTATGGCTAACAAGGTCATCAAATTCACAGTGCAATGCTTATAATGAAAGCCAAACAAAAAAACAAAATCTATAGAAGGACAGGGACAAGCGAACCCTAACAAAAAATTTCATACTCAATCTTGTACGCGACTGTGTGTAAGGGAAACCCATGTACTGTACATGAATGTGCTATAGAGCAACCCGTGTATGCAGACCTCTATACACGACTGTGTGCAAGGGAAACCCGCGTACAAGTATAAAATTTTCAAATAAAAGGAAAAATTTTAAAGGTCTTCAAACACCCCTCTAAGCATGAACCAATACAAGACACCACACACTGAATGAAGGCAAAGACTAGGAAACAATCAATAGAATTAACCCACAGCAGTCTGGGCTCCCTAGCGGAGTCGCCAGTTCTATTGTTCAGGAATAAACACCCTTGTAACCTAGGGTCTGGGGGTTACCAACTTACTTCTAAAACTTGTCGACAATCAGCTTTAAAGTATAGAAAGGAAATAGGAAGAAATGTTGGACTCACCTAATTACCGACGGTTGATCCAAGCTTTGTCTTCTCCCACTCTGCTACTCTCCAAAGCTTTCAGGGATGCACCTCCTTCACCTGCAAAGAGAAAATTCTCCAAGTACAATATTATACATGTATATATGACAGGTTAGATAAACAACATATAAAGTTCTTAATCAAATATATTCATCAACCATGATACATGAAAGAAACACAACACAAAGTTGGAAGAAGAATCCTCTTCATTAACAATCAGTGAATGAGATAAGTGTACAACCCAACACCCGAGACAAGGACTCCTCTGCAACCAAAGGTCTCTGAGTTCTACTGCTCCAAAGACTTCTGAAGATATACTACCAGCATAGCTTTACTCTCCAAGATTGATTGATTAATGCCCTCCCCAAGGCCTCTATTTATACTTTAGGAAATAGAGTAGTTTCAAAGGTTGAGGAGGTTGAGACAGTTGAGATGGTGAATGATTAGGGCTCAACTAATCTCCATTAATTGTGTTTTATTATTTTTAATGTCGAATGGATTTGTACACAACTATTGATACTGGAAACCCGTGTATGACACATGAGTTTCTTTAAGGGAAACCCACGTATAGATTTGTACGCAGGTTGCAATGGGAATAGTCGTGTACAGTACGCGAGATGTCAACAAACATAGTCGCGTATGTATGCAAGTTTCAATGAAGATAGTCACGTACGACAATCAACACATAGAAAGATAAAGTGACAGGCTGGTTAGAGGTTAAATGCATCTCATGTCATGCCCATATATAGCGTTTAGGCAACCTTCAATCCTATAGTGTCCTTTTGTGTACCAACATATGGAAAGTCAGCACTCGGACGAAGAAGTGCCATTTGGGTTGATAACAAATAATTAATATGTTTCCTGGAAAAACAAGTTTTAGCACATTAAATGTTGTTGTCAATGTAGAGTACTCCCAATTATCGATAGAAACCTTAATACAAAGGTTAAAAAATAAGAGGTACAAGCCAACCGAGCGATGAACCTAGTAGAAGGATACATGGAAAGAAAAGGGGAAATTTCATTTCTCCCAATCCCCAGAATATGTGAGGACCCTGCAGCAAATAATTAATCAAAATACATGATATAGCAGCAGAACTCAAAATCACTTTTATATTAATCGCAGGCCACTTCGAGGGGGAACCTCCTTTGAGCAAGCTCAATACAAAATAACTTCACGGTGCCTTCCTTGGCCTCAAAACACACTTATATACTAAAAATAGGCGCCAATACTATGGGTCAAAACCATGGGCCAATATAAACTATGGATCAACAAATACTACAGGCGGCTAACAAAGCATATGTACCCAACAACAATAACACAAACTATGGATCAACAATTACTATGGGATGACTTACAAAGCATATGCGTCCAACAACAATATACTAACATAGTAAAGAGAAGGATTGACATGGGTTCCTAACATCCCCTCCCCCTTAGAAAAATCTTTGTCCTCAAAGCTTTAGATGTGGAAATTGTCGTTGAATTTGAAGGAGTGGTTCCCACGTAGCATCCTAGGGCTGCATTCCATGCCATTGAATTAAGACCTTTGTGATAGAGCGAGGGCGAAGCTAACGAGTGCGCTTATTGAGGATAGCCTCCGGCTCCAAAAATATGGATCCTTCATTATCAAGTTCTGGTAAAATAGTTTGGCCTTTGATGTTGGTGCCAAGAACTTTCTTCAGATAAGAGACATGAAATACTGGATGAATGTGGGAAGAAGGCGGAAGCTCCGATTTATAAGCAACAGACCCAATCTTCTGAAGAATCCTATATGGCCTATAGAACTTTGGAGCGAGCTGATGACGCCCTTTGAGTTTTAGTGAGGATTTCTTGTAAGGCTGGAGACAAAGAAAAACCATATCACCGTCTTCAAAAGTGCGCTCAGAACGGAGCTGATCAGCTTGTTGCTTCATGCGATTTCTTGCCATGTGAAGAATTTCACGCAAAATGCGAAGAACCTCATCGCGGTTTCGAAGGACCGCGTCAACTGCCTGAACTGGAGTACTGCTGGGGGTGTAAGGAAGAAGAACTGGCGGTGCCTGACCATAAACTGCTTCATATGGAGTCATTTTAGAGGCAGTGTGGTAAGAGGTATTGTACCACCATTCAGCGAGAGGGAGCCACTTTGCCCACTGATGTTGTTGCTCAGAGGAGAAGCAACGAAGAAAATTTTCCAAGCATTTATTGATAATATCAGTCTAACCATCAGTTTGTGGGTGATAACCTGAACTCATCTGCAGTTTGGTGCCAGTGTGGTGAAAGAGTTCTGGCCAAAAATGACTGGTGAAATTCACATCATGATCTGAGACAATGGAAGAAGGCATTCCATGAAGACGAAAGATCTAGGCCAAGAAAATTTGAGCAACGGAGGAGGTTGTATAGGGATGGCTGAGAGCACAAAAATGACTATATTTGGAGAGGCGATCAACCACAACCAAAATCACAGTCTTCCCTCCAGATTTAGGGAGCCCTTCAATGAAATCCATAGAAATATCTGTCCATGTTCAGGTAGGTATGGGCAAGGGTGCGAGCAATCCCGGAAGGGGTGTTGTTTCACCCTTATTGCGCTGGCAGGTATCACATTCAGCCACCATCTGTTGAATTGTCCTTTTCATGCCCTACCAAAAGAAGTTGCGCCATGCCCATTCATACATTTTGAGAAAACCAGAGTGCCTAGCTGACGGAGAAGCATGGAGTTCATAGAAGATAGCTTGTTGAAGAGCTGTGTTCTGGGGAAGCACTAGACGACCCTTGTATCTCAGTGAAGCACAATCCCAAGAGTAATGTGGGATAGCAGAAGGGTTGTTGTCCAAGCATTGGATGATTTGAGATACTGAAGAGTCATTGACATAACCCTGTTGAACCAATTGCAACCAATTTGGAACAGGCATAGAAATAGCAGAAAGAGAACCTTGGTCATCAAATGTGCGAGAAAGGGAATCTGCCACAATATTGTCCTTACCCTTCTTATAAGTGATCTCATATTCATAACCCATGAGGTTTCTAACCCATTTCTATTGTGCTGGGGAGGATACATGCTATTCTAGGAAATATTTCAGACTCTGGTGATCAGTCTGGATGCAGAAATGATTCCCTAAGAGGTAGGGTCACCACTTTTGTACTGCATGCAAAATAGCCATCATTTCCTTCTCATATGTAGAGGCAGCTAAATTATTACCGGAAAGGGCTTTGCTGGTGAATGGAATGGGGTGTTCATCTTGAAGGAGAACAGCACCAAGTCCATGGCCGAAAGCATCACTCTCAATAGTGAAGGGCCTGATGTTGGGAGCAATGCTTCTAGGAAGGAGCTGAATACGATGGTCTTCTAGTCGTGAAGGTGGAAGTCCCACTAGTTCAGTAAAAACACCTGTATATCAATCCAGAATTTGTTGGAGATCCAAAGGAGTAGTGGGGGCCGCTGATGGTTGCATTTGAATGGAATGGAGCTAAGCGATGACACCATGGGAACTCTTCTTAAGGATTTTTTCTAGGCGATGTGAACTGATGATGCTGAGAGACCCTGGTTGTAATCCTTTCAATGTGTGTTTGTGTCCATCGGGGGAGAACTGCATCCAAAGTTCAGCAAAATCCCATAATATGGGGCCAAGTGTGCGCAGCCATTGAGCGCCCAAAACCACATCACATTTGCCTAAGGTTAAGGCAAACATGTCAGAGCGGAGGTTATAATCTCCCATAGAGATACGCACATTACGACACTTCCCTTTGCAAGGTAAGGTGCCCCCATTGGCAACCATGACTTCAAATTTGGAGCAAGGATGGATAAAACAATCAGCTTGTTTGGAGATCCGAGGGTCAATGAAATTATGATTGCTGCAAGAATCAATGAGTATTGTAAGAGGAAGCTTCTTGAAGTAACCGCGTACCCACATTGTTTAGGGAGTCGTGACTCCAGCTAAAGCATGGAGGGATATCTCGGGCTGGTCGTCCTGAGATGGAGGGTCAGTAGGCGGCTCCTGAATGTCAATCGGAGCATCCATTGTATCGGGAGCATCTTCACCAATTTCAGAGGTAGGTGGAGAATCCACATCCAAGAGATAGAGCTTTTGTTGAACACATCAATGTCCCCGGTTGAATTTCTCATCACAATTATAACAAAGCCCTTTTTGTCTGCGTGCCTGCATCTCTGTTTCAGACAAATACTTGATTGGAGGTGAGCGAGGAGCTGGCGGAATGGGAGGTCCTTGAGAACCCATATTTTGGAAGGGAATAAAAGAGGATGTGGAGCGTTGTTGGGCTGCCAGCTTATCTTCTACCAACTTAGCCAACCCCAGGGCTTCCATCATTGTGTTGGGACTGAACATTTTGACCTCAAAGCGAATTGCATCCTTTAGACCACTGATAAAACAACTCCGATAGAAGTCATCAGGTAATCCTTCAGTGTGATTAGCTAGTTTCTCAAATTCAGTTTGATACTCTTTCACAGTGCCAATTTGGCGAAGTTTAGTGAGAGCTCCTGTGAAGTCATCAAAAGCACTAGGACCAAAGCGTTGCAACAGGAGCTGGCAAAAATTAGGCCATTCTGGCTCTTCATGAGCCTTGATGTATCAACGATACCATTGAAGAGCTTCCTGTTCCAAATGAAAGGAGGCAAGTGGAACTTTGTTGACATCAAAAGTATT
>LPNX010171679.1:354481-389085 GCA_001517045.1 Pseudotsuga menziesii
ACGATGGCAAAATTTGAAGGCGTTTGGGTGAAAATAGAAGGAGTTATGGCAAACCCTAAAAATAAACAAATGTGGGATTTCGAGTCTTGGGAAGTGGAATTTGGGATAGGGTCTTCAGGAATGAAATATGCAGAATGGAATTGCAGAGGTGTCAGTGAAGTTTCATGGAAAACAGAGTTGAAACCAAGGAGATATGGCCGAAAAACAGGTTTTTTTTAAGGAAGGGATCTGCAACGGCACGGAAGTGATCGGAAACAGTGGAATCTGTAATGGCTCGAAAGTGATCGGTAAAAAATGGATCTGCAACGGCGCGGAACTGACCAGCAATAGTTCTGGATAGAGGAAATCTACGATTGTGCAACTGAAAATAGATATGGACCCCAGGTATGTGCGGCTTCCTATTGGTTCAAGGGATTCACTCGGCCACCAATGCTGTCTGACGGCTTGCGTATTGGGGCAGTACCCCTCACTCCACGGCTCAGGTAAAACTGATAACCACTTGGCCACAAATGATAGCTCTTGGTTTACCTCATGGGTGGGAACTAGTCAATCAGGTAGGGGTCGTTGCCCTTTTCGCTGGCAGGTCCTCTCAATGGGCTAGCTACTTCAGGGTTCCTATGGTACTCCTCACAATGAGTTTTAGGGATTTTGCCTCAGTACTTCCCACAGTTAAGCGGATAGGGATTATTCCCAGATCCAAACCTGCAACAGAAGTAAGGAAAAAAAAAATTGGGCAGAAATTTCACCCAACGAGCCCAAGAAAGTGCTCTGATACCAGATGTGAGGACCCTGCAGCAGATAATTAATCAAAATACACGATATAGCAGCAGAACTCAAAATCACTTTTATATTAATCGCAGGCCACTTCGAGGGGGCAACCTCCTTTGAGCAGGCTCAATACAAAATAACTTCACGGTGCCTTCCTTGGCCTCAACACACACTTATATACTAAAAATAGGCACCAATACTATGGGTCAAAACCATGGGCCAATATAAACTATGGATCAACAAATACTACAGGCAGCTTACAAAGCATATGCGCCCAACAACAATAACACAAACTATGGATCAACAATTACTATGGGATGACTTACAAAGCATATGCGTCCAACAACAATATACTAACACGGTAAAGAGAAGGATTGACATGGGTTCCTAATAGAATATCAATCAATGGAATTTGCAGCTCTAATTAATTTATTAAGAAAATCTCAATCCTTGCCACATTGCAAGGCATTCAAAGCTCTTGATTGTGGCAATTTTATGGCATTTAAGCATGTTTTGGCCATCTTTGCTTTTCAATACTTTGCTCTCGATGGCTTCAGTTTTGTTCATTGGAATAGAAATCCATGAGATTTATATAAGTAGAATCCATAGAATTATAAAAGCAACAATGAAAACATGAAATATTGCAACAATATTCAAAAGAATATGTAGGCGATCACATGCCAACTAGCTATTCGATATGGGTTTCTGAGACTACCAGCGATAGGAATGCTAACAAAGCTGGAATTTATCACCATCTATTCCATACTTCATTTATTAATAATTCCACAACTAAGCTGGCTCATTGGAATCACTATTCATACCTCATTTATTAGAATTATTGTTGGTGTGCAGGAAAATGTTAGGTCAAGCCTTAGCACAAAGGTTCATCGACTTTTGAATTGCAAAGCAAATGTTAGGTTAAGCCCTAGGGCTTACTACAGAGGTTTATCAACTTTTGAATTGCAAGGCGATTAGTTGGTGATGGGAAAACATGCTATTAAATCTCAATTTATGGCCACCGCCATTTCACCCATACATCTATTTTCTACTGTACTATATATATAAAAAAAGGTGATTAGTTTGCAATGAGGCAAACACCCTATTGAATCTCAATTTATGGCCACCACCATTTCACCCATACATCTATTTTCTATTGTACTATATATAAATAATAAAATAAAAAAGAAGAGGGATATCTTTAATAGCATGTTGAAAAGAGATTTATAGTTTTTTTTTACAATAGAAGCAATTAATTGAACATAAATAATAATAAAAAATTGGGATATTTTTAATAGCATGTTGAAAAGACATTGATGTTTTTTTTTTGGATAATCGAAGCAATTAACTATAATAAGAGTCTGTCCACAATATTCTTAGATGTCTGATACAAAATGATCATTTTCTGCTTACGTCAGCTCGTCGTCAGGTCTTGGGATACAAAGTGTGAGGCCTACGTAACCTATATAGACCAATATGAAGCAAGATAAATCAAATTTAAATAATCCTCTGAAAAAAATTTGATACAAACTATAGAAAAAACATTTGAAATGTGAAAATTTTTAACCTACCTCCTAAATTAATTCACCTAAGTGATTCATATATATCCCTTGTCAGGGACATAATAACACTTGTTTGATCTTCTCAAAGTTGGTTAAAATATTTAAACTAAATTAATTTAAGTAAATTTTAATATAATATTTTGTTATTTATTATAAAAATAACATGTTAGTTCTTTAGATTATTAAAGAAAATTATATTATATATTAAAATTACTATACTTTTATATATTTTTTCATTATCAAAATTGTGATATGTAATTTTTTTATTATATTTCAGTTAATATATTTCTATTTTAATTTTAGTAATAAAATAATATGAACAATAAATTAAAATTATAACATTATTTATATAAGTGAAAAAATTAATAACAATTATGTTTCCATATGAATTCAAAAATGATTTTCTGACCTCTCAGCTCTTAACTCATTTTGGTGGCTGCTTTGACTGGATTATGGCTCAGGTGGAGACTTCCTTGCCCTAGATCAGAGCTAGATGAGCCATAGTGTTTTATTTTGGTGTTTTGGGGCCGCTGAGAGCCTGTCTCTTGGTTCTTTTCCAAGATCTTCTCCCTGGTGAATCGATCGTAGGAGGAAAAAAATTTCTCAACGTTGGTGAGTCTCCATCTGGGTCTATCTGCGTTGAGCCAAGAGTTCTTGCCTCTGTTGTCTCTTGGAGATAGATCATCTCTATTTTGAGGTCATGGCGGATGGAGGGGGCTTCTCCCCTATCCCTAGACTAAATTCTTTTAGGAGACTGGCAGCTTCAGGAAGCAAGAGAAAACTTACCGAGAAGCAGCAGTCTTCTGTAAAGAAGCTTTACAATATTCCCTTGGTAATTCCTCCAGTAGATCAAACTTTCCACCTCTAAATATTGCTGATCTGGGCCTCATTAGCTAGTTCACCAAGCTTTGGCCCTCCCCTAAGACAATGGTAGGGTGGGTTCAAAGGAACTAAAAACCTCTCATCTCAGAAGGCATTTGCAACAATTTGATAGGTAAGGGATATTATATTTTTCTCTTTGAAAATTCAGCTGATAGAGATTTAATCTTTAGAAATGGGCCATATTTCATGGGTCCTCAAGGGCTCTACTTGAACAATTGGACTCTGGATTTTGATCCGAATTAAGAAGTCCCCTCTGTGGTTCTTTTTGGGTTAGGTTTTTGCATCTTCCTCTCCATTTCTAGAATTTAGGATCCCTAGAAGCTATAGGAAGCACTCTGGGGAAATAAATTGATATGGCTGATCAAAGAGATGAATACACTTGTGCCAGAATTTGTGTTGAAGTGGATTTGGAGGTAGGGCTCCCTGAAGCTATTAATTTGACAGTAGCAGATTGGTCTTATGTACACGAGCTAGACTATGAGCAACTACCCTTTAAATGCATATTTTTCCATGGTTATGGGCATTTTGTGAGATCTTACAAGAAAAAAATTGAGGAAGACGTGGTTAAAGAAAAGGGAGATCAATGGACCCAAGTTCAAAAAAATATATCAACAAATCAAGGAAACAAAGTCAATGGACAAAGAGTAGAATTGGGGACAAATTGCAACTCCTCTAGGCAAAAACAAAAAGAAAATGGAGCAGCTATGAAGGAACCATCATCTCGAAACAATTTTGAAGTATTGAGCATCCCAGAAGAACAAGTGCGTTCAGTGCTTGAAGAGGGAGAAGTCCCTCAATTTCAAACTCAAACAAGTGAAGAAGTCAGAGGCACTGCTGAACCAGATCTCAACACTCTCGTGGAAGGACATTCTCCTACATATACAGAAATGGAAAAGAAAAAGAAACTTATGGACAATTCTGGGTCATCTAATGAAGATCCCCTTAAGAAGTCATCCAAAAAAGGGCAAAAATATCATAAGACGGTTCAAGAGGAAGAATCCAAACATATTAAGATGTGTTGGTCCCCATTTTGTCATTGTTTTTGGGTTCAATACTTCGCATATCAACACATATTTTGCTACTTTTTAGTCGTTGTTGCACTATGCAACTCCATGTTCAAGCTCCAGGTATGATTAAATAAGGACTTATGTCAATTCTATTTATTATCATCATTTTATGGTTTTAGTGGTTAAATTTGGCCTAATATGGAGTGCATTTTCTATATTAATCTATGTGTATTATTCTCTGCAGGTTATATGGCCTTTTTGGTGGCTTAATGAATAGAAACCTGTTCAGCTAAACATATGGAACGCATGCTCAGCTTGCTGTCCAGATCGTCAAACAGACTACGTGTTTTTTGGTAGTATGTTTTTGTGTGTTAAAAGCATGAAAACCACCTGAAACCATCATCACCATGCGCTATCATCTTAGTGTTAGACTTCTTCTAGAAGTTAAGTGCATATCTGGTATCCCTACATGACACCTTGACGCAGGCTTTGATTCGGACTGAAGTATGAACCACATTGCCCGTTTGAAGGAACCTGATCAGCGAAATAAGACGAACAGTCATTTATTAACTGTTAATGTATGTATTCACCATTATGACTGCTTTATCTTGAAGATTAGTCGACCACTAAAGGGTCAAATTGCTCGCCTCCATCGAACAATGCATATATATAAACAATGTATGCGATTTAAAAATGAGTTTAGAGTCTTAGTTTTAGAGTCTCTCTCTCAATCTGGAGTTTGAGTCTTTGTCTTTTATTTGATCAGTTCAATCTGAAAAACTTTGTAATGCTACCTATTATCTTAATGAAAGTCTTCTTCTGTTGTATATGATTGTGTTCGGTTAGAAGAAGTTCAACTCTTTTCGGTGGGAGGCTCCCCCGACAAACAGGGTCTTTATATCCCTAAGTAGGTTTTGTTATTTTCCCTTGCAACTAGTATAATTTTGTTTATGAATTGTTTAGCTTTGTTTTTATAATCGTTCATGTTCTTGTAGCATAGATTCCAATTTGAAAGTATGTTGAGCATGTAGGTTCATTCTATTAAATAGGAACCGGTTGCATTGAAGATAGCCTTCAAGTTTTTCTACACAGTCTTTTTTATTCCTAGATTGAATTTCTTTGATTAATTATAATCTAGTTCGTTTATTCCATTTTTCATCATGAACTTGCTTAAGAATATGTTAGTTTGTTTTGAATTATGAAATTAGTTTAGGTCGTGGAATTCAACCATTAAAGTAGGTTTTTTGTTTTGTTTTCCGTTACAATAGTATATGCATGGAGTAGCTACTCTTCAATAAATCATTTAAATTACTGTTTCTTTAAAGTTCTAACGTTTCCTTCAAATAGACTGTCATATAGACAGTCTGTTCCACCTTTTATACAGATCTCCATTTCCACCTGTTATACAGTCGCTCATTTAGTCCTCTGTGTTTTTAATTCGTTTCAAAGTTTATCTTTCTATTTTTCTAATTCTATTTGAACAATAATAGTTAGATAATGTTAAATACCTTTAAATAAGACTATTTAAGATTCCTTTGTAAACCTTATTTCCCTTTTTTCTTTCTTTTCCTTTTTACATAGGAATTGTATTATGTAATTTAACTTATTTTATTGATCTGTAATTGAGACTTTGATTTAAATTGTTCCTTTGTAAATGAGTCTTAGGTTACATACATTAATGGATTAAATCTTTTACACATAATACAATTCGTTCTCTTAATTATGTAATCAGAGATCTATAAGATAGAATTCAAATTACTTTTCATAAGTCTCCTGTTTGATCATAACATATGTTTACTTTTATATAATGATATGTAAGTAGAAGTTGTGTATCCATAAACAATCATGTTTACTATTTCTTGTACCTGGACATTTCTCAGTTTGTACATTTTCGTAGAGATAAAACTAGACCTAATTCCCTTTTTTTTTCTACTTCTTTTGAGAGCCATTTTGATACCCCTCCTGCCCCAGTTCCTATTACAGTAAATTCCTACCCTCAGAATAATCAAGGAGAGTGGAATTGAAATGGTTTAGTTAGTATATATATGTTTTCTATCTAGTTATTGTAAATCCTTTTTAAATATAGGCATTTTCTGAATTAAAAGTCAATATTCTTAGATAGAATAGTTTATTGTCATAGTATTGTTTATATCTAGACATTTATAAATAGTTTGATGTTACTTTTGTTTCCTTAGAATTACAACTTAATATCTTTAGCTTATTACTATGACACTATCTACCTTCGCATATATTTTATAGCAACTTTAAGCCTACTAACCCCAGTTGATAATTAAATATTAGGTAAATTATTCAAGACAATATTTTGCCCAACATTTTTTGGCGCCATTACCGAGGAGTTGTTTCCTAAGGTAGAATAGGCTGGTAGCGAGGGAGCAATAAGACGAGAGGTAAGAACCTGTGCATCTATTATAACAAGCGCCCCCAAATACAGTAATAATAGTAGCATAGGATAGCAATTTTTTTTTTAGTTTTTATAAGATTTTATAGGAAACATAAAACCCCAACTCACTGAATAAGCATTGAAAAAAAACACACGTATACGAAGTCGTTTTGCTAGACCCATAAAGAGATTCTTACAATAGGGGGAAATTATAGAAAGAAAATAGATCTTGGCGAGAGGACCTTAGGGCCCTATTTTTGACCAAATTTAAAAAGAAGTAACTAGGGAACCTCTTAAATTTCCACTAAGTAACAAAATATGATAATAGAACTCTTGAAGTAAGGAAGTTGAACTTACCTAGGTGGGAGTTCTCTTTGGTAATAGTAACCCCTCAAAATGACATATCCATAGTAGCATTCCCTACTCCTATAAGAACCAATAAAAGAATGAGTGATCAGAGGAAGTTCTCTTCTGAAAAAGATGCTCCATTCTCACCTTGAAATAAACCTTCTAGGTACACCCACTCTAGAAATAAAACCTACATAAAAAACTAGGAAGAAGAACGAGCAACAAGAAGCAATGTATGCCTAGAATATAAATTTAAACATCCCCAATAGGAATGTCCATTAATAAAAATTACTCAATGCTATATTTGCATGGGGCATCTTGTTTTTCCCCAAAAGATCAAGATGGATCCTCTCAAGATAGAGGTAATTATTGGACTGCTCCCTCCAAAAATTTATTCCTCCTAATCTTAAAAATATATTGTGGGTTTTCATTACTTGTCTATATGTTAATAAGTGTATATCTCTTTGAATAAATAAAGAGTCACTTCTAATCACTTATTTCCAGAGGAATCTTTTCTATATTTTCAAGAATAAAATGAATCATCTAATACATGGCTTTGAAGAAGCTTCTATTTCTTTGAACATCTTATGAGGTAAAGAGCGCTAATAAGACCTTGAATCTTTTCTTGTATATCACTTTCAAACCAGTGATTCTATGATTTTGTTATGCTAAATGTTTTGATTCAGATTCTAATTATTTGAACAATTCCTCAAAGGATTTATTTTAATGATCTTCAACATTTTCATACCTAGAGACTACTATCTCATGTACACTTGTTATCAAAACTTGACTCTTAACTATCTTTGAGGGCACTAGAAGATAAGTGGAATTACTACTTGTGGGGAACATTACCTTTTATAAAATAGACTGAAACTCCCAGGGACACCTTTAAGTTATTCTCTTTTGACATGATATATAGTTAAGGCCATTTTGTGAAAAACATTTTAACTCATGTGTTTAGCAGGGTAGTAGCAATCTCTAGTACAAATCGACCTCCTATATTCAAAATCTTTATACAAGGAAAACCCGTTAGGGTACTGAACGGGCCTACTGGTAGAGGGGCAATGCTAAGTAATAACTTACAAGGAAGTTTGATAAATGCAAGTAAACCTGTCGGGGTACTGAATAGGATCGCTGGCAGCATGGATATGCTTGCATGGTACCAAGATAAACCCACTAAGGTACTGAACAGGCCTGCTGGTAGTGGGACAATATCAGGAAAATAGATCTGGTTAATGTACCACTAGGAACATGATTTGAAAGAACAATAATATCTATCAAAACACATCTACATAGGCCTATTGTTTATGATGCCATTACAGAATAACTGTAAGTTGACCTTGGATTCGATAGTCTTATTTTCATCAATATCTAGGATATTATTATCCTAGAAATGGCAGCCATAGTGGAAAATTTCCACAAATTCGAAGGTGAGTTCAAATAAATTTTGAGATGACAAGATATCTCTACAACAAGGAAAGGGTGACTAGATTTCCCTATGGTACTATTAATCACATCATCAATGATCCATTTATATCTCTATATATTTGAGCACTTTTTTTTTTAATATATCTATATGGATCCTTTCCCTTTATTAGTTAGTCTTTTTCTCTTTTACAAACTTACAATAACATGACTGAACTTTCTTAATTCTTTTGCAAATTACATAGTTTTTTGTATGGCTTGAGGACATGCCATATATTTGGTTTGGGGGAGGATTAGTTGATTGTCTGTCTTCATTTTTACTTATAAAAGACTCATTTCCAAATGATAAAGTGTTTGCAGGATAATGCAGATAGCGAAGTTGGCCTTAAAGTTGTGGATGAATAACCAAGAATGTTAAAAGAATTATTTCATATGAAGAGTTGTACGAAGGATCATATGAAGGGTCAAATGTCGCTGTGAATAAAAGGCCGAATGATGAGCTGGATAAAAAATTTATGATATTTTTGTACCTTTGATTAAGTGTGGGCTTAATTTCATTGGGTAAAAAGCTGAGTCATTCCGTTAGGGTCACATCTATATGATATTATGATTAATGTCGATTAATAATTGTACGAATTAAATCTAATATGATCTTATTTCATTCCTATATGGATATGATATGACCTTTGAATAACCATTGAGTACCTTTTGGTTATAATGATCCTTCCATCTTCATAATTCTCCTTTTATGTTCGCACACATAATCTATTAGATAATCTTCCCTCCTCGTTGAACGAAGATTATGGTTATAAGTCTGGTTATACACTTGCATTAAGTTACACTTTCAACCTGTCCAAAGCTTTCTTTGGACATGGTTGAACCAACTAAAGATTAGAAACTCATTCAATCACACACTTTAGATGGAACACACTCCAAAAATTTTCCATAATGGCACGATCGTTAGGCATGTCGAGCTGGTTGCATGATCGTTTGGTAGGTTGAATGCGGCATGCTTTAAAACTAGCACTATGCAGACCTTTTTCAATTCCATCGCCATCACTAACCATTATTATTCTGGAGCATTTTAGCCACCTTTCTTGAAAACCTTGTATTCCTTCCTCTATTTCCATGATGCCGAACAGATTCGAGCCTGAGAGTTATCAGGATCTGTTTCAAATAACATAGTTTAGTGAGTGTAGGGAAGTGTTATTTTGTGTCGGATGGAACCCTTTCCTCCATTCACTGCAAGGTTATGAGGAGGATATTTCATTGTTGTTCGCAATTGGATTTGATGGGAGGAAATCCAGAGTAGGTCACCTTTCTTTTCAGGTCATTGAAGAATCGATTTCCCACGCCACTAAGCTTCCTTGGGACGATGAACTGTGGCATAAACATTGGCCTTAGAGGAAATTTGGGGTATAAAATGGGCCTTATAAGAAAAAGCTCCAATAATAAATTTTGTGATTTGGAATTCAAGAACCAATAGAATTTCAATAAAATGAGTCAACCATAATGGTTGAATTGACATATTTGTCATAAAAGAAAACTAATTTTTTTATTCATATTTTCGACATATCTCCCTGTTTTTTTACTCAAATTTTAGGTGGGAGAGCTCGTTGGATGCAGAATTAAATTCCGCATCCAACAAGTACCCATATTGCATACTTTGGATGGACCCCTCTACCCCAAAAATAAGAAATACCTGAAAAATGTTATGATGATGTCATCATCACATTTTTTCATGAATTTCTTGTTTTTGGGGTAGTGAGGTTTGTCAAAAGCATGCCATGTGGGTACTCCTTGGATGTGGAGTTAAATTCCATATCCAATGAGCTCTCCTGCTCAGAATTAGAGTAAACACACAGGGAGATATGTCGAAAATATGAACAAAAAAGTAGTTTTTTTCATTCTTCCTCCAAAATTAATAACTATTATTTTATTATTTTAACTATTATTTTATCATTTTCCTTAGGAATCTCGTTTTAGACCTCAAATTTCCTCTAATGTTCGTTCCATGAGCATCACACAATTTCGCACTAAAGCCTGAGTTTCGGTATGTAACAAGTGTGAAAGGCTACCATCACAACTCGATAAAGTCGGAGTATATCAAGCCATTGATAGTCATCATTCACTTAGTTACCTATGAAGGTAAATTTAGCATTTTTAAGTCTTGTCACCTTCGGCTATTAGCCTACTTTGTTGATAATAGATGCTTGAATTTCCCTTTCTTTTTCTGTCATAGCTTAGAGAAAATGTCGAATTTGGTCAGAAAGAATACCATGCATCCTAAGAGTAGTCTGTACCATCACATTATAATCAAATTGTTAATATTGGATCAGCTTAAAGACCAAAATATTTGTTTTCAAAGTACTCAATCCCCACCTCAATATTTGTAAATGGTCTTGACATTTTCATCCTGAGTCTATACCAACCTCTCCCATAGTAGAAGAAAACCCTTATGTTGTCCACCTTGATGAGGGTGTCTCAGAACCTAATTCACCTATGCAAGAAACCCCTGCTAGTCCTATTTCTACTAAGTTTGTGCCCTCTTCACGACCTCGTACTAGAAGAGAGAAGGCTAAAAGTGTCCAGCGCAGGCTTTGGACCAATACTCAGACCATACTTTCACTTGATGAACCGACTGAACTTTCGAATGATGAGGCCGAGGTAGAGGAAATCAATCCCAACTCATCCCTCTTAGAACTAGCTAGCCTCTCTGTTGAATTTCTCAAGGACACCGATCAAATGGATATCCCTACATCTGAATATCTCCTTTCGACTGTCGGTTTGGACCCGCCTTCAATAGAAATAAGTCCTCCACTGGATTTTAAGTAGTCCCCAGAACCATTGATGCCACCATAGCCCACCTTAGAACAATTAAATTCTAGGTTAACTCAATCGACGAAACAAAATGAAGCACATGTCAAGTTAATTTCAGAGCCTCATGAAGAAAATAGAAAAATGCGGCTACAAATTAAGAATATGGAGGATTTACATAAGACCGTCAATATATCTCAAAGGGATCGGCAAGCGAGGCGTGCTCTTCTGAAAGCACAGGAGAAGAAGTTGAAGTACAAGCAATCTATTCCATCCAAGTCGGAGGCAGTGGCTGACACAAATATGCCTCCTTCCTCATGATATCTTTTACTTTTCACTAGTGGGACCTGGCATTCTTTCAGTTTGGGGAAATGTTGGTTCCCATTTTGTCACTATTTTTGGGTTCAATACTTTGCATATCAATACATATTTTGCTACTTTTTAGTGTCTTTCGCACTATGCAAATCCATGTTCAAGCTCCAGGTATGATTAAATAAGGACTTATGTCAATTCTATTTATTATCATCATTTTATGGTTTTAATGGTTAAATTTGGCCTAATGCAAAGTGCATTTGATATATTAATCTATGTGGATTATTCTATGCAGGTTATATGGTATTTTTGGTGGCTTAACAAACAGACATGCATTCAGCTGAACATATGGAACACGTGCCCAGCTTGCTGTCCAGATTGTCAAACAGACTGTGCCTTTTTTCGTAGCATGTTTCTATGTGTTAAAAGCATGAAAACAGCTAGGAACCATCATCACCACACGCTGGCATCTTAGCATTAGACTTCTTCTAGAAGAAGTGCCTATCCGGTATCCTTGCGTGACACCTTGATGCAGGCTTTGATTCAAACTGAAGTAAGAACCACATTGCACACTTGAAGCAACCTGAATAGCGAAAGAAGAGGAACAATCATCTATTAACTGTTAATGCACTTAGTTGCCATTATGACTGCTTTATCTTGAAGAGCAGTCGACCATTAAAGGGTCGAATTACTCACCTCCTTTGAACAATCTATATATATAGACATTGTATGCGATTAAAAATTAGTCTCGAGTCTTATTTTTAGAGTCTCTCTCTTAGTCTAGAGTTTGAGTCTTTGTCTTTTATTTGATCAGTTCAATCTGAAAAACTTTGTAATGCTACCTGTTATCTTAATGAAAGTCTTCTTGTGTTGTATATGATTGTGTTCAGTTAGAATAAGTTCAACTCTGCTCACTAGGAGGGCCCCCCAACAAACAGAGTCTTTATATCCCTAAGTAGGTTTTGTTATTTTCCCTTGTGACAAGTATAATTCTGTTTATGAATTGTTTAGCTTTTTTTTTATAATCGTTCATGTTCCTGTAGCATATATTCCAATTTGAAAGTATGTTGAGCATGTAGGTTCATTATATTAAATAGCAACCGGTTGCATTTAAGATAGCTTTCAAGTTTTTCTTCACAATCTTTTTTATTCCTATATTGAATTTCTTTGATTAATTATAATCTAGTTCATTTATTCCAGTTTTCATCATGAACTTACTTAAGAACGTGTTAGTTTGTTTTTAATTATGAAATTAGTTTACGTCGTGGAATTGTTTTAAAGTCTGATGTTTCTAATTTTGAGATTAAGAACTAGTTGATGAATAAAGGAATTAACAAACTAGCTGATCTAACCTCTTAGGATGCCAATGGAAATTGGAACGCATGGTCCCTTCCCTCAATGACAGATCATGACCTTTGCAATTGCTCTTCTCATCAAAATTTGCTATTAGATAGGCTGACTGGACTGGCTCCAATTCACCGTACTTGCAAAGAATTGTGGGGCTGGGGAATTTTTGGCTTCTACTCTACTACTAATAGGTTCAAATACCTGCAGTATTGAATGTAGTCATGCTCATCGAGCTCTCCAAGCTCCCACAATGGAGCTCTTTGGAAGATGGTGTGGAATTTTCCCAGCATTCCAAAATTTAACTTTTTTATTTGGACTATAATGCATCATAAAATATTAACGGGAGAAAACTTGGTTAAAAGAGGTTTTTTTGGACCATTTAGGTGTTGCTTTTGTCATCAAGCTGAGGAGCCTACAACTCACATTTTATTTGAATTCGATTTTGCTTAAAAAGTCTGGGCTTTTTGTACTGTGTGGGATGCCTTACTCTTTTTTTCCTTTAAACGTTGAACCTATTACTCTCTTTAAAAATTGGAAGTCAAGGTATCCTATTGCTCTTCCTTCTAGTCATGCTTGGAGAAAAATCTGGAAAGCCATTCCAAATTTTTTTGGTGGAAAATTTGGCTAGCTAGAAATGATTCGATCTTTAATAGAAAATTACCAAAACCAAAAAATGTAGCATAAAAAGCTACAACATTTATTTTGGAAGCAATAGGAAATATTCAAATAGTTGGAACTAATTTAGAAGCTGAACACAATTGGCCCGGTTCGAAGCTAGTGGATAAAATCCAGATGGGTTTAAGTAGGCCTGTTATTAAACCATTTTGGCAGGTCATACTTTCAGAAAAGGAATTGTCATATTGGTGGCAATCTAAAAATAAATCCTCAATATTCTTTGACAGAGAGTCAAAAGGAAACCTGTGGAAAGTTGGGGTAGGGGGGCTTGATTTTCTATCTAGGAGAAAAAATAGAAACAAGTTTCAGCTGGGGAGTTGCGAAAACTACAAATAACCAGGAAGAATTATTTGCTCTTCTGAAATCTTGTCACCTTGCAAAGGAAGAAGGTCATATAACTTGCAAATATTTGGATATTCTGAAATCATCATTAAAATTTCAAATTTTGATTCAATGTTCAATAACCTCAGTCTGAATGGGACCATGCAAAGGTTGCATTTCATTTTGATTGACTATGACTCATCTTCAAATTACTACATTCTTCGCGATTTGAACAAGGTGGAGGATTTCAAGTCCAATTAGGGCTTCCTTCTTCCTCCAGGAAGGTTAAGCGTGAATGAAGTAACTTGTTTAATGCATCCCATTCCATGACAAAAGTTTTTGGGATGTACAGAAGTGAATTTTTTCCAGAACAAATTGTAATTGGGTGAAATCCCAATCTATTCTTTATAAATAAATAAAATAATTAATCGCTTTGGGTAAACAAAAATTAAATAACAATTATCCTCCTAAGTAATTTTTTGAAGGAAAAAAATTCCTAGAAAGTTATGTTTGTACCTTGATAATTGACTTAATTACAAAATACATTTGAGATATTCGTGTGCAACATGGGATGAGCCATTGGGTTGAAACGAGACTTAAACAAATAACAAGGAGTGAGGGATCTAGGGTTTCACGAAAAAGTGGGGTGGGGGATGAGTAGGGAGTTTTATAATTATCATGGGCATTATCAATATCCTGCTACTATGACATTTGGGTTGAAGTAGCTAAGTACATGTTGAGTAGAAAATCTAAATTATATTTGTATACTTAGGAGATATGATATGCTTGATTATTGGTAGTTTCCCAATACAATAGAATTTTCTTAGGAGGTCACAACTATATAAAAAAATAAAAAAATTGAATATCAATAGGTTATGGTAATGTGTGAATTATCCATTGCTAGGATATTACATATTGTACCCCTGTTCAGGCAATTAAAATACTTAATCTAAATCACAAGACTAGATCTTAATGATTCCCTAACACATCACTTTGTCTTTCTAATCGTAGATGTTGAGCTAATTAGAAGTTGATAATGAATGAATAGTGCATCATGAATAAGTAGATTGTCAGCCTAAATGATAGTAGAACCACAAAAATAAAGCGACAAACATCCTAGCCTAATTCATAGATTTTTTCATTCTTCTTGAGAATTTGATTTTCAACTCTCTCTGGATGATGGTTTGTTGTTGACTTACTGGTGTTGGGTAGTCTACAATATATGATTCCATGGTGTTGAAATAAACACGTTGTTGAACCAACGAGTGAGCTAAGTAGTCATAGATTGAGCCTCTATGCCTTAATTTTCAAGCAATATTTGGATAAAACGTATTGTCTTATTTGAAATTTCTCAAAAAAAAACAAGGAATTGAGTCTTAATTGAGATATTTTGTACTATATAATTCTCACCGATCATTCCTTTAGGGTAAGTTCTTCGATCATGCTTCAATATTTTGTGATTTTATGTTAATGTATCATATGAAATTGTTATGTAAACATGGAGAGGAAATCAGGTCCATATTCACTTGAGAAAATATCCCAGCAATGCCTATTTTTCAAAATCAGAGGTTAGGGACAAACAAATTTTAAATAAGCATTAGAGTATTTTAGGGTGACATGGCATTTTTATTGTAATAAAATGCATTTATTCTTTCTCAATGATGGATTTTCAAGATATTTCTCTATAATCAACAAGATTGAGTCATCCAATTTGCTACTCTCCTGCAATACTCACCTAGCATACTCAGCATGGATACCCAACTCATGCACAAGGATACTTAACTTTGAATCTTGCGAAGAAGCAAAGATAAAATATAAGCATGCAGGTTGGCTGTTTGGATGCTCTCATTGTTGAATGAGGGGCCTTTTTAGATAAGAGGCGGTTGAATCTATTGGAATCTCTTCATGTGATGCCTTCGACCCCGACAGATGCGAATGCATCCCTTACAGAGGAAGTCAGGGGCCAAATTCTCTTGGTAATTTGATTTTTTCAATCTTCTTGAATTTGATTTTTTCATTCTTCTTAAATTCATAGTCTATAGGTTAATTTAATTCAATATGATGAGCGCTATGAATTTACTAAAATTCAATATGATGGGTATTGAATAGGATATTGTGAATGTTGTTGCCATTTCTTCTCATCCTTCCTTTTTTTCATCATCTTTACAATGATATCATGTAATCTTATGCTTCTATAGACATACAAACTATGTGGATGCATTATAATTTACGTTATAAACATGAATTTTTCCTGTTTCGTCCCTTCCTCTTGCTATAGTCACTAGTTTGTGAATTTGCAATTCTTTTGTCTTCTATGAAAGAGGGTGTTTTCCCTTTATAATATTATATTTCTTTGAATGTTTAGAATTATTTGCTTTGAATGTTTTCATATTTGGCATTTTGCATCGTTCCTATTATTTCATTATATTCGCAGCTAGATTATAATAATGATAAACTTTTGGGGAAAATGTAAAGAGATCAGCTGTGATGAACGTTGAATGAATATTATTAGTATTTTTTAAACTTTGATACATATTATATTATATTCACTATTAAGTTATATTTAATATTAGATAATAATATGATAAACTTTTGGGGAGAATGTAAAGAGACTAGCTGTGCTAAACATTGAATGAATATTAGATTATAATAACAATAAATGTTTCAGGAGAATGTAAAGAGATCAGCTGTGCTGAATGTTGAATTGATATTATTAGTGTTTTTTAAACTTTCATACATATTAGAGATCATTTGTGTTGAACTTTTATAATCTTTTAACTTGCCATTTCTTCCATCCTTCCTTTGTTTTCAGCATTTTTACAATGATAACGTGTAAGCTTTTGTCTCTATAGACAGATATATTATGTGGTTGCATTATAATTTATGTTATAAGCATGATTTTTTCCTATTTTTCCCCTTCCTCTTGCAAAAGTCATAAGTTTGTAAATTTGCAATTCTTTCGTCTGCTATGAAAGAGGGCTTTTTTCCCTTTATAATATTATATTTTTTTTTGAAAGTTTAGCTATATTTCTTTGAATGGTGTCATATTTGGAACTTTGCACCATTCCAATTTTTTGGTTATAGATTATTATAATGATAAATTTTTCTTATGACTGCTTAGATATGGTTTTGTCATCTGATGAAGCCATTCTAGAAGCCATGATAGGAATCATATATCTTGTATCTGCATCTTTGGCTTCGACTTGAATCAATCGAATGCAGTACAACACCCCTCAAGTCAGTAATCCTTTGGGATTTGGGTGAAATCCCTTTCAAAACATTGTTATTTCTTCATAGCCAGTGGTTGGGGAAAACCCTAACCTCTCTTTTGGGAACGCCGGTGGAGACACTTCCTAGCCCAAAAATCCTCAATACCAATCTCTGGCTCTATCCAGATTACCCTTTATGACAACTTTAAACTTGTCATACTTATCAAAACTCATGAATGACCCTATGCACCACAATCCAACTTAGACACCAGTTCTGATTAAACTACCTTATGACATTCCTAAGTTTGAAAGGAAAATTGGTGAGGAGCCGGGTGACCATGTAATGATGTTCCATTTGTGGATCTCCTCCAATAGGTTGAATGATGACTCGATTCAGCTAAGGATTTTTCAACAGACTCTGTCCAGTGTAGCGGAAAAGCGGTATATTTAACTCCCATATGCCTCCTACAATAGTTTTCTTGATTTAGAAACCATTTTCTTGAGTCACTTTCAACTTCCTATCTACTACGATGCCAGTACAGACCTTCTGGCGACTTTATGAGAGAACAAGGCCACTCATATATATGATCACATTAAGGATTGAAGGAGGAGAAAGAGGCTTATTAAAACCCAATATTCCTCTCAAGTTCCTATTGGAATTTTTTTAAGTCTTTATTGCCATATATTTCAAAAGACGTTTCAACATTGAGAGTGACCTCGAAGGAGGAAGCCATACTCATGGCCCAACATCTGGATTTGATATATACCTATTCCGGGATTCTCTATGAGATTATTCCTGAGGCACTAAGGTACACCATGGACTTTGCTAAACCCAATCCTAGACCACATTTTGATGGCGTGGTGGGTTCAGTTGACACACCAACTGTAGAATCACTAACCAAATAGATCCATGAATTATCAGTGAAGCAATCTGCAATGGAGGTAGCCAAGGTTTGCACCCCCTCACCCTAGAGTGCAAACATTTATACTGTGCAATCTAACCCAAAGGGAAATCAGCAGCCCCATGGGAAAAACGACAAGGGTAAGAAGAGTGAGGGAAACCACAACAAGTAGAAGGCCACAAACAATGCCGAGGAGGGGAAAAAATAAAAGAAGAAAGTCAAATTCCTTGCAAGTTTTTTCAGGAAGACCTTTTGACCTATCAATGTCCCTTAATGGATCAAGCACATAAGTTGTTAAAACAACAACAACTCATTTTCCTGAAGGATCTATTTCCCCAAGGACAGAATGAAACTTTCAATGATCTGAAAAACGTTGGGGGCACACAAAATGCTCCTTCTACTGATCAATATTATATCAATATTGTTTGATCCCATAACTTATTACAGACCAGAGCTAATAATTATGAAATAGAGTCTCAACAGAAGGATAAGCCAACTGCCAAAACATCAGCCCCTCACGGAATGGATAAACCGGTTGATATTATGCTGAAGATACCTAAAGGTGTCTTCAAAAAGACATTTCAAAACCCTAACACGAGGGTCGCTTCAAACTATCCAGTTGTAGAAAAGACTTGGCCCAAAATCCTTCTGCAATGTCAGCCTTATAAGTGCTGAAAATTTGTCCTTCGTAGCGAGATGCACTTTTGGCAGCCATCAACAGTATGGAATCTATGATCTTTATGGATAAGTTCAATATTTATGATGTCAAACCATGACTACCTTACCATGTCACATTTTCCATTGATGTTTTCCATGGCAGAAAAACCATTGGAATAATAATGACAGATGAAGGTGCATCCACATGTGTAATGTCAATTTCATGTCAGAAGGGTTAGGTATCCCCTAAGTTGGTCCCACCAAACACTTTTTTTATTGCTTTCAACAGAAAGTCTTTTCATCCGCATGGTATCCTGCCATTTTAAGAAATAAAACTTGTAGGGAAAATGGTCTCTGTGGAAATCAAAGTAGTTGATGTCCCTCTGGCCTATAATTTACTTTTGGAGAGGAGTTGGACCTATGAGATGTGCACTATTCCATCGTCTATTTTCTGAGTCCTTGTGTTCCAACACAAAGGATGGTTGGGTACTATTTACCAGCTGTCGTATAATGGGAAGGGTCGCATGGAGACTTCAAAGTATAACATACCCTTGATTTTTCAATCACACTCGATGAATGAAGGTTTGGGAGTTGGGATGTATACATCATTGATGGGAACTTTTGATATGCCCGCTCATATAAACTACTTAGGCACGATGAGCGTAGAGAAGAACATTTTTACAATTGTATATAGAACTGACCTATGGGTCCTCCCTTTGCAAGACGAGCCTCAAGTGCCCTTTTCAGTAGCAAAAGCATCCTATCAAGGTATATTCAATGCTATTGTTGATTCCATATCGACTCCTCCAGTCTCAGAAGAGTCACATGAATATTGTTTTCCCACATAAGTAGAGAACTCAACTTATTCTTATGACTGATTAGATATGGTTTTTCTATCTGATGAATCCATTCTAGAAGACATAATAGGACTAGATAAAATTTTTGAAGATATACATCACAATTCCTACTTACTTCTAGACTTCGGTGGGATAGAAAATTCTGCGTTCCATGTGAGACTAGTTGAAGGTATTGATCACCCTGTCAATCCTTTTCCCAAGGAGGGAATATTTACCGAGGGGAACATGGAAAACATTTCCTCCACTATTTCGATCAATACACTAGTGGAAAATGAGAGATTAGTGACCAAAAAAATGACCAAAATCCGCATATCAATGACCACTTTTGGTTTGGCGATCGTTGCTGGCTAATTTACGGTCTTTTATTACGCAACCAAAATTGGTCATTTTTATTTTGGTCATTAATTTGGTCATGTATTTGAATCAATGACCAAATATATGACTACATTTATGACCAAATCAATGACCACATGACAAGCTAGAATATGACCAAATTTGGTCGTGTAATAAAATACCGTAAATTAGCCACCAAAACTGTTTTTTGGTCATTGATATGCGAATTTTGGACGTTCTTTTTGCCATTTATATCTCATTGTTTGGTCACATATCTCTCAATTATTGGTCACTAATTTAGTCATTTTTAGTCGCTTTATGTGTGGTCATTATATTTTAGTAGTTTGAATGATGTCCATTATTAATCAATATAAATTTTTAATATGATATTATGTTTAATTAAAAAAAAATCATACATTTATTCTCATCTAATACACTTGTGAATTATGCAATGTCACATTATAATTAATTACAACACTTGTAAATAATATTTATTACACATATAAATCATACAATGTCACATTAATTAGTTAATAATTACAACATTGGTACATAACATAAAGTACAACCATATATATAAGTTTTAAACCACAAATTATATTCTATGAGATGTCAAAAGTATTACAATAAATATGAGTTTTCTCAAATACTCATATTAATTTCCATATAATTTTACAGGAAAATCATCACTTTTCAAAATATTACAATGGCTAAACCATCATACTTGCACTTGGCTGCAAAACCATACTTAGATCCCACTTCAACAGCTTCAAAACCATACTCAGCACTAAACCATACTAAGATCCCACGTCAGCAGCTTCAAAACCACACTTAGCAGCTTGAAAGCCTTAACACCGGGTTCTTCATACTGAATGGAAAATATTCAATAGCAGGCTCTTCATACTCAATGTCCCACTTATAAGTTAAGCTCACTCTTGCAAAATCCAATAAAAAATATCACTTGTAAAGTAGAAAAACAATAAACTGTAAAGTAGAAAAACAATGAAGAAAATTATTTATCTTATTCAACAGCTAACAACAATAACCAAGATCATGTGCAAAATAATAAAATCTAATCTAACAAATTCAATTTAAGAATTGGTTAAAATTAAACTTGAATGGATAAATCTACAACTATTTAGTACCTAAGAAAATTAAAACTCAGCTCTAAATCAAGAAATGGATTTCAACAGGAAAGATAATCAACGAATCCACAAAACAATTATGCTCGACTGCACAAATAGAAACCTACATACATAGTGCAATCTGTGAAGGATTTCACCCCTATATGTCATGTGGTTAGTGAATGACATGACAACTATGGAAACTAATGAATGATTTAAAAAAGTCTCAAATCCAACGTCCAAAAAAATAAATAATAGATTGCTTTACCTGTGGAGTCACCATTCTACTATGTATGATTTGGTGCAAAAGTGTAACAAATGCACTCAAACACAAGTTGGAAATGCTGGTGCAACAAAAAAGTAAAATGTATGAATTGTGTATTTGAGAAAATCTATATAAACCTACTTTCCCAAATATGCAATAAACATAAATCAAAAGAGAAAAGGGAAATGAAACCTTAGAGGAAGTTTCTTGTTGAGCTGGCCTTGTTGGAACAAGATAAGGTGAGCTGAAAAAAAGAATCGTATTTTATGGCCATGCACATAATGACAACAAAGGACCAATGTTACAATTCCCAGGAAATACTAGGTTGATTCTATTGAGGGTGATTGTATTTATACTATATAGGATTTTCCCAAAGGATGGTATCTAAGTAGAGATGTTTCCCAGTCTTTGTCCATGAAATTGCCTTCCTACACCCTAATCATTTGGCACATTTAGACATTATCATTGGCCTTGATATTAGTGTTTGTCAACATTTGAATATTCAAATATATACAAATGCTTGAAATTGTATTATGTGCATAAGCCTCCTATGGTAAGAGAATTCCGTAGTCCACTAGAACATAGTTGCCTAACACAGTGATATTATACTCAACCTTTAGTATAATCAAAATATATCAAATAGAATCAACCATTGCAATGAAAACACCTTTCCCCATCAAACTATTGTGATGTTATGCTCAACCACCAGTATAATCAAAACCCATCAAATAGCATCAGCATTCCCAATTTCCTACATGCCTACCTTGTCCTTGTTTCAAACATATATTTGTATATAAACAAATGAAAATAATAAAAAGTTCTTTTTAACTTGTCAGCCTCAAAGTGTTCATGGCACAGTTCAGGCATCAAGCCAACAACCATCATATTTTTCCCTCTATATCTATATATACTCAAAAAAATTCATGAGTTTTTCTTTCTTGGACTCTGGACTCTGGAAAATTCACCTTATATTCACTAAAAAAATTTCATGAATTTTATCTATATATACATACATATTCTAGTGACATGCCATAACAACACAACAACATTCATACATGAACCACACCGATACAACCTAGCCACTTTGGAATAAAATCATATATACTAGTATATGCAAAAAAATACTTCTATGAATTATAATCATGAATCTAAAAATAACTACTGCTTGTTATTTTTTTTTCCATTTGAACTCATTTGGCATGTTGGACAGTCAGGTTTCCTAATAGTAAAAGACTTCTAGGAATGTAATATCTGCATACCAGTGGTAAAATTGTTTGAAACAGCCTCAATATCATCAGTCATGGCCTGTGCTTTTGATCTAATAAACTTTGCCTTCAAAATATGAACTTTTGATCTGATAAACTTTAGAATCACTTGTGCTCAACACATACACACAATCAATTTCTGCAAATAGATTAGTCCACAATCACCTAAGACTGGCACTAAAATCATACCAAATGCAAGCATGCTTCCTTGTGTCCATGTGAAATAGAGATCTGGCCATATTTCTATAATACGGATTGGTTACCAGACTCTATAAAGATAGCACAAAAGAGATGAGAGTTGGTAGAATATTTTGAAATCTAGAGATTTAGATAAATATAATGTTCAGTGTTATATAAGCCTATTGTGTGGGAATGCACCCCATTTTTTGTAAGTAAAGCCCATAAGGTATCGACGCAAACAATGTAATAATTTATAAATAAAGTGCATGATCAATATTGTCAAGATCAAACAAACCATTAGATAGGGTCATTGATCAATCTATTGATATTGTCAATAACCTTAGGCTATGTAGAGACCTAGTCCCAAGCTGAATAGGTTAGCTATTATCTCTGTTATGAATTTATGCTATCAGTTGTACTAGTGTACTCTTATTCTCCCAAATATAACCAAGCTCTGCCATTTCGACAGTGGGTTTTCCTCCTCCTACTCAGGTTTCCCATTTAAATCCAAGTGTGTTATAGTGTGTATGTTGCTATTGTTTTAATTATTTCATTACTGTTTTTTTTTATGATAATATTATTGATCTGCTGTGATTGTTTATCATAATCATGGTTATATCGTTATTCTATTCGTAGACTTCATGATAAACAACACACTTGGTTGTGAAACTATATTTACTGCTACTTTTTTGCAGGTTGAATCCTTTTGAAAACCAACAACATGATTTGGATACAAGTTTCTGTATGAAAATAGAATGTTGTATGCAGGTCCAGACCTCCATGCATAACAACTACTTTCAATTTTATAAGGAGAAAACAAAATGTAAATGAACTTTACCTTTGGGAGGAACAATCACTATAGGGAAGCTGCTATGGTGAAAGTAGTACTCACTCACACTCCCTTGCAATACACTTCAAACCATAGAAGATGTCAGAAACAACAAAACATTTAAACCAAAAATAGCATACTCGCATTTCAGATATGAGTTTCCAAATATTGATCTATAGTGCTTTCCAAAAGGAAGGAGAATTTACACTGTCAGTGATTCCCAATTTTAAATCAATATGCCCAAATGATTCATATTTGTTGACTATACAGTAGTTATGTTCCAGAATGGTTCTAAAACTCATCAAATGCTTAAAATAACATGATTCTCTTGTAGATATCAAGGAAATAAAACTATCAAGGTGACCAAAACAATTTCCAAAAATGAAATATTACATCAAGTGTGAATTTCAAAGGTGTATAGTATGTATGCCTCAAGCAAACCCAAAGACAAAATGGATATGACTGTCATAGCATGTACTGCTGTTGGAAATTGCAACTCTTCTTATGTTTCAACATGCATGCTATCTCCAATTTATTTACTTCAAGAGTGATGAAAGGATTCCAAAGTTTTTGCACCAAGTATAAACACAATCCCAATGCCAGTATTGTAATTGCAAGGTAGTGATATGTAGTTCAGATTTGGTCTATGGGAAAGTTTCCAATACTAAACTTACACTTATGAAATTATACTAATAATAGAAGTAATCAATTAATCAATATGTATGCCAAGTATCACTGTGGGACAGAGATAATACCCAGGTACGCCAAATGCCAATGAAAATCAAAATAAAAATCTTCAACTTAAGAGTGCAATTTTCAGTATGACAGTATGCAAGATAAATACAATGACAAGTGTTATTCAAGATGCCTAGTCAAAGGATAAATACATATGTCATGCTTATGGGAAGAATTCCAACAAGTTGTAGAGATTAATAATACTGATATTTACCATTAAATAAGCATCCAAAATAGATCAGATGGTAAAGCTTTATGATCTTCTTGTGTTTATGTTTTAGGTGTCCAATAGATGGTTGGCTAAGAAGACAATCACAATAAAGTAGGTGCCTTGTGGTAGGATGGAATTATGGGAAGACAAACCAGACAAATTTTAACCAACAGTGATCTTTGGTACTATATTAGGGCCTAGGGTGTGCAACGTTTGAGAGTTTATAGCTTAGGTGTCAAAGGGATGTTGGTAGGTTGGTGTAGGGTCAAATGAGCTAAGGAAATATGGTGATGGTTTCCTCCTTTATGAATCTACAGTTAAGAGTTTATGGAGGGTTGAGAGGTATGAAGATGGCTGAATAAGGAGCCTAGATCCCTTGCATTAAAGGTTTATGGCCTTGGGATCATGGAGGAAAGCATCCAATCCAAGGTGAGTGTAACGCAGGCCATTAAGTTCTATAGGCCAAATCAGTGATGCAAATGGCCTTGCGTTGAGGGATAAGTTTGCTAGGGTTGAAGGGGATGGTAGGTAGGCTATTTTAGGATGATAGGGGTTTAACCTAGGGATTCCTAACAATGTTTTTACATGCCTTTGAATATTTTATCATTGTGGTCAAACAAAGAAACAAGTGCATCTTCAAAAGATAATGGTGTGTTCACTAGATCCTCCATTCTCTCATCAATGGGTGACTAGTACAACTGGAAGGGTTTGCTTCATAGGGGTGTAATTTATCATTTCACATTAAGAGAACAAGGTGGTAAACAAGCATTTATATAATCAACAACTCTTAGAGGCCCAATCAGACCTTCAAAACACAACATTGCACTCACAGTGGGAGAGAACACAACATTGCACTCATAGTGGGAGAGTCTATTAGATGCTAGAATTCTTCTACAGCCATTGGAAGTGTTTCTCTTTGGGAGTGGACTTTCTACTTCAACTAGTTTGCAGTATGAATCATACAATGATTCACCTAGTTTTAACTTTTAGCTAAAAAGAAAGTCCCTAGTTCAACATCTTCTCTCCAAAACAAATTTAGTGTTGGATGTTGCGATATTTTAGGTCTTTCCCACGTGGTATCCTCCAATGGAAAATCCTTCCACTGAATGAGGTATTCTAACAGTACCTTAGTCCTCAACTTATTTTCTACAGTTACCAAAAAATACCTTAGAATCAGAAGAATGTGTCGTTTATCATTTAGGGGAGGTAAAACATTGAATTTTAAAAAAAAATCCATACCACTTTTTTCAAGTATGAGACATGAATGGTTATGCACTCATGACCCTGATGGAAACTCAAGTATATGCAACTTGTCCCACCCTTTATAGAAAATTATAAGGCACATGGTATTTAGGTCCAGGTTTCTCCACCCCTTTATCTTTGAGACACCTCTGCTTGTAAAGGTGTAGCCTCAAGAAAACACAATCTCCTTCTTCAAATTCATACTCACTGTGGTGTTGGTCCTGCTGGGACATTATACTATCATGGGCTAGTCTGAGAATCTCCTTAAACTGCTAAAATATATGTTGTCTTTTCTCCAAGAACTCCTCAATAGCTATCATTTAATTTAAAGAATATTGACATAAAGATAATGGAAATAAGAAGGTAGAGGCACCGCATGTACCTATAAAGGTCACTAATATAGAAGTGGTTGTGCAGAAATAGCAGGAGACCCTGAAACTTATCTAATTGTATAAGTATGGGGATCTACTTCCAACTAGAGGGATCACCAGTTCCCATGTGCCACCCACAATACAACCAATTGCAAAGGTAAGAATTCGTACTAAATATTGCA
Source organism: Pseudotsuga menziesii (assembly GCA_001517045.1). Classification (NCBI taxonomy): domain Eukaryota; kingdom Viridiplantae; phylum Streptophyta; class Pinopsida; order Pinales; family Pinaceae; genus Pseudotsuga; species Pseudotsuga menziesii. The sequence continues at coordinate 380,706 of LPNX010171679.1, forward strand.
AGCACAAAATAGGAGGATCCTTAGGAGTTGTTCAAAGATGATCATATATCTGAACCAGGATTGGAAACTGAAGAAGGCAATAATTACAATCTTGTGACTGGGTTGGTTTTTCTATGAGTCTACCAGGGATTTGTTTTCAACATTCAGAAAAAAGACAAATCAATATCATCAACCTCAACCTCTCCTAGACTTGAAAAAAATACTGAAAATAAGTAAGCAATTATATCACATTCAAACTGACCTGCACTTATAGAATAAGCTTTTTCATCTGATGATTCCAAATTCAGATATAAATTCTTCAAAAGATGGATAATAGCTTTTTTCAAAACCTTTTCAAGATAATTTTTCAGAAAGTGATTTTGAATAATTTTACAATTGGGAGGTGCTGGCTTGAGCCACTAATACCAGCAGCAGTGGAAGTCTGTAAAGTTCAACATATGTAGAAAGTCAACAAATTACACAAAGCAAAGACCTCAGAAAACAGAATATAATGGATGTGCAATATTGTCGGTCAACTGAAATCTGAATGAATTCGTTATGAACAGGATGATGAATTTATGTAGGAGACAGAACAGGAGTTTTGAAAATGGAGAAATTTGATGAAGAGCCCATTATTGTGGGTGGAAGAGTTGAGAAGGCAACACAAAACTTAAAATTCAGCCTGGAGAATAAATAACCTTTTTCGTTGAAATTCCTTACAGAAAATCGCCCCAAGGGGTTGCACCACATAACATGGACTTTCTTCAGCTTAGATGCTAGGTCTAAGGGGTTTCTATCTTGCCAAATTCACTTGGGACTTGCAACCAGCCTTGTCCCTTTCGAACAAGCCAATTGGGTGGGAAAGACTAAAGGGAAAATGCAACCCTGGTGAGCAACTCAATCCGAACAAGAGTTTTGATTGTGAAGACTTCTGGTCATTAAAATTCCTTACGAATCTTGAATTCTTCAATATTTTTTGGTGTTGAGTCAAGCAAGAATGCTTGATAGTTGGTCCAGGGAGGATGTTGGAATAAGGAAACTTTCCATCTGTAAAATCCTAAAATAGTAGAAACAAAATACTCAAAATGATCCCACCAAAGGCAATTTAACTAAAGGTAACCTCACCAGATCTGACCTCTAGATTTGTCTAAGCTGACTCCTCCAAAGGCAACCCAACAACTGATTCCACCAAGCCACAAATTCCACCAATTATTTGGAAAGAAACTTTAACGGTGAATCATAACATACTATTGTACCAGCATCCATAGACAAATGAAGCCATCTTCGGCTGGTTAAGTAGTTAGAACAAGTAGTCGATCGATAACTGGTTGTAAGTTGCTTGATAAAAAACAAGAATGTTCACTAAGGTACTTCTACATGGTACTTATACGCTTGAATATTTGTTGTCTTCATTCTGGTAATAATCATTTGTGCAGACTTTCCATATCTAATTCTGTGACTCATCTTACATCCCCATGCCAAACACATCCTATTTGCAATTTTTATTTGATATTTGCATAAATACCATATCAGACTCCTGTTAGTGACCTTGACATCCCCAAATATTTTCCAAGTTTCGTTAATTAGGTTACACCTAGAAACATTATTGAAGGCTCAAATAAGCTTAAATTAAGAGATAAAAAATCTTCAACAAAAGCAAATTGTTGCTGTTGAAACACATCAAAAGATAAATAAGTCCCAAAAAATATAAGAATATGAAAATGTCCAGCATATGACATTTTATTCTTGGATCTAGATCTTGCTTGTGCACATTTCTCAGTGGATCATATAGACAAAATAATTTTAAAATATAAACATAAATACAGTTCATGCAAATGATGTGACTTGCATGCAGCAGGGAAAACTTTAACAAGAACCTGGAGTGGGACACAAAGGAGATGTAGCAAATTCATGGAAAAATGTTCTGCACAACAGTCTGTTTCTTTCAGCAACAAGTCCCCAAGGGAAATGGAGAGTTGACAGGTCTCAAATCTCTTTTTATTGATGTTAATGTGAAAAGAAGCTCTAGGAGAGTTCTAGACACTTTTGTTTAATTAGTATTTCTTTACTTGGATAACATTTTAGCATCAACGAATGTTCTATGAATCTATACACTCCTACAGTCTTGTGGACAATGTACACTAATTGTACTGTCTGGTCCCATTGACCTATTCCTTGGTCATTTGTGGACATGAATTAAGTTATCTTATGTAAGATAGAACTAGAATTTAAGCAAATGCATTTTCATATTATCTAGTACGACCTATAGGATTCATAGTGAACTTAAACTGACTTCAAAGTTTTGAAAGGCAGTACACAAGATGATATTTTGATTTTGCTTAGCTGAAACGATAAACAACATAGAAATTTAGAATGAGAGTTCAAAGGTAGGAAAACTCTATTTCTACATTGACAATTGAAGTTAGGTCAAAAATACTTATTTCTTAGTGTTTGATCTCCTGGGGGATGACTAGTTATGCTCATAGGGTAAGTATACATAGTCCATCCAGAGGCTTCACTACTGTACTTTGTTTCTGCAAGAAATGAGGAGAGATGTATGAAAGAAATATCAAAGTTTGTACCCAAAGCCTCGCACTCTTTCAATATACTAAGCAAAAACACCTTGAAGAAATTTTGTGCAAGGTCCCATAAATATGACAACTCAGTTAAGTAATTTCACTCACTATAACACAAGCTTCTCAGTACAGGAATATTTCCAAACACCCCTGCCTCCTATTGCTTGATTTTCCAATTCTTCCATTAGCCTTTAATCCAACCCTCAGATAGCCCACCAAGCTTTTAGGCACCATGGGCCCCTAAACATTAAAAATGGGAAAGGAAAAGGAACAACTTTCAAGAAATTGTAGTCCAGTAGTTTTCACCTATTCAAACAGAAACTTCTTTGCAGAGTAAAACAACAATCCTTGTTATGGGTTGAGTTCCCCAATCTCCAACTAACCTTCAAGCCAATCGACTGAGCTGTTAGAGACAATGTTCCCCCAAGTAAGGAAAATAGGAAATGGGAGACAGCAATTAACGAATTGCTAAGAACATGAACAACCATGGCCTCTTAAAGATAAGAAACTTGAATCTCTTAGGATATCAAAAGAAACATGGAAAAATTTGAGAAACAATTTTCAAAAGCAGGAAGAAAATTTCCAAGTAAAATATGTCATCTTTTCACAGCTGGTTTTCCTCTTCACCTCTCACGAAATGTGTTGTTGTTTTGTTTTTCAGGTTTTTGGGCCTATGAAAAGGTGATCAAGTGGCAGGTCTCTAGTTCCATGTTAATATACTGCTTTGTTTTGGGGTCAGAACCAGGTCCAACCATTGCTACTCATTGTGACACTTCCTTGGAAAAGGATTCCAGGAAATTTCAATCATTCCTAGTGCATTTTGGCAGGGGCTGGCTGTCATGCCCCTTTCTGTAGTGATGTGAAAGATGATAGTCCCTTTGCTGAGGGTTCTTGGTCCAAATGAGAGCTTTTGAAATAGTCCCTAGACATGGATTTTATTTTTATCATGCTCTTTATTATTCTACACAGTAAAAAATGGCTTCATCATGGGCCACGTGGCTTGTGTTGACCAGCCAAACCTCTATGAGAATGTTGGTGCCTAATAAGCACAGAGTTATGTTTGAGCCCTGAGCTCTGTCAGCTCAAAATCAAAATTAGAAGTGGAAAGAAGGTTCTGAACTTACTAGAATTTAAGTCTATTAAATTACAAGTTACTTCTAGTATAGTATCCATCCATTTAATATTCATTCATTGTATAAGCACCTGCTGTGCTGGTTTTCCATGCTCTGTGCATTAATATATTAGTTAAATTAATAAAGTACTTTTTAACACTCAGTTTGTTTTTGAGAAAGGTATAAAGTACTATCCAGTAAGGAAAAGAAACTAGATAATAATGATACATCCTGTGTACAAAGGTTGACTAGATGTTTTACACAAAAATTAATCACTTACTAACACACAGTTGGGGAACCTGCTCCTACCATTTTCCAAGTTCCCAAAGCTTTGGAACTTGTAGGACACATTCCAAAAGCAAGGGCAGCACTTCCTAAAACTTTGGGAGCTTTGCAGGAGCATGCCTCTCCCAATATCTATGTCATAACATTATGTGGGTTCTTGGCTGTTTGGAGCCCAAATTACCCCTGTTTTTGTGCATTTTTATACAACATAAACCTAATTGGACCACAAACTGCCAACTAAGATGGATGTACCCTTACAAATCTATGTATTTTCTTGGGTTCCACTGATAGAGTCCTAATTGATTTGCAAGTTTAATGGTTGTTGTTTTATTTTCTAGAGTTTTATGAAGTCCTTCAGTTTAATGGTTGTCATGTCCTAAGTCTAACAAATACCTTTGTTATTCACCTTTTCTTTTTTATTTCTTGTCAATATGGATCAACAAGTCTAGGGTGGTTTTGAGATTTGTCCAAGTACTAAGTAAAATTAGGACATTCAATGTTGATCTGGTCAATTTTCAAACCTTTTCATAATTATAATATTGACAGTGATTACAAGTATGGGAAAACTCTAAAAAGGAAAGTTATAATTTATGAACTTTCCGACAATATAAAAAGCACGACTTGAATCATCTCATTTGCCATGGATGGTGTAATATGCACTACTCTCAATGAAAATAGGTGAAATGTGATAACATCACTAACTGTAGGAAAGTATAACTTCGGCACTGTAACACCCCGGTTTTGACCCTGTTGCATTAAATGTACATGATGTATATATTGAAATGATCATGGTGTGGAGCTAAAGGCCAAGGCCCCACCATTGATTGGTTATGCTATGTTTTGGATTTAAATTGTCACCGATGGTATGTCGGGGCATGCGGCATACATATTACATTTGTCATCATGTAAATATGCATCTTTAATTAAAATGAACCCGACCAGCTACGATCGCGGCAACTAAATTGAGAAGGGGCATGATTTTCACAAGGATAAGGGTGGGGAAAATTGTTAAACCTTGGCCAATGGGGTAAAAAGCCATGTGTCATCTTTCCTTGTCTACCCAACCACCTCCATTGAGAATTGCTATAGGTGGTTGAGGAAGTTATTGTTTTTGGGAGTGGGGTGGCAGGACTGTCAATCCTTGCCCACACGCACACTCCACCCGTGGTTGAATTCACAATGGCAAAATAAAACCACTGCCATCACTCCAGCAGACTGCTTTCTCCCCACTACACATTACCTCCATTGTTTGTTCGTGCCTCACGATTGTCTATTCACCTCCATGCACAGGATTTACCTGGTTTTACTCCCGCAGACATACTACTCCCTCCATGACAATGCTGAGACATTCACGCACTTCTGGTTGTCTGTTCATCCATGCACAAGCTAGGAGCTATTCGTCCTCACATAGGGATCGTTGTCTGTTCATTATCCTCATGCACAGGAATTTTCCTGGTTTTCCGACTGATGCAGTGAGCTGAGAGCCGTGCTCTTTCATCCACGCTTTGCTGTGAAGGGCCATTCATGTTTTCGGCTGTCTCATAGAATGGTATGGTCGTGTAATTTTCCTGTCATTTTAATGTTGAAATCGAAACCGTTGTTCTTCCTGTGAGTCATGGTTGCCGCCGTTCTCCTCAATATTTGTTGTGTGGCTGTGGTCTCCCTCATGTTGTGATTGTTGTGGTCTTCTTTACATTTGGGTCTGGTGCAAGTTGCTCTCACGCACAGATTGTTTGGAGTCATTTTCCCATGTTGTGAGTTGTGCTCACTATTTACATTTCGGGGCTATTGCTTTTCCCCCATGTTCACTAATACATTTGGGACTGTATAATTCACTTAGGATTCATTTCTCCCTGTTAAGCTATAACGGTTGATTGATTGCTTACATGCAATGGTTATTCTTTGGAATGTGTTGGGAGCAGGGATGGAAGCTTGGTTTGCTTGATAAACATGGTGGCTGGAATCCACACAGACAGAGCTAGAGGGCTGTATTTCTTCTCCACAACCCCTGAATAACACTGGAAGGGAATGCAAGGCCTGATGGACTGTGTAGCAGAGAAAGGACTGATTCCTTGTGTTGGGTGTGTGTGGGTGTCTTAGAATCCAGGCTAGTTCTGGTGTAGGTATTCTTGGCTCTGTAATGAGCTCACCAACTTAGCATTTAGCTTTTCCCAGCTCCTTAATGGCCTGATAAACCTGACCATGTTGGCTTGGCTGTCTTGTTGATGGCCTGATAAACCCAATTGTGTTGGCTTGGATGTGTTTTGTGGCTATGTGTAAGCATGCTTGTTCCTTTATTCCTTGGAGAATCATGCCCAGCTCGGGGGTGGCAGCGTTGCTGAGAGATTAAGGAGCATGCTGGCCTATGGTTGGGTGGAACGTTGCAGCGACGTAGCTGGTTGCAGACTAATTTCTTCATAAGATAAGTGATCTTGTCTATTTTACTTCTGCAATCATATTTCCTGTAATGAATGTGATGAACATGTTGAATGAATGCTTGTATGAATGCTTGTTGATTCCACTATGCATGATAAATAATTGCATCTGTGTATGTTCCACTTCAATGCATATTGTTTTTAACATTTTATGAATTCACATGTTCATGGGGCTAGTGGCCTGGATGGTTAACGCCATGGTCACGTCCTCTTCGATGGTCGGAAGGGATGGGGACGTGACAAGCACAAGAAATCTATATTATCATAAACAGTGGTTTAGTAAAACACATGTGGTTCACAGGAAATCCAAATCCATATTTTTTGTTTCTAATGGAAAATACCTGAAGTTTTCAATATCACCTTGAAGATCTCCCTCTGCTAATTTGGTTCAATCTTGTTCCAACTTCCAAGTAAGCGTCTCTCCACCTAAGAAAGAAAAAACCGTAACTAATTTTAATGGATTTCTAGAAAAGACAACATCATCAATTCAACACATTAAAAAAAAATGAGACTGGACTTCAGTCACACCTATATAACACCTATATATTCACCCTATACATCTATGAAGAAGGTAGTTCATGCCAAAATCTGAAATGCTTCAGGAAACAACACAAAATTTCTGTAAACTAAGAACTAAATTTTGACACTTTGGCAAGAGATTTATGGTGAAAAATTAATTCCCCAATATGATCTCATAGAAAAGCTCAAAAAATAGCCTAATAAAGAACAAAAACATCTACAAAATCTTCATGTAGAAGGCATGGATTTGTATTTGATGCTAGATGGATTTCTTGGTAAAGGAAGCCATGCAAACTTGGCACTGATTTTTTTATAATTGGACATTGAGAAAAATAGTAAGAATTCACTGCATGAAGATCTTGTAAAACAAGATTAACAGATGGGAATTGCAGCCATTGTGGGAAACCAAAAAATGTCAGTCATGTTTTCTAGAGGTTTCATTATATCACTGGAATCTTGTCCTCAAAATTCATTGGTTCTACTTCATATATGTCTGAAGTGTCATGCAGATGATCAAGGTGGTTGCTCTCCACTTCCTGAAGCAATTTTAAAATTTTCCCAAAGAAGGGGTAACTAAATAAATGAATTCTTAATGTGGGACCCTATAGCTCTTCAATTTTCAGCTCATTTTACTGAAAAGTTAAAAGTAGGGGCTACATTTTATACAATTTCCTTAGTTGCATGTTCGCTAATCAAAAGGAAGGAGAAACATCCATACCTTGCCAATAGGTCTATTCAATTGGACACTTTGACCTCTGCTCTTATACATGGCTTATAACTGTTGAGTTCAGTTTTTCCTCAGGTCTATTAAGGCACAAATCTAGAATGCCATACCTGAAACAAATTCAAAGTTCCAACAAATGTCACATATAAGAAAAGGAATACTAACCGGCCAATTGAAGTATTGGATAGCTATCAAATAAGGTCTATGTATGAAGGTCCAAACACATTAATATATGAAGGGTCAGTCTACCTTATAACCTAAATATTGCATGCACCATAACTTGGTTCAAACCTTTAGGTTACTTCAGCAGAGACTGTATAGTTACTACAACTCTTAAATAGAGGCTTTGTACAAATTGTCGATTGTATACATTGTGCCAATGCTTGTTATGTTAGAGACAACTGAGTTGGTTCATCGAAGCCCAAAATAATAGAGAACATTTTTGTATTTCATAGGTGTTGATTACCCTATTTGAGAGACTACCAGAACTATTTAAATTTCACATCTAGCATACAAATAATCTCTTTCTTATTTTCCTAAGTTTAGTAATGTGTAATCATTATTCATAGAAAAGGATTTTTTCAAGAGAAGGTATTAGAAACTATGCATGGGAACTGGAACCATTATTGTCTATTATAAATATACCAACATTTTCACTCATCAACTTGAATAAAGAATCTTTTTTGGAACACAAAATGACCTTTAAGACATCATACTTGTAGTTGGTTGCTTGTTCATAGTGCAAGTCTA
>LPNX010171679.1:409026-441485 GCA_001517045.1 Pseudotsuga menziesii
AAGAAAACATTCCGAAGTTATATATACATCAACACAAGAAGCAGTAAGAAAGTCTCCACAGAGTAAAAACCTCTGTCAACAAAGTCACCTAAAAATAAATAATTGGTCTATGACAATCTCCACCAAATTTGAACAACTCTTTCATATCATAAAATTGCCCATGAATGTCTCCACAAATCTGCAAAATGTAGCAGGTGATCTTAAGAAGAAGTTCATTTGTTTCATTTGTCTAAATAAGTGAAAATATTGTATTTATGTTAGATGCATCAGAATAATGTCCTTCAAATGATATTGATAACTTTTCTTCAGATGAGATCGTTACTAAATGACACTAAAATGTATTTGCAAAAAAACAAATGTAGACACTTCTACCTTCAAAATTTATTTTAAAATTGGTTTATTGGTTATCTTAAAAAAGGATAAAGAACCCAATTACTCAAAATGGAACATCTCCCTAACAGATTTGGATGGCACATATAGAACTCTTAGAATGAAACTATTCTTTCAATAGGAGGAGCGGGCAGATTTTACATTTCTATAACAATCTGAGCTTAGTGGTCCAGTATACTACATATACAAAGATAGAATACAGAAACATTTAACTAGGGATTACCCAGTTCATTTATTCATCCAACAATAATATTAATATATGCAATTCCCCTTATATTAGCAAAATTATGAAGAGAACTACATAATAACTTATCTGCAAATTCCTTGAGCCAAAATGAAGTTTTGATATATTTGTGCAAGACACCAACAGACCACAGTCATTATATAACTCATGTATCTTGTTTTCCTAGAAATTTTTGGCCACATCCAGCCTACAGCTATGGCATAAAGGTTCAATTGGTCATCCTATAAGTGCATAAGTATATAGCGGTCTAGCATATAATTTCTTGCTAAATGGGAAAGCTGACGTAATTCTAGGCACAATAATACAATTCCTTTTACTCATAAAAAAATTATAACATTAGCGTTTAATGAATGAATGTGGAGTAAAGATTCCTATTTTAATAATCAATGTTTCCCATCTATTTGGGATGTAGGACCTTATCCTGAGACCATTGTTCAACCAAGTAAAGGAACTGGAAGCTTCTTTCTCACCCATTTCATTTTAAAACCTACAAAGAGCTAAACATGGAAGTAGAATAGTAGACACACCTTCCAAAAAATCATTGAAGATTCCAGAGGGTACATGGGAGATTAATGAAGAGGAATCTGGGGTATTTCTCCCAGTTTCTTTGAGATCCCTATATACCTGACAGATTTGCATTTCTCTCTTTCTATTGTGAGCAATCCATCTTCACTGGATACATGTTTTCAAATTTTGAATTTGATGATGAATGGGCTCAAAGCCATGTTTTGTATTTTACATATATAGATGACTGTACGTAAGACTTAAAAGTAGTTTATGATTATGGACATTTTATTTTGGTTAACATTTTGACTATGAGGTATCACACAAGCTTGTGATGGAGATGAACATCAAAGAGATCTATGATGTTTATAGATGTAAGTTTTTTCATATTGAACTAAAAGTTTACAATATTTTCCTAAGAAAAAATATATCTATATTCATGAGGACAGAAATGATTTCAATCAATAGATCCAACTACATAATACAAACCAAATAATCTCATATTCATCAGAGAACTAGCTTAAAAAAGGAGGGCGCAACAACAAGTTCATTCACTTGTGAGAGATTGCAAGTGAACATTAAACTGTTGCAAGACTCAAGAGCCATACAGGAGGAAAAAGTCATCAACATAAGGCAAGTGTAAATAATAAATAGGCAGAGTTTCGTGATAAATTTTGCACAAGAAACTAAAATATACTCAGCTCAGGAGATTCAATATGTAAAAAACAGTCCCAATCCTTGATTTTTCGTAAGACAAAATTCAAAGAATGACACATTGAAGAACTCACTACAGATATATTGTGCCACAAAAAACAGTGCCTATTAAGAATAGAGCCAAAAATATGGAAATTATTGTGGTGTGTGGTAGGTCATGAGAAAGACAACAAAAATAAGTAGGGTAGATAAATTTTACTCAAATAGATAGGGCTCTCTCCTGTTGGTTTCATGATGTGAATGAGCTCTAAAAAAAGGGTAATATGCACCTAACCGGTACCATCGAAGTAGTAATTCGGGCTCAAGATTTCAAAAAAATCCACCAACATTAGCACCTGCACAAAAATTATGGTAGATATCAGGTTCCTTTTATAAAAGTCTGCAAGAATGGTTAATGCAATATATCAACACAATTATATAATAGAAAATGTCATTCTAGTGAGACCAAGGATTAACATCATTGGAACGGAAACTCTCAGTTGGTCCCAATCAACTGTATTGTCTCCCGTCCAAACTATGCCGACCCTCTAGCTTCCAACAAAAAAGGAATGTGATAAAACAAATGGCCTATCATTCCCACCTCCTCGTTTCAGAAGACCATTAGAAGAACTCATATGAAAGAAATATCCATAAGCATTGTGAACATCACGGCACTCAACATCTCCAAAGTGAAGAGCATCTCTGGGCATTTTTGCCTGCACCATAGAAGGGAGCATCACAGAGAAAACGAATAAAAACTCCAATGAATTTCATCTATGAATTTTGAAGCTCATAAATGTGTATCTTAAATAAAAAAATTCAAGGAAAATAATGGGAGCCTATGAGAACAATAACATACATATGGACCATTGAATACAGAAGGCTCATTCATATCATTCCATATGTACAACGATGGTGTTGAACCCTTATAGCAGCTGAGAGAAAACTTGTCATCCCACCATGATCCAATTTCTAGATTTAGAATATCCAAATAAGCTGATGCACCTGACCAACACCAGCCATCATAATCCTTACCATGGACATCCTTAACATAATACCCCTTTTGAGTCGCTTCCTTGTGTAGTGGAAATCCATCATCCCTCTTAATATGAGGATAAAAAATAGCCACCATATGTCAAACGTTTTCCATGAGCTTATTCTGCATCTCCCCTGGATTCAGAAACACAAATGTGTCCCATGTAACGTATCTCTTCCCATCAGTCTGCTCAATTTAAAGCCAAAGCACATCATAACGTATATCAAACTCATCAAACTTGGCCTCCAAATTGGCTATATCTTCCTTATCTCTGTAATTCCAATGACACTGGTGACAGGAACTTGCGAAAAGCTATGGCATGGAAGAAGTTCCAGTAAGTATAGAATATTGCCTCATAACATCCTTGGGGCCAGGACCAACAGAAAAAGAACCCATTCATCATACCACTCTCGGCCATCCACATGGTATGGATCACGTTGGTATTCGCGTTGGAACCGGAAGCAGAAGCGAAACCCCCATCCCACCCCATAGTGAACACATCTATTTGCATTTCAGCAAAATTTAGCCAGAAAAAACTGGTTGTGTATTCCTTGCTATGAGACAGCATGAAAGGAATGGAACCAAAGCATCCAAAGGGGGATTCGTTGATGTATTCAAAGAAATCAAGATTGAATAAGTGGTAGGGATCGGAATCAACTTGGGGACCTCTAGTTGGCTTGAGGGCGAGGCCAATGGCATGTTCGGGTATCCCATACACATGCTTGGCCCTATGAAAATAAATGTCTAGGCTAATATATTGGGTGGCATGGGGTTTAGAAAATTCCATGTCTTTGTCGTTTGTCTATTTCTACTTAATCATTGGTTCTTCAAGGTGATTTTGAACTTGGATATAGGATTTTTTAGTTCATTGGTTTAATATGCGACTAGCTTATGGAAGCTACTTTTGTGTCTCATATTTTATGTATAAAATATATTGTATGTAAATATTTCAATAATATTAATGGTTAAAGAAAGGATTTTATTCAAAAATTTAATATGCGACTAGCTTATGGAAGCTACTTTTGTGTCCCATATTTTATGTATAAAATATATTGTATGTAAATATTTCAATAATATTAATGCTTAACAAAATCATTTTATTCAAAAATAAATTTGTTAAAAATATGTTTTACTTTTTGTTTCATGTTTCTATCAAACCCACTTGCATTAAGTGTCATGTATTTGGATATTGGTGTTGAAACTCACTTAAATATCCTAAAAACATTATATAATTATGAACAATGTATGTATATTTTTGTATACTTGTGCATATGGTTATTTATAAAAAATAAAAATAAAACTCTAAGAAAATTGTAAGGATACCAATTTGTCAACAAAGAATATATGAGCTTTCAAACCACCTATTTAAGTAAACATGATATATACATGAAAAAAGGAGGATCTAATAGTATTCTAGAGGAAATCATCTTTCTCTTTGAAAGACTAGTCATCTATGTGTTAGGATTGTTATCATTCCTCCCTTTGTCTCATTTGACCACATAAAGTCTATTTGACTAATTTCCCTAGCTTAGGAGGTATCATCACTTCACCAATACATTGGGTACATAACTAGTGGATATATGCCACTTACTGCACCTATCTGCATCCATTTTGGAGCTCCAGGGGAAAATTCCATGCCTTTGTCGTTTTTCCATTTCTATTGGAGATTATAACTGCGAAATTGCTCATCCCAATTCTCTTCCTTGTTCTTATTTCTAAGCTTCTCAAAATGGAAAATCCCTTTGATATTAAACGAAACAAGATGTTCATTTTTACCTCTTATCACATAGATTTCCAATGGATTGTGATGCAGGATGGCCTCATAGCCAATGATGAGATAAACGGAAGAAAGTCCATCCTTCTCGTGCTCGATTCTCTGCAGCCAAAGACGCCTGTCCTCCAGATCTTCCACTAAGATGTCGGGCACCTCAAACCGCTTTCTCTTTCCATCCTTCTCCACATCCTCGTCGACCTTGAATCTCAGGATGTCATCTAAGAAGACTGACATTCAAAGAATTAATGTATTTTATGCCTTGACCTTAGGGTTTAGTGTTTTGGGAATGATTTTTGCAGTGAGCTGCTCATCTTGTAGGGTAACATCAATAGCTCTGAGGTTCGATGTTTTGGGATTTCTTTCTCGTCCTTTCTCTAGGGATGAATGTAATATACATTTCTATAGTGACGAACCTCCGTCGCTATAGCAACATTATGGACTATGCATCACTATAGCGATGATCGTCAGAGACATTTTCATTTTTTTCCAAAATTTTAAATTGTTTTTCCACGAAAAAATTGATTTTAACTTGTTCATGGCAAACTGTCATGGGACATTTGAGCCATATGTAGTAGTGATTCTATGCATAGTACATCTTCCTAATGCGTGTTAATTACAACTTGCAAATTATGACACTATTTATATCACCCATATGTTTTATTGCTTTTGTTTTTTCCACTGGCGGTCTTGTCGATACTTATAAAAACTTATATAATTATATGCCTGCAAGGTCATCTAAAAAGCCTATAAAAACTATAATTATAATATTCTAAGGTCGTGTCCAAATTAGCCTATAAAAACTATAATTATATGCCAAGGTCATGCAAATTAGCCTTATAATTAACATTATATGCCAAGGTTTAGTGGGGTTTTTTATATGCCAAGGTCATGTCCAAATTAACATATAGCTCGGTTGCATTAATTCAATTTTGTTAATACAAGAATGTGTAAATATATATTATATATATGTTAGAATTTAGTAAAATATACAAATTCATTGTCAAAATTGTAATTTTTTTCACTGTCGGAGTGACAGCTAAAAATGACCAAATAAATGACCAATTGTTATGTGGTCATTTTTAGTCTAAATATCCCGTGACCAAATTTGGTCATTTATCTTGGTCGTTTTTAGTTGGTTTTTATCCCGTGACCAAAAATGGTCATTTATCTTGGTCTTTTTTAGTTAGCTCACTTAAATTTATCAATTTTGGTCATTTATCCCTTGAAAAAAAATTGTGGTGACCAAAATTTTTGGCCTCCTGGTCACTAATCTCTGATTTTCCACTAGTGATATCTCTACGAAACCATATGTCATGGGAATGCCCATAATGGGGCAAACTCTTCACCTGAAGAGATTCGTAGTTATACTGTCCTATTTAAGGAATTTCGTGATGTCTTTTCCTGGTCTTATGAGGAGATTCCAGGAATCGACCCATCAATTGTGGAGCATGAAATCGGAACTTACCCTAACATTAAACATGTTCGACAAAAGCTTAGACCTATGAATCCGAGGAAACTGGAAGCCATGAAGGACTAAGTGGAAAAATCGTTGAAAGTTGATTTCATTTACCCTATCTCTTTGATGGAATGGGTATCCAATCCTATTTCGGTCGATAATAAACAAGAGACTATACACATTTGTACATATTTCTGGGATCTGAATAAGGATTGTCCAAAGGACAACTACCCCATGTCGTTCATTGATCATATTATTGATCCATGTCCAAGTAGTGAGTTTTTCTCATTTATCGATGTTTTTTCGAGCTATAACCAGATTGAGATTAAACCCAAAGACCAACACAAAACTTCCTTTATATGTCCCTAGGGTACATTCGTGTATAAAAATATGCCTTTTGGACTAAAAAATGTCGGGGAAACCTTTCAGTGTACAATGAAATTTGTTTTCCATTATATTAAGAACATTGTTGAACCATACCTAGATTATTTCCGACCCTTTCTTGAAAGACAAAGGATCTTTCGAATCATCTTTGCTTAGTTTTTGAAAGATGCAGGCACTACAAGATCCACTTAAATCCCCATAAGTACATCTTCTGCATCAAATTCGAGTGACTTCTAGGATTCATAGTCTCCAATAAGGGTATTAGGTTTGATGCATTGAAAGTAGAGGTGATTATTAATCTTTCTCCTCCTTGAACCATCATACAACTGCAAAGTCTACAAGGAAAATCAAACTTTCTCCATCGATTTATTGTGAACTATGCCAATACCACTAAGGGTTTCATGCGCTTGCTTAAGCAAGACACCCCATTTCTATGGGATGAATATGCTCAACAATATTTCGAGGAACTAAAAAAAGCAGTGCTATCATCTCCTCTTTTGCATCCATGAAACTACACGAAGGAATTTATATTGTATCTGGTTGCATCTGAGCCTACGATAGGCATATTGCTAGTTCGTTAAGATGACAAGGTCCAGGAGCATGTTATCTATTATCTCAGTTGTGCTTTGGTTGGGATTGAACTAAGGTATTCACATGTAAAGAAACTGGCTCTGGCCGTAATTTTTGTCTTCTACATCAGTTTGAGACACTACAATCTACTGAGGACAACCACTATGGTTGCAAACATAAATCCATTCCAATACATATTATCCTGGTGAATAATCAGGGGAAAGTTTAATAAGTGGATTGTCATTCTATAGGAGTTTAACCTAGAGTTTTAGTCTTCCAACTCTAATAAGTCCCTAGTGTTCACATAACTTATCTTAGAGTTCCCAAGTGAGGAAAGTGTAGTGATAGAAGATGAGCCATTTTCGGATGACCACATTTTCTTAATTCCAACCTCTGATCCTTGGTATGGAGATATCCTAGTATATCTCCAGACTTTGAAGTGTCCCATGAACTTATCATGGGAATATCAGTGTAAGATAAGAGTAAATGAGAAAAAATACCTCCTAATCGATGATGCATTATATAAACAAGGGGTAGATTCCATCTTGAGTCTATGCCTCACCCACGAGGAGGTTGAGCTTGTCCTAAATGATTCTCATAGTGGAGCATGTGGGGGTCATTTATCTGGGTTATAAATGGCCCATAATATCTTGCGTACTAGTTATTTCTATCCTACCATATTCAGATACTGTGTAGAAGCAGTCAAAAATTGTCATCCATGCCAGCTTTACACTAGAAATATGTGGCCGCATCTTAATCCTCTTTTCCCAATCATCTCACTAGGGCCTTATTGGCAAGCAACACCCTCTAGAGCAATTTGAACACAAAATTTAAAATTTTTCATTCCATCAATTTTTTTAATGAACGACATTATATATCACAACCTTAATCAACACTCATCAATAAATATTTTAGGAGTGCCTTTAGAATATTTGATTCTGAAGGTACTCTCAATAGAAGTTGATGGATTGATTGATTTAGGGGGATTAATATCAGCTTATATTGAGTTTGAATTCCTTGTCTTTAGTTTCTCATTTCTTCTTCATCATTTGTAAAGGTCATAATCTTGAAAGTTAGTAACTCCTAATTTTACAATATCTATCATTCATGCATATTCAAGGTCAAGTGAATTTATTACATCAATGGTTTTTGACTGATTAAGCTGATACATGATATGATATTTGTTTTTCAACTTACATTCGAGGTCTAATGAGCTCTTTCAATTCCAAATATCTACCTCATCATAATAATCATGGGGATAAAAGTGTATTTCATATTAATTTCACAAGTTCCCCATTTTGTATCTTTAGGTGAGATAAGATTTATGGGATTATGAAATTTTTCGACACCTTGAAGTATAGTCAGTGTCAAATTCCATCATAAGTGCCTAAAACGATTTCCGAAGGTTTGGTATGGGTTTGGCTACATTTACTAATTGTTTTATTATTATTATTATAATATCAACCATGATTCTAATTTCATCAACTCTATTTTTTCTTATTAGTATTGGTATTGTTGATATTCGATGATGAAAGATTATGTGATTGTAACCATTAACTTATGCTTTGGAACTATTAGTTTTATTAGTCCATCACATCGGTATGAAAAAGTGTTAATTAGTATTGGTGTTATTATGGAAATTGAGGGTTTTCATATCTGTGTAACCCAATTGTTTCCCATCTGTTGATTTGCAATCATGCAAATATCACGCATAAGTTGTTACCCGCTTGATTTTTCTGGAGACAATTATTGCATGGTAAGTGTTCTGCGAGTCCCATTAACTTGTCAATTCGAAGGTATGATGACCCTACATTCCATGACTGGGCATGAAAGTTCATAGTACTTTGGTGAAAGAAGGTTGTTTAGAGTGTTGGTTGATATGTGCGAATTCTAGATAAATTGACTGTGTTTCTCAGTTCGGGTTTTGAAAATCCTGAAAGCCTGTGTAATTTCTATTATGGCCCCTGTTTCAAGATTTGAGCTCATGGGTGATGGATATTTAGACTCTGCTCCTGAATGCTGTGAATTGGTGGTAAGGGTAGGATGGTTAGGGTTTCTGCAGAAATTCTCTAGTTTTAACCTAGCAATTTCCAGGGCATTTACAACATCATTTAATGGTATCAAAGCACAAGTAGGGGATGTCATGTTGCAGTTGATAGAGGAGTTTGTTTCTCTGGCCATAGGTTTACCATGGGTAGGAGAACATTTGTATAAGGGAAAACATGTGAAGAATGATGACTGGAAGGAGTTCTTGACTCTAGCTAACTGGCAAATGAATTATAAGTATAGTTTCCCTTCTCAGCTACTCAAGAAGAAATGGCACTCTCTGCTCGAACTTATTATTAAGTATGTCACCTGTGAAGGTCAACTTTCCCAAACCCAGTTTCATCATCTTCAGCTTTTAACGATTTTCAAAGGGCATCCTATGAACATGTCGTATTATTTCTTAAATAGTTTGCATAGGATGGCTTGTTCCTATCAAAGTAATGTGGTGGATAAGGAACAGATCCTATTTCATCATGGACTGATTAAAATACTTGTTTCCTATCGGCTAGGAGAATTGGGGGATTCTTGGGAATCATTTCGCACCTGTAACGGGTTTGGGGAAAATGAGTAGTGGCCTCGACGGTGTCCCAAAACAAGGAGAAGACGTATCAAGACAGAAGAAACTGGGCCTGAGTTAGAAAAATTTGGCTCTCAAGATGATCTTGACAATGAGGTATCTGAATCAGATCGAACCATAAGTAGCAATGACTTTAAGGTCAAGCATGAAGTGAACCCTGAGACACCTGTTGATGATTCTCGGCCTCGAACGAGAAAACCGGTGATTATAGCACCCTGCCCAAATGATGGTCTTCCTCATTCACATACCAACATTAGTCCAAAAACTGACTGAATATCAAGTTAGTAGAGTACTGAGTAATCAGGATATTCGTCAAACCACTCGTAGCATGACGACCTTTGCTAAAAGAGACTTGAGTGTCGGGGATGCACTTGTTATTGAATTGAGTGATTATTCAAAGCCTCATCCCAATCAAGCTCCAATTGGTCCAACCATTATTGACCTACAATATGTATCTATCTCTAAAACTAACGCTGGTAGTGTACAACAAGTAAATTCTAGGTTTGATGTGGATCAAGAAATTGATCAGAAGCCATGCGCAGAGGAGGGAGACAGAGGGGGTCGAATGTAGGAATGGAGGGACAACCTAATCAAATTTATTATACTCAGGTCATATCATCTTTGGAAACTGATTTAAAAGAGGCTTAGGTTATCAGGGTGTTTGCTATGGAAGAAATTGCAAGCCTGAAAGTTGATTTGACTTTTTGTGTAGAAAAATGGATTTTTTTGAGAGTGAAGAAGCTTAGATATAAAGCTCCAGTTAAAATCCTTTTGTCAAGAAATCGAAAATTGATCAAATAAAATAATATTGCTAATACCAGGACTATTAGATTTAAGGCCCAATTAGATGAAGCAAGAAGGAATGTCCGATTCGGCTTTCTGTTGAATCAGCCCTTAAAATTTGATATTTTTGTTTGCTGTAATGAAGTTCAATTTTGTCTTCTGGTTTAAATCTTTGTTAGGCATACAGACGATTTGAAATCAGCTTCTATAGCTTAGCAATGTCATGTATTTTTCAGTTTTTGTTCTTGGTGCAAAGTGTTTTTCTTTATTTAATAAGGATATCTGCAGAATTTAAATTCTGCAGACATCCTATTTATTTTTATGTGGTTGTTATTCACACTTTGCTAACTGATTTTGTTTAAAAGTGCCAGGTATTAAGGAGTAAATGAGATGAAATTTGATGCTGTGATATATTTTTGGGTTTTGATTAGCTAGAGTTTACTCATTGGAGGCTGCCTTAAATATGCAACTATTTGCTATTTTGATTGTTCAATGTTCCTGTTTCTGAGCATCATCAGTTGATAGATTTTCGGATATAGTGATGCCTCATGTAGGGGAATAATGATACTGGATTTTATCCAGTAAGTTAGCTATTTTATTTCACATTATTCCATCCTAGTGGTTATTCAATGACATGCCTGGGATCATGGCATTTCCTTTGCTCTGTATTCGGATAAGAATCCATGTATTATCATAGAAATAGGGTGGTCAGTTAATTAGTAGTTGTTTTGTTCTATATATAAACAAGTTTCAAACATGGATACGAGGTTCAATTTTTGAGACATTTGGAGAATTGATATTATTCAGTTTTATACTTCATTCTATTGTGTTGGTGCTTTTGGAACTTTTTCTGAAGATCGTTGAATGTTGCAGGATATTAAAGACCCTAGCTAAGTCTTTAAAATATTTGTGTTGTGTTACTAATTATTCTCCTTTGTTATATTCACTTTCATATATGTATATCATGCTATTATATGTGAAATATCTTTTTATGGATCTCGAATGATTACACTTGCCTGAAATGTAAATGGTTTATTGTTATGTTGAGATAAATGGGCTTCTTCACAATTTCAATTGTTTATAAATCTATGTTAGATAAATTAGTCACTTGCAGGTTGACCTTGTTTCATTTACAAGTTAGTATATGATTATATTTGTTATGTTTCAGGAGTGTGTATATGTTTGATTTCATTTGATAATAGGTTTTAATTTCTGTTTGAATTATTTTGTAATGAAATATCATCTTATTGTGAGATAATTCATATTTAATTCTGTTTATTGTAGACTTTTTCTAACGGTCCAGAATTATTGATCATCTTATGCTTTAAAACCTCTTGTCAAATTAATAACTCATTCTCTTGGCTGAGATAGGTATTTTGCATTTAGGTTATCATAGAATATAATTAGGAGCTATTATTTTCTACATTTAGCTTAAGATAATATTTAACATTAATTAGTCATTAGGTTAAATTTCTATGATTTGTTAGTAGTTTGGTTTGAGTAAACTTGACACACACCCACCTTAGAGAGACTCTATATTCTGAGAGAACATCATACAAGTAGCAAGGCCTTGATCCTATGATGGACAGTTACTTTAAACACATACACTATTGCATTAAGTTGAGTGTGTGCGTTGTCTTTCCATAAGTTGGCCTTAGGACAGTTTTTTCGGCCAACAAATGACACTAGAAGGAGGGCATGAGCTTAAAGATTAATGGTTGATTGATCACATAACTCTTCTACAATAAATCAACCTACTTCCCCTCTTACAAGTTTTGGAACATTGTCCATCTTGGTGTCTACATCACAACCCGAAACTATAAATACACCCTTTTTGGATGCGGTTAACAACATTATCAAAAGAGACCCAACTGTCTCACCAATTTCCCTGAAAGAGATAAATCAAACCTTAGAGGAATCATGTAGGACTTTAACTAGAGCCTATTCTTTCCAAACAGGGATTCCTTTGATCAATTTCAGATTACCAAGCAGAGCTCATTTTCAAACCTTGGTAGCGACTGAGTCAGCTGTTGATTCGATTGGAGAAAATCCTCTTGAACCATTGAGAGGGTCTCCTAATTATCATCTTAGTGACATTTTGAGAGGAGTAGTTGGCCCTAACACCTCTAGACAACTATTGTCTACAGGTGGATCTGACCTACCCCCTTCACCTCCTGAATCACTACCTGATAGCCCCCGTGACCATAACAACGAGTCTTTGTCAGATCCAAAATCTGATCCAGACATGGGTGATCATGACCAAGGTAATCGTAATGTTGATAGACCATCGTTACGATGTGGTGCTATTGTTGTACCTAGACTATAGCATAACCTACCTAAACATCTTGACAAACTGCTACCTAATTTTGACCTAGATGATAAGGGCCTGACCAAAAATCACATTAACAAATTCATCTTGGCTATTCAGACTATGAATGTTCAGCATGAGGATGTGGTATGTTGACTATTCCCTTTAACTTTCGAAGGAAAAGCTACAGTTTGGTATTTTTCCCTAACGCAAGGATCTATAACTAGTTGGGGTGATTTTAGTTAGGCATTCTTAAACAAGTTTGGTGAAGACAAAACCCCTGCTGTGTTAGCACTAGAATTGTTTAGAATCAAGATGGAAAACAAGGAAAGAATAAAAGATTTCAATCAGCGTTTCTTTACTCTCCTGAATAGAATACCAGTAGCCTCCCAACCTCCAGAGGATATTATAATTGAGAATTATGCTTCAGTGTTACCTAAATACCTTGGTATGTTTGTGAAACAATTTGGTAAGATCACGTTGGTTGAAATATTCGAAGAAGAAATAAAGGTCGGAAAGAATTCATTGACATTTGAACCAAAAATTAATGGCAAAACCGATAGTCCTTTTCGTAAACGAAATGAAACCATAGCAAGATCTAACACAGATAAAAGAGATACTTCTGCTTTCGATGTAGAAAAATGAAAACAAGCAATCAGGTCTCTCACAAATGAAGTGGTGATATTGAAATGAAATAATGGGGAAGGTACTTTGAATAGAGGAAATTTTAAAACCCCATATCGGCCATATACATCACCAAATGCCAGGAAAAATACTCCTCCTGACATATCAACCAATGAGCTGGATGTTTTTAACACTATAAGGGTTGTCTATGCCTTACCTGAAACTTCACCCAATCAGGAGTTGGAAGAGGATCATGAACCTGAGCAGCCTAAAACCAAAGAGGAAACTCCTAAGGATCCTCTCCTGTTTAATTGCCATTTTTGGGATAGCTCAATCAAAGAGGAAGAGTGTAATGATCATTCTTTCTTTCTCAACCAACACACCCATAATACAAGGAGTAAAGGGCTTGTAGATTCTCAACCATTGCCTGCACCTAGGAGCAGTCCTCAACCTATGAATCAGCATCATGTGACTCAAAGTATGGATATCCAGTATGACATCATAGAGGATATCAAGAAACATAGGGAAAACATCAGCATGTTTGATTTATTGAAAATTTACTCTATTCCTAGAAGTTCAATACTCTCAAATTTAACAACTTCATCAAATACCAATTATAAAAGAAATCATCCCTCTGTACCTTCAGTAAATAACCTCGATCCTTCAACTAGTAAAGCAGCAGCTGGTTTTAATGGCAATATCAAAACAGACGTTTATAAAGATACAATGATAGGTAAGAACTCGAAATCTACAACTCCCCCCTTCCTATTAATGTTTGAAATATTCAGTTGGAATTTCCATAGTTGTATGATCGATTTCGGAGCTTCATCAAATGTTATGCCCTATTCGGTCTGCAAGAAATTGAATGCTAAGACCACACCCTATGAAATTCAAATCAGCCAACTGGACCGATCTAAGGTGAAAATTGTAGGAGAATTAAAATGAGTAATGATCAAAATGGCCACTAAACCACAGCTCTTCTAGGTTATTGATGTAGTGGTAGCAGACATACCTAATGTTTATGGGTTGTTCTTAAGTTATGACTGGTCTCAAGCTTTAAAAGGATATTTTTCAACCGATTGGTCACACTTATGGTTACCTAAAAATGGGTGACCAAATCAAATTAGGATTGACAGAGAGAGATACATGAAACACACAGTGACTGAGATAAAGTCTCCCAATGAACCAGTCTTGTTTAGTGATTCCATTTTAGGGAACTATGGGTACGATTCCAATTTGGGGAGTTTTCCTGCACTTAAATCTATATTTGTTGATTCTGTAAATAAATCAGAAATTTTACGTTGTGATTTTCAGGAAGCTTCTCCTAGTTTGATTAACACTATGAATAATGTAAATGATGTAATTAGTCTTGTTGATAAACTTTGGCATTTGTACTTTGATGGTTCTTGATCTAAGGAAGGTGCAGGAGTAGGTTGCATGCTCCTAGATCCCGCATGAAACAAACTTATGCTATCTTGTAGGTTGTAATTTCTCTTCAGAAATAACATAGCCAAATATGAGGCCCTCATCTAGGGACTCAAGAAGGCATTAGACTTAAATTTTAAGGTTCTAGTTGCATTCGGAGATTCTGAAATCATTGTTTGGCAAGTCCACAATTCCATTCATTGCTTGTCTAATCATTTGCAAAGTTATCAAAAGGAGGTATGGAACCTAATTTCAACATTTGATGCCTTCAATATCGAGTCTATTCCTCGTTTTCAGAATTAGGAAGCTGGCCTCTTGGCAAATGTAGCCTCATTGCTCATTCCCTCAGAAACTTTTTCTACCAATGTTTTTTCTATTGAATTATTATTATTTAGACCATCAATCCCCAATAACATCACCAACTGACATGTCTTTAATGATGATTCGCAGATCATTGCCTTCTTAACAAGAGAAGGTGCTTTTAAGGAATTAGCAATTGACGAGATCACACATGATGAAGATCTACACAATTTCTCAATAATCCATCCACCTCATCCTATCGACCAATCTTTTGAGCTGGTAAATTTGATCCCTACGTCGGTTCTTAGACTTGAAAAATTTTATGACCTACATGATAAGTTTAAAGGAGTTCCTAATTGCAAGACGAACAGTTCAAACATGCGTTATGAAGCCATAAATTTAGGCACAGAAGCAAATCCTCAAAATATCAGTTTAGGATCAGACTGTACCCAGAATGAAAAATCAGCCTTTATGAAACTGTTTAGTGAATTCAAGGATATATTTGCATGGTCATATGATGATATAAATACTTTCGATACACAAACCATAAAACACGTAATCCCTATGAAATTCTAGTCGAAACCATTACAACAGAAACTAAGAAAAACGCACCCTGCCTTAGAACCAGCGGTAAAGAAAGAATTGAATAAATTGCTTACTTACCGGATTATATTTCCTGTATGCCATACACAGTGGGTGGAAAACCTTGTTCCTCTTAGGAAGAAAAATGGAGATATTAGGTTATGTGTAGATTTCCGAAACTTAAACTGATCATCAAAAAAG
This sequence comes from Pseudotsuga menziesii, assembly GCA_001517045.1. Classification (NCBI taxonomy): domain Eukaryota; kingdom Viridiplantae; phylum Streptophyta; class Pinopsida; order Pinales; family Pinaceae; genus Pseudotsuga; species Pseudotsuga menziesii. Next base: position 424,924 of record LPNX010171679.1, read on the forward strand.
GACAACTATCCCATTCCGCCCATGGAACAAATCCTCCAGAAGGTATCAAGTGCTCAGATGTTGTCTTTATTAGGTGGTTTTTCTGGGTACAATCAGGTTCTAGTTTCTCCTGCAGACCAGCTGAAAACTACTTTGAGGACCCCCTGGGGAACCTATGCCTATAGGAAGATGCCTTTCGGATTGATAAATGTTGGGACTACATTCCAAATAGAAATGGACGCTACTTTTAGAGGTCTGATAAATCACTCTGTCATTGTCTATTTATATGACGTCACTGTGTTTTCCAAAAACGGATCTGATCACATTTCACACTTACACAAAGTGCTTGAACGTTGCAGAAAGTTCATTATTTCTCTTAACCCTAAAAAGACAATATCTAGAGTAATCGAGGGAATTTTGCTAGGATTTGTAGTTTCAAAGGAAGGGATCATGATTGATCCAAAAATAGATGAAGTTATCTCTAGGATTCCTTTCCCTTCTACCAAGAAATCCATGCAATCCTTCATGGGAAAGATAAATTTTGTGAGAAGCTTTGTTCCCAGTTTTTCTGAAATTGTGTGCCCACTGCAGAATATGATTAATAAAGACAACACTTTTTCATGGGGAGATAAAGAGAAAGAGTCATTTATCAGAATTAGAGAAGCCATAGCTGAGGCACCCGGACTCGTAATCCCTCACTTTAGGAAAGACTTTATTCTCTATACTTTCGCATCCAATATATATTACGCAGTTGTTCTTACTCAAAAGAGCCAGCAAGGGGATGAAGTACCTATCTACTTCATGAGCTCAAATTTAAAAGGAACTGAGATGAACTAATGCAAAGTGGATAAACAGGCTTTTGCTATGTTCAAAGCAGTAAAACATTTTCATCCTTATCTCCTTAAATCGAAAACCAAGGTAATTGTTCCATTCTCTTCTGTGAGAAATTTGTTAGTACAAAAAGACCTTGGAGAAAAAATGGCCAATTGGATGGCTTCTCTGCGGGAGTATGACCTGGAGATTAAACCCTCTCAAGTTGTCTATGGTTTGTGATTGTGTAAATTGGCAGCTGAATCAGCACTTCTGCCTGCTGGCCAGAATGACATACCTTTAGATGATTCCTTGCTGCAAAAGGAAGTTTGTTTTATCCCAGATCCTACTAGTTCATGGTATACTGATATTCGAACTTATCTTGAGACTGGCAGTGCTATAGACCATTTAGAGCCAAATAAGAAGAGAGCTATAAGATTAAAATCAGCACCCTACCAGCTGGTAAAAAATGTACTTATCAGGAAAAATGCAGATGGAGTTTTGCTTCGCTGTATGGAAAAAGAGGAATCTGATTCAGTTTTAAAACAGCTGCATGATGGGCTTGCTGGTGGCCACTTCGGTGGTGATACTACTGCTCATAAAGTTTTAAGAGCAGGTTATTTTTGGCCAACTTTATTCAAATATGCCCATTCTTTTGTAAGAAGGTGTCAAGATTGTCAAACTGCAGCTGACAGAGTAAAAAAACCAACATTTCCTTCACATCCTATGGTGGTGGATAGGCATTTCTAGTAGTGGGGAATCGATATCATCGGACCAATAAATCCCTCCTCCTCTCTTCCACATAAGTACATTATAACTTCAACTGATTACTTTACTCGATGGTTCGAAGCGGAGACATTGTGGGTGGTTAATACAAATCAAGTATTGCATTTTCTTGAAACTAACATAATTACCAAATTTGGGGTGCCAGAATCTCTCGTGTTTGATAATGCATCTTATTTCTCTTCTAGAGAATTAACTAAATTTGCATTATAAAAGGGAATCAGAATCAGATATTTGGCGAATATTACCCACAAGGCAATGGCCTTGCTGAATCAACGAATAAGAACTTGCTGAAAATTATGAAGAGATCCATAGCTGAACATCATAGGAACTAGCATACTATTCTATATCAATCTCTGTGGGTTGATAGGGTTACCCCAAAATCATTTGTTGGTAACTCTCCTTTATTTTTGGTATATGGAATGGAGGCTATTCTTCCTCCAAATCTGTTTCTTCCTTCATTACAGCTTGCACGAGCTATACAAGAGACAGAGTGTTCAGCCATTGAAGAAAGAATCAATATGCTATTAAAATTGGAAGAAGAGAGAGAGAATGGTAAATGACATTTCACAAAGCATAAAAAATTGTTAAATCATGGTTTGATCGTGGCTCATCCTTGAACAGGGAATTACAGCTAGGAGATCTTGTTTTGAAATTGGACAAAGAACATGAAGATAAAGGGGAACATATGAAATTCCAACATCTCTGGTTAGGTCCATATGCGATAGCAGAAAAACTTGGTCCTAATACTCTTGATGTATATGTAACTTCGGAATGTATTCTTCTATGTATTTCATGTATTGTAACCCGATGTTTATTCCGGGATGTTTCTATTATGTATTTGAGTCATGATTGTCTTACCCCGACGTTTCGATCGGAAGGATTAATAATGTAAACAAGTCATATCAAGTCATTAGGTAAGTCCCCATAGTTTAGGGGCACTTGAGTTATTATACACTAACTAAGGTGTAGGCTCGAGTAGTAATTATTAGGTCGAGCCTACGTGTGAAATAGTAATTCAAGTGAACGGACTAATATAAATAGAGAGGGTGAGTCTCTCTATTTGTCACTTGGGAATTACTCACTTGCTCTCTCAAGTGTGGCGCACTTTTGGAGAAGGAAATTTTGGCTTGACAGAAGACAGAAGGCTGCTGCTGTTTTTGGGAGATCTCTTACTGTTTTGGTGTTGATTCTATCTTAGAGGAAGTTGCGGGGTTTTCTCCTTTATGGTTTCACCGAGGAAAACTCTTTGTGTCTCTTGTCTCTTGTGATGTGCTCATGTTTTATTGCTGTACTTGTTATTCTCTTAGTGAAAAGATCCTAAGATCATAATGCTAGCTTAATTGTTGAAAAACTAACATGGTATCAGAGCTAACCTGAGAAGAAGACACTGTGCAGCTGTGGAGGCTAGGGCTTCCTTGTCTGTGGATATTCCTCCACTAATTTTCAGCAAAAGTAAGGTGGAATTATTCTCCTCCCTAGGGCGCATCTTTCTGTCGAAACAGAATTCAATTCTGAGGTTTTTCAGTTTTGGACCTGTCACTGGGGTCAAAAATTAGGGCTTTTTGCAGAAGAGGAATTTTTCAGTGAGCCCAGGCCTGGATTGTTCTCCTCCCCAAAATCAAAGTTAGGAACAAATTTGGAGGCATTTGGGTGGACAAAACTCCGGGAAATCAAAACCCTTGTTGCTCCTGAACCAGCCCTGCAGGATTTCAGCTCAAGCTTCTGATTTGACATCTTGAACCTGGTAAGATCTAAAATCTTTTGTATTTCCATTTGAGGTTCTTATTTAGAGATGTCTCATCATACCAAGCTTGATGAAAAGCTTGAGGGGGCTGATAACTTCCGAGCTTGGAAGTATAGGATCTCCCTGGTCCTGGAAGAGAATGAACTAGACTCCTACATTCATGAGGAGGTTCCAGATCTAGAGGGAGATGAGGCAAAGGCCCTACATAAGAAGAAGATGGTTATGGCAAAGAGAATCATTGTTGATTCTATTAAGTATCATCTTATCCCACAGGTGTCCTCTCTCAAGACACCTAAAGCTATGTTTGATGCCCTAACCAAATTGTTTGAAGGAAAGAACATCAATCGAAAGATGACCCTGAGGAACCAGTTGAAGAATGTGAAGATTCAGAATGCAGAAACTATCCAGTCATACTTCACAAGAGTTTCTCAAATCAAAGAACAATTAGAAGCTGTTGATGAAGAAGTGGAAAATGCTGAGATTGTCATGACTACCTTAAATGGCCTTCCTAGGTCATGGGATGCCTTTATCCAAGGGATCTGTGCAAGAAAGAAGCTAGTCAAATTCAGCAGACTATGGGAAGAGTGTTCTCAAGAAGAAGCACGGATAGCAGCTCGAGAAGAGAAGATGGGAAGTGAAGATCAAGCCCTCACAGCACACTCTAAGAAAAGCAAAAGAAGACCTCATTACTCCAAAGGTAAGGTTTCTCATCCCATAAAGGATATGTCAAAATTAAGATGTTATACATGTGATGAGATAGGACATTTTGCAAAAGACTGTCCTAAAATCAAGAGTCACCCTCATAAAAAGAAGGGGAACAAAAGAAGACATCATGCTCATGCTGCAGAGGATGATGAACCATCCAAGAAGAGATCCAGATATGAAAGTGAAGATTCTTCAAGCGAGGATGAATATGTTCTGATATCAGCTCTCACAGGCAACATTACTCATGGGAGTGATGATTGGCTGATACACAGTGGTGCTTCCAAACACATGATGGGATTTAAGGAATCCTTTGTGAGGCTATCAGAACATGAATCACCTCACAAGGTGAAACTAGGAGATGACTACCAGTATCCAATAAAAGGTAGTGGGGAATCTTCATACAAGCTAGAATCTGGTAAGTCCCTAACAATGAAAGAAGTATTGTTTGTTCCAGGACTTAAGAAGAATATTCCATCCATTTCATCCTTGGATGCAAAAGGAATGCGGGTTGCATTCATAGATGGTCAAGTCATCATGTGGCCAAAAGGAAAGACTATCGATGATGCGGTAGTAATTGGAGAACACGAAGGAGGCTTGTACAAATTGAAGGGCCATCTAGAACAAGCCTTGATCCATGATTCAGTAGAGCCAAATGAAATTTGGCATAGAAGGCTTGCACATGTGCATTACAGAGCACTGCCCATTGCAAGCAAAGTTGTTGAAGGTCTTCCAGAATTCCAAGCAAAGCATGATGGAGTTTGCAAAGGATGTGCGAAAGGGAAGAATACAAAGAAGACATTTCCTAGCAGTGAAAGCAAAGCAAAAGGCATTCTAGAAATCATCCATTCCGATGTATGCGGTCCAATGTCATCAAAATCACTAAGCGGGTATGCATACTATGTTTCTTTTATTGATGCTTTTTCTAGAAAGACATGGATTTACTTTATGAAAAACAAAGATGAAGTGTTCAGCAAGTTCAAGGAATTCAAAGCCTTGATCGAGAACCATACTGAAAATAAGATCAAGACCATTAGATCAGATAATGGTGGAGAATTCACTTCGAATGAATTCAAAGAGCTATGTAAAGATTCAGGGATTAAGAGGGAGTTGTCAACTCCTTATAATCCACAACAGAATGGGGTTGCTGAACGAAAGAACAGAACTATCATGGAAGCTGCAAGAGCTATGCTTCATGATCAAGATCTACCTATGCATCTTTGGGCTGAAGCTGCTAGAATAGCAGTGTATGTACAGAACTGTACTCCACATAGAGCACTTGAGAACAAGACTCTTGAAGAAGTCTTCTCCGCCAAGAAACCAGAAGTCAGCCATCTCAGAATATTTGGCTGTCCAGTATACATACATATTCCAAAAGAGAAGAGAACAAAATTAGATCCTTCAGGAAAGAAGGGTATATTTGTGGGATACTCTGAAAGCTCGAAGGCTTACAGAATCTACTTCCTAGGATTCAAGAAGATTGACGTCAGTAGGGATGTAACATTTGATGAAGACACAGCTTACAACAAATCCAGAAAGAGACCTACTGAAGAACCTGAAGAAGCAGAAGCACCTAGGATCCGTGATACAATCATGAATGAAGAAGCTCAAGAAGAAGATAGAGAGTTCGAGGAACCATAAAGACCTAAAGATCCACCTCTGGAGAAGAATCCTCACAAGAGGAAACCTGCTTGGGTACGTGAAATTATCCAAGGTGCAGACAAGATCAAATTCCGGGTATGTAGCTTTACTATGTGATTTTATTGATAAAGAACCTTCCAGTTATGAAGAAGCGGCAAAATAGAAAGAATGGAAGGATGCTATGATCGAAGAATATCAATCAATCATGAAGAATGATGTTTGGGATGTTGTCCCAAGACCAAAAGGGAAGTCAGTTGTCACTTCCAAATGGATCTACAAGATCAAACATGCTACGGATGGTAGCATTGAAAAGTATAAGGCAAGATTTGTAGCTCGTGGATTCTCTCAGAAAGAGGGAGTAGACTATGAAGAGACCTTTGCACCTATAGCCAGATACACTTCCATTAGATCAGTACTTGCTTTGGCTGCAGTGACGAAATGGAAGATACACCAAATGGATGTCAAGACTGCCTTCTTGAATGGTGTAGTAGAAGAGGAAGTGTATGTAGAACAACCACTCGGTTTTGAGACACATGACCGAGAGTCTCATGTGTGCAGATTGAAGAAAGCCCTGTATGGTTTGAAACAGGCACCCAGGACCTGGTACGGTAGGATTGACAGCTTTCTATCCAGTTTGGGCTTTACCAAGAGTAAAGCAGATTCCAACCTTTATTACAAGGTTGAAGATGGAAACCCAGTGATGCTTCTACTATATGTAGATGATCTGTTTGTGACGGGTACAGATGGGTTGATTGCTGATATGAAGAGAAAGCTTGCTACTGAGTTCAAGATGAAGGACTTGGGGATGATGCATTACTTTCTAGGTATGGAGGTGTGGCAGAGTTCAGATGGAATCTTCCTTGGACAAGGGAAGTATGTAGTAGAGATCCTAAAGAGGTTTGGGATGATGGACTGCAAGGCAATGGCCACACCTATGGCATCGAACCTGAAGCCATTTTGTGATGCTTCATCAGAGTCAGTTGATGCTATGATGTATCGTCAAATGATTGGGTCATTGATGTACCTGACAAACATGAGACCAGATATTTGCTTTGCTGTGAACACCTTGAGCCAGTACTTGACAGATCCGAGAAGTGTTCACTTCATTGCTACAAAGCATATTCTGAGGTACCTGAAGGGTACAATTGATTATGGGCTCAAGTATGATGCGAATCAGAAGATTAACCTGGAGGGTTATGTTGATTCAGATTGGGCAGGCAATGCCATCGACAGGAAGAGTACTTCGGGATGTTGCTTCAGTATGGGATCAGGTGTGATATCTTGGTTTAGCAGGAAGCAATCCTATGTGGCACTAAGTACAGCTGAAGCAGAGTATGTCGCAGCTTGTTCAGCTAGTTGTGAGTTAGTACAGCTACGGAAGCTACTGTCTGAGTTATTTGATCTCCCGTTGGAGGCTACTAGTATCTTCTGTGATAACCAGAGTTGTGTGAAGCTGTCCAAGAACCCAGTGTTTCATGATAGGTTGAAACAAATAGAGATCAAATATCACTATATCAAGGATATGGTGTAGAGAGGAGCTGTGAAGCTCCTGTATGTTGCGACGAACGAGTAGATTGCAGATGTGCTAACGAAGCCACTAGCCAGGGTGAAGTTCGAGTACTTCAGAGAGAGACTTGGCGTGCTTCAGATCGAGGATACTTCGAGGAAGAAGTGATGGACACATTTGCTAAAGCCATTCCAAGCATGTTGGAAGGGGGATCCTTCACATGGCTGTGGATGTAAGCGCTGGATGATGAGCATCAAGATGATGTTCTGGTTTCTGCTTGGATATGATCAGTTGGATCATTATATGTGTATGTGTTTTGGTATATGCATCATGTTGGATGCTTGGACCATGTATGATGATATGTATCAGGTAGATACTTGGTATGCATCAGGTAGATGCATTATATGATCAAGATGATCATGGATGACGAGCTTCAGGATGTTGCTCCAGATGATATGCAGCAGGATGTTGCAGTGATGATGATCAGGATGATCATGAGTACATTAGGATGATGTATGGTGAGTATCAGGTTGATACTCTATGGTCGTGGATCAGGTTGTGCAGATGAGCATGTAATCCGGTGCCCTGGGAGATTTGCAGATGGTCTTTCGAGGTTTTGCCTATGGCATGTAATTCGGTTCCCTGGGACATCTGGCAAAAGCTCTTTCGAGGTTTTGCTCTGGAGGACATGTAATTTGGTGCCCTGGGAGATCTGCAGATAGTCTTTCGAGGTTTTGCCTATGGCATGTAATTCGGTTCCCTGGGATATCTGGCAGATGCTCTTTCGAGGTTTTGTCATATGGCATGTAATTCGGTTCCCTGGGAGATCCGATAGGTTGGGCTGTGTGCCCATAATCAGTCTTGGGATGCTCTTGCGAGGTTTTGCCATGACCACATGTAATTCGTTGCCCTGGGAGATCCTATAGGTAGAGCTGTGCACTCGTAACAGCCTGGGATGCTCTTGCAAGGTTTTGTGGTGAGGTCACATGTAATTCGATGCCCTGGGAGATCCTATAGGTAGAGCTGTGTGCTCATAATAGCCTAGGATGCTCTTTCGAGGTTTTGTGACGCACGTAATAAGTCCTGAGGATTCCACAGTATGGCCGGTGATGATGAAGACCTGCAGGTGGTGGGCCTACATCCAGTATGAAAAAGGACTGGCTCTGTAGAACTTCCTATGACAAGAAGAATCTGAGATAACACCAGCATTGATTTAGATCGAGTGATGATCCTGATCCAGTAATGATGATCCAACAGCAGTGATCCAGATCAAGAGATGATCCAGATCCAGTCCAGTGATGATGATCCAGATCGAGAGATGATCAGGATCCGATGATGACTTGAAGACGAGATGATCCAGCTAATACAGAGAAGAAGACCAGTGCTGAAAATTTGTGTCGAAAGAATACCTTCCTAGTTAAGAGGGAGTGTTGATGTAGATGTAACTTTGGAATGTATTCTTCTATGTATTTCATGTATTGTAACCCGATGTTTATTCCAGGATGTTTCTATTATGTATTTGAGTCATGATTGTCTTACCCCGATGTTCCGATCGGAAGGATTAATAATGTAAACAAGTCATATCAAGTCATTAGGTAAGTCCCCACAGTTTAGGGGCACTTGAGTTATTATACACTAATTAAGGTGTAGGCTCTAGTAGTAATTATTAGGTCGATCCTATGTGTGAAATAGTAATTCAAGTGAACGAACTAATATAAATAGGGAGGGTGAGTCTCTCTATTTGTCACTTGGGAATTACTCACTTGCTCTCTCAAGTGTGGCGCACTTTTGGAGAAGGAAATTTTGGCTTGACAGAAGACAGAAGGCTGCTACTGTTTTTGGGAGATCTCTTACTATTTTGGTGTTGATTCTATCTTAGAGGAAGTTGCGGGGTTTTCTCCTTTATGGTTTCCCCAAGGAAAACTCTTTGTGTCTCTTGTCTCTTGTGATGTGCTCATGTTTTATTGCTGTACTTGTTATTCTCTTAGTGAAAAGATCCTAAGATCATAATGCTAGCTTAATTGTTGAAAAACTAACAAATACTTTCCATTTGCAGACTTTGCAAGGATAGCTCGATACCCTCCTAGTAAATGGGCATATCCTTAAGAGGTACTTTCAGTAATCCCACAGCATTAAGTCATTTTCATTGTATATTTCTGTACATAATTATTGTTCCATTATGATTTCTAGATCTGTTGAGTCTTTTGATCTTGTACTTACTGATTATTTTTCCTTCCGTCATCATGTTTACTTACTTGAAATTTTAGATGATGGATCATAAAAATAATTCATTTCTTTGAGATCATTCATTGTACATAAATATGCATGCTTGCCTCTGTAAATATTTGCTTTATCAGACACATATTCCATCTTTTCTCATAAAATTCAACATGAAGTATTTGGCATGGTGTTAAGGATGAGCCTGATGGTGAAGTATGTCAAACTGTAATGACTGAAATACATATCAGATCGTAATCATTGATTTTGGCTGGGAGCATCCAATGTCTCACAAGTGATTTGGCTTCAAACCTGTATTAGTTTTTGACCTATATATTTTTTCTTTTAGCAATCCTTAATTGTTGTATCTGAACACCTTCCTATAAACCAATATCTTAGGAAATGTATTTACTAGTTCCAATGGATGTCTACTAGGATTGAAGATTAGTTGAATATATCTAGTCATCTTTAAGCTGTCTTAAGAAGTGTGTGGTTTTCTCCCTCATTTTTTGTGAATACATCTAGTCACCTAGACAGGGCAGCACTCTTGAACTAAAGGTAAATATGAAAGAGGTTAATCAGGAAATAGAAGGTCTCATCACGAGCTGGTCTATTTATGATCACAGGTTCTATTGGAATGACATTGTCAAAATATGGTCACCAAGCCAATGACAGGGACTCTCAGTCGAATAAATTGACAGACAGGAAGTCTCATCATGAGCCGTCCTGATCAATTTCTGGTAGGATTGGTGAATAAAGCTATCATCATTTGGTCACCAAGCTAAAATAGTATTCCTGATTAATGCTTTTCATATTTATCCCCATGTATATATATATATATATATATATATATATAAAGGAAAAAAGAAAATTGGATGATTAAAAGTGAATACTTTCTGTTGTTTTGCTTGAATGAGAGGAAAATCAGCTAATGTTTTGGAGAAGCTACATCTATACTATTATTGGCCAACCTGTCTTTGGTCTTATAGATTTACATTGGAATTAAGTTATTCTACTCTATACGTGTCTAAGGTTGAAATGGACCAGGAATACCCAGATAACAGGTATGGGATTGTTGTGGGAAATCTGTTGAGGTCTGGTAATATGTTTAGATTGGTTTGGATATTGAATCACTTAAGCAGATGTTTGGTACTTTAAAGACATCATCTTTGATTATCTGAAGTATGGACATTGTTTTTGTAGAGATAACTAGTTCAGTCCTAGCATGTAGCCATTTGTTGGCAAGCAACACCCTCCAGAGCAATTTGTAGACAAAATTTCAAATTTTTCATTCCATCAATTTTTTTCTTCTTCTAAACGACATTATATATCACAACCTTAATCAACACTCATCAATAAATATTTTAGGAGTGCCTTTAGAATCTTTGATTCTGAAGGTAATCTCAATATAAGTTGATGGATTGATTGATTTAGGGGGATTAACATCAGCTTATATCGAGTTTGAATTCCTTCACTTTAGTTTCTCATTTCTTCTTGATCATTTGTAAAGGTCATAATCCTAAAAGTTAGTAACTCCTAATTTTATAATATCTATCATTCATGCATATTCAAGGTCAAGTGAATTTATTAAATCAATTGTTTTTGACTGATTAAGCTGATACAAGATATGATATTTGTTTTTCAAATTATATGCGAGGTCTAACGAGCTCTTTGACTTCCAAAATATCTATCTCATCATAATAATCAAGGGGATAAAAGTGTATTTCATATTAATTTCACAAGTTCCCCATTGTTATACACTTGTCCTCATTTATGAAATTCGCATCTTTAGATGAGATAAGATTTATGGGATTATGAACTTTTTCGACACCTTGAAGTATAGTCAATGTTAAATTCCATCATAAGTGGCTAAAATGATTTTCAAAGGTTTGGTATGGGTTTGGATACATTTACTAATTGTTTTATTATTATTATTATAATATCAACCATTATTCTAATTTCATCAACTATATTTTTTCTTATTAGACTTGGTGATGTTGATATTCGATGATGAAAGATTATGTGATTGTAACCATTAACTTATGCTTTGAAACTATTAGTTTTATTAGGCCATCACATCGGTATGAAAAACTGTTAATCAGTATTGGTGTTATTATGGAAATTGAGGGTTTTGATATCTACATAACCCAATTGTTTGCCATCTGTTGATTTGCAATCATGCAAATATCACCTATAAGCTGTTACCCGCTTGATTTTTCTAGAGACCATTATTGCATGGCAATTGTTCTGCGAGTCCCATTAACTTGTCAATTCGAAGGTATGATAACCTTGCGTTCCATGACTGGGCATGAAAGTTCACAGTACTTTGGTGAAATAAGGCTATTTGGAGTGTTGGTTGATATGTGCGAATTCTAGATAAATCAACTATGTTTCTCAATTCGGGTTTCGAAAATCCTGAAATCCTATGTAATTGCTATTATGGCCGCTGTTTTGATATTTGAGCTCATGGGTGATGAATATTTAGACGATGTTCCTGAATGCCGTGAAATGGTGGTAAGGGTAGGATGGATAGGGTTTTTGTAGAAATTCTCTGGTTTTAACCTGGAAATTTCCAGGGCATTTGCAACATCATTTGATGGTATCAAAGCACAGGTAGAGGATGTCGCGTTGGACTTGACAGAGGAGTTTGTTTTTTGGGCCATAAGCTAACCACAAGTAGGAGAATGTTGGTATAAGGGAAAATATGTGAAGAATGATGAATGAAAGGAGTTCTTGACTACAAATAACTGGAAAATGAAATATAAGTCTAGTTTTCCTTCTCGGCTACTCAAGAAGAAATGGTGCTTTCTGCTCAAACTTATTATTAGGTATGTCACTGTGAAGGTCAACTTAACCAAACCCGGTTTTATCATCTTCGGCTTTTAATGGTTTTCAAAGCGCGTCCTGTGAACATGTCGTATTATTTCTTAAACAATTTGCTTAAGTTCTCTTGTGCCTATCAGAGTAATGTGGGAGATAAGGAACAGAGCCTATTTCATCATGGACTGATTAAAATACTTGTTTCCTACTGGCTGGGAGAGTTGGGGAATTGTTGGGAATGATTTCTCACCCGTAATGGGTTTGGGGAAATGAGGAGTGGCCCTGAAGGAGGCCAAAAACTAGGTGAAGACATATCAAGACAGAAGAGGCTGGGCCTGAGTTAGAAGAATGTGACTCTCAAGATGATCTTGACAATGAGGTATCTGAATCTGGTCGAACCCTAAGTAGTAGTGACTTTAAGGTCAAGTCTGAAGTGAACCATGAGACACCTGTTGATGATTCTCGACCTTGAACGAGAAAATTGGTGATTACAGCATCCTGCCCAAATGAAGGTCTTCCTCATTCACAGACCAACATTAGTAAAAAAACTTACCTAAGACCAAGTTAGTAGAGTACTGAGTAATCAGGCTATTCGCCGAACAACTCATAGCATGATGGTCGCGTTCTTTCCTAGAAGAGACTTGAGAGTAGTGGATGCCCCTGTTATTGAATTGAGTGATTCTTCGGATCCTCATCCCAATCAAGCTCCAATTGGTCCAACCATTCTTGACCTAAAATATGTATATGTCTCTGAAACTAACGCTGGCGGTGTCCAACAAGTAAATCTTGGGTTTGATGTGGATCAAGAAATTGATCAGAAGCCGTGTGCAGAGGAGGGAGATAGAGGGGGGTCGAGTGTAGGAACAAAGGGACAACCTAATCAAATTTCTTATGCTTGGGTCATATCATCTTTGGAAACTGATTTAAAAGAGGATCAAGTTATTAGGGTGTTTTCTATGGAATAAATTGCAAGCCTGAAAGCCGATTTGACTTTTTGTGTAGAAAAATGGAATTTTTTGAGAGCGAAGAAGCTTAGATATAAATCTCCAGTTAAAATCCTTTTGTCAAGAAATCGAAAATTGATCAAACAAAATAATATTGCTAATACCAGGATTGTTAGATTTAAGGCCCAATTAGATGAAGCAAGAAGGAATGTGCCGATTCAACTTTCTATTGAATCAGCCCTTAAAATTTGATATTTCTGTTTGCTGTAATGAAGTTCAATTTTGTATTCTAGTTTAAATATTTGTTAGGCATACAGACGATTTGAAATCGGCTTCTACAGCTTAGCAATGTCATGTATTTTTCAGTTTTTGTTCATGGTGCAAAGTGTTTTTCTTTATTTAATAAGGATATCTGCAGAATTTAAATTCTGCAGACATCCTATTTATTTTTATGTGATTGTTATTCGCACTTTGCTAACTGATTTTGTTTAAAAATGCCAGGTATTAAGGAGTAAATGAGATGAAGGTTGATGCTATGCTATATTTTTGGGTTTTGATTAGCTGGAGTTTACTCATTGGAGGCTGCCTTAAATATGCAACTGTTTGCTATTTTGCTGGGTCAATGTTCCTGTTTCTAAGCATCATCAGTTGATAGATTTTCGGATATAGTGATGCCTCATGTAGGGGAATAATGATACTGGATTTTATCCAGTAAGTTAGCTATTTTCTTTCACATTATTCCATCCTAGTGGTTATTCAATGACATACCTAGGATCATGGCATTTCCTTTGCTCTGTATTCGGATAAGAATCCACGTATTATCATAGAAATAGGGTGGTCAGTTAATTAGTAGTTGTTTTGTTCTATATATAAATGAGTTTCAAACATGGATAAGAGGTTCGATTTCTGAGACATTTGGAGAATTGATATTATTTAGTTTTATACTTTATTCTGTTGTGTTGGTGTTTTTGGAACTTTTTCTGAATATCATTGAATGTTGTAGGATATTAAAGACCCTAGCTAAGTCTTTAAAATATTTGTGTTGTGTTACTGATTATTCTCCTTTGTTATCTTCACTTTCATATATGTATATCATGCTATTATGCGTGAAATATTTCTTTATGGATCTTGAATGATTACACTTGGATGAAATGTAAATGGTTTATTGTTATGTTGAGATGAATGAGCTTCTTCACAATTTCAATTGTTTGTAAATCTATGTTAGATAAATTACTAACTTGCAGGTTGACCTTGTTGCGTTTACAAGTTAGTATATGATTATATTTGTTTGGTTCCAGGATTGTGTATATGTTTGATTTCATTTGATAATAGATTTTAATTTCTGTTTGAATTATTTTGTAATGAAATATCATCTTATTGTGAGATAATTCAGATTTAATTATGTTTATTGTAGACTTTTTCTAACAGTCCGTAGATATTGATCATCTCATGCTTTAAAACCTCTTGTCAAATTAATAACTAATGCTCTTGGCCAAGATAGGTAGTATGCATTTAGGTTATGATAGAATAGAATTAGGAGCTACTCATTAGAGGAAATTTCAACTCAAAATGGGCCTCCTAAAATGAATTAATAAAATAATAGTTAAAATAATAAAACAATATTTATTAATTTTGGAGGAAGAAAANCTGCTTCCAACGAGCTCTCCTGATAAAAATTTGAGTAAAAACACGGGGAGATATGTCAAAAATACAAACAAAAAAAATAGTTTTTTTTATGATACCTATCCCCAAATTTATATTAAAAAAATGTTTAAGACCTATACGGTATTTCAAATTTAAAGCAATTTCATTGGCTAACACATGATGACATGGAATTTGAATAAAAGTTAAAAGGCCCATTTTGAGTTGAAATTTCCTCTAATGATTTTTTGCATTTAGCTTAAGATAATCTTTAGCATTATTAAGTCATTAGGTTAAATTTCTATGATTTGTTAGCAGTTTGGTTTGAGTAAACTTGACACACACACACACCTTAGAGAGACTCTCTATTCTGAGAGCACATCATACAAGCAGCAGGGCCTTGATCCTGTGAACGACAATTACTTTAAACACATACAAGATTGCATTAAGTCGAGTATGTGGGCTGTCTTTTCGTAAGTTGGCCTTAGGACAGTTTTTTCAGCCAACAGGCCTTTCACCAAGTGGGGGGTGGAATTCATGACCTGCAACCCAGTGTCTTCTTGGGGAAACATGTATATCATTGTCATTATAGATTACTTCATGAAGTGGGCATAGGAAATTCCTACCTTTAAATTCGATGGTGAGATCACATCATATTTCATATTCAATCAAATTATCACCAGGTTCGATATTCCGAAGCATATTGTCACTGACCATGGAATTCATTTTCAGAACAAGATATTGGCAAATTACCACTATGCTATATTTTAGGAAAGATCACTCGTCTTCCTTTTACTGCCAAGAAAATGGGAAAGTAGAAGAAGTTAACCAAACTTTGAAAATCATTCTCAAGTGAACTATTAATGCAAGTAGGTCAAAATGGCACATCATGTTGTATCCAGCACTTTAGGCATATCGAATAAATGTTAATACTGTCAAAAGGTTTTTATGCTTCCATCTCGTTCACGGGGTGGAAGTAGTCACACCGACGGAATGTGAAATATTATCCTTGAATATTTCCATTCACGTACTTCCCTATACTACTAAGATTGAGATTTAGAGCACCTATCTGAGAAGCACAGATATGTGCTCACAGCAAAGGAAGTAAATACAAAACGGGTGAAAAACGAATATGACAAAGCCATTAAACCTAGGGTTTTCTCAAAAGGAGAGCTTGTTTTGGTCTATGACCAGGACAAGTAACCCCTAGGGGAAGAAAATTTTAAATCTATGTGGCTAGGCCCATACGTTGTATCAAAAGTTTTAAAGAAGGGTGCATACATGTTAGTTAATTATGATGGTAATAAGTTGTCGGAGCCCCAAAACGGGCTCTACTTGAAAAAGTATTACGCTTAGGAATTATGTTTTTTCTTGTATTATAATTGTATAATTATGTAAATGGTCATTAGTGGTTAGTATTTCTTATGTAGTTATACTTGCAACTTGGCTTTAGTTGCTTGGGTCATTTATGCACCCACATGACTACTAGTTTCCTCAGGAGGCGTTTGCTTAGGTCTTGCAACTAACCATATAGCTGAGTATAGTATTGTCATTGAGATTCTTTGGAATTTTATATCGCATGGTTCGTGGTCTCTCAGCTCAATGGGGTCTACCAGGTGAGACACCCTCCTATTCTATGTTAGTTTTTGCAAATTAGGTTACTTGAAAGAAATTTTGAACATATTAAATATCAACACATTTCAAAAATCAAAACACAATTACTGATGCATTTGCTAACTACATTTTAGACTTGCATTTGTCACACACTTTG
>LPNX010171679.1:444151-519394 GCA_001517045.1 Pseudotsuga menziesii
ATATATCATATGAAGCAGAGTCGTGGCATTGCAGTCAGCTTATTTAGCATAGGTTGGATAGCTAAAGATCGTATCAAGAAAATAGATCAACGGTAGGGTAAAAATATGATAAGTAAATGTGCATGGAATATAACATTCTGGAGCACCAAAGTGAAGCTCCATGTTTGACAATTGATTAACATATGAGGAGGATTCTGCAAAGTGATCAACAATTCATAGGAGTTGTGGAAATCTATTTGCAGAATCCCATTTTGAAAAATTTGGTAGGCATATCCACAATCCGTAATGTGGAAGATATCCACAATCCGCAATCCATAGAGTGTGAAAGAAGTACGGAAGCAATTTTGAGAAAAATCGAAATATAGAATCGCAACCCATAATTACAAAAGAAAGGAGTTTTCGATTGTGGAAAGGTCGTGGGGGAAAGATAATTGCAGAAGCAATTTTTGAGAAAATTCGAAATGCATAGCCACCATCTGCAATTGCGGAAGAAAGAAGTTTCTAATTGCAGAAAGGTAGTTGGGGAAATTTTTTTTGAGAAACTTCAAAATGTACATTTGCAATCCGCAACTCAAAATTGCGGAAAGAATGAGTTCCCACAAATTTTAGAAAGGTCATTGCGGAAAGACAATTGCAGAAAGCTAATTGCAGAAAGCTAATTGTCCACTGTCCACAATTCACAAAGAGAGAAATTTAATTACGGGGATAATTGAAGAAAGGTAAATGCGAGAAAGTATGTTGCGGAGAGATTATTATGGAAAGGCTGGTTCAGAAAGATGAGTGAGGAAAGAGCTGTTGAGAAAAGTTTGTTTTAGAAAAAAAATTATGAAAGGTAATGACTGATAAATTAAATAGAGTTAAAAACATCAAACAAAGCAGAAATTGTTTCTGATCCCATAACTTATTACAAACTAGAGCTAACAATTATGAAACAAAGTCTCAACAGAAGGTTAAACAAACTGTCGAAACATTAGCCCCACTTTCAATGGATAAATTTTTTGATACTATGTTGAAGATACTAAAAGGTGTCTTCAAAAAGACATTTCAAAACCCTAATGCGAGGGATGCTTTGAACTATCTAGTTGTAGAAGACTTGGCCCAAAATCCTTCTGTGATGTTAGCCTTATAAGTGCTGCATATTTGTCCTTAGTAGAAATATTCTCTTTTGGAATCCATCGACAATATGGAATCTGTGAGCCTGATGGTTAATTTCAATCTTTCTGATGTCAAACCACACCTACCTTACCATGTGGCCTTTTCCATTGATGTTGTCCATGGCAAAAAAACCATTGGACACATAGCGATAGACGAAGGTGCATCCATGTGTGCAATGTCAATTTCATGTTGGAAGGCTCTCGGATCCCCTAAGTTGGTCACACAAATCACTTTGTTGACCTCTTTCGACGTAAGGGCTTTCCTCCGCATGGTACCCTTCCATTTTTTGAAATAAAACTAGCAGGAAAAACGGTCTCTGTGGAAATGAAAGTAGTTGATGCCCCTCTGGACTATAATTTACTTTTCGGGAGGAGTTGGACCTATGTGATGTGCACTATTTGATCCTCTATTTTCCTATTCTTGTGTTCCTAGATGAAGGATGGTTGGTGATTGTTGCCCAGCTGTCATATACTTGGAAGGGTTGCATGGAGACTTAAGTCTAGTGTACCCTTGATTGATCAGTCGTGCTCAACAAATGAAGGTTTGATATTTGGTATGTATACATCGTTGATGGGAAATTTTGATATGCCCACTCATATAAACTACTTAGGAACAACGAGGATAGGGAAGAACATATGTACGGTTGTAGATAGAACTAACCTGTGGGTCCTCCCTTCACAAAATGAGCCTCAAGTACCCTTTTTAGTAGCAAAATTATCCTATCAATCTATATTCGATGCTACTGTTGATTCCATGTCAGCTCCTCTAGTCTCAGAAGAGTCAGATGAAGCTTACTTCCCCATATGGGTAGAGAAATCAACTTATTATTACAACTGCTTAGATATGGTTTTTTCATATGATGAAGCCATTCTGGAAGCCATGATAAGACTTGAAAAAATTTGTGAACATATACATCACAAGTCCTACTTCCTTCTAGAACTGAACGGGATAGAAAATTCTGAGTTCCATGTGAGACTAGATGAAGGTATTGATCAACCTGTGAATCCTTTTCCCAAGGAGGGAGTATTTGCCGAGGGAACATGGCAAAAATTTCTGCCACCATTTTGATCAATATCTCTATGAAACCAGATGTCATGGAAAATGTGCATATTGGCACAAACTCTTAACCTAAAGAAATTGGCAGTTATAATGTCCTATTTAAGGAATTTCGTGATGTCTTTTCCTGGTCTTACGAGGAGATTCTAGGAATCAACCCATAAATTGTGAAGCATTAAATCATAACTTACCCTAACATTAAACATGTTTGACAAAATCTCATACCCATGAATCCACGGAAAGTGGAAGCCATTAAGGCTGAAGTGGAAAATTTTTTGAAAGATGATTTCATTTTCCCTATCTCTTAGATGGAATGGTTATCCAATCCTGTTTTGGTCGATAATAAACAAGGGACTATACATGTTTGTACAGATTTCAGGTATTTAAACAAGGTTTTACCCAAGGAAAAATACCCCATACCATTCATTGATCAGATTATTAATTCATGTGTGGGTAGCAAGTTTTTCTTGTTTATGTATGGTTTTTTGGGCTATAGCTAGATTCAGGTTAAACTCGAATACCAACAAAAAACTTCCTTTATTTGTCTCTAGGGTACATTTGCGTACAAAAATATTCCTTTTGTCTTAAAAAATGTCGCAGAAACCTTTTATCATGCAACGAGCTTTATTTTGCATGATATTAAGTAGATTGTTGAACCATACCTAGATGATATTCCAGTCCATTCTTGAAAGAGGAATGATCATACAGATCATCTTTGCTTGTTTTTTTAAAGATGTAGGCAATACAAGATCCGCTTAAATCCCCATAAGTCCATCTTCTGCATCGAATCTAGGTGACTTCTAGGATTCTTAGTATCCAATAAGGGTATTAGGTTCGATCCATTGAAATTAGAGGTGATTGTTAATCTTCCTCCTCCCTAAACCATCAAACAGATGCAAAGTTTACAAGGAAAGTCAAACTTTATCCATCGATTTATTGTAAACTATGCCAATATCACTAAGGGTTTCATGTGCTTTTTTAGGAAAGACACCCAATTTCTATGGGAAGCTGCTCAACAATATTTCGAGGCATTGAAAAAATCACTCTATCAGCTCCTCTTTTGCCCCCACTAGACTACATGAAGGAATTTATATTGTATTTGGTTGCATCTCAATCTATGATAGGCGTAGTGATAGTTCAGGAGAATGACAAGATCTAGGAGAATGTTATCAATTATCTCAGTCGTTCTTTGGTTGCACCTAGACTAAGGTATTCACATGTAGAGAAACTAACGCTGTAGGTATTTTATGTCATCCAAAGTTTGAGACACTACATTTTGCTAAGGACAACAACTGTGGTTGTAGACGTAAATCCATTCCAATACATATTATCTCAATGAATAATTGGGGGAAATTTTAATAAGTGGATTTTCATTCTCTAGGAGTTTAACCTATATTTTCAGTCCTCTAACTCTAAGAAGTCCCTATTATTTGTGGAACATATCTCAGAGTTCTTGAGCAAGGAAAGTGTAGTGATAGAATATGAACTATTTCTGGATGAGCACATTTTCTTAATTTCAACCTCTGATCCTTGGTATGGAGATATCTTATTATATCTCAATACTTTGAAGTGTCTCGTGACCTTCTCATGGGAATATCGATGTAATCTAAGAGTAAATGCGAAAAAAGTACCTCATAATCGGTGATACATTATATAGACGAGGGGTAGATTCCATCTTGTGTCAATGCCTCACCCATGAGGAGGTTGAGCTTGTCCTAAATGATTCTCATAGTGGATCATGTGGGGGTCATTTATCTGTGTTAGCAATGGAAAAAAATATATTGCATACCGATTATTTATGGCCTACCATCTTCAAAGATTGTGTAGAAGCAGTAAAACATTGTCATGCATGCCAACTTTACACCAGAAAGATGTGGTCGCATCTTGATCCTCTTTTCCCCATCATCATGGTAGGGCCCTTCACCAAGCGGCAGGTGGATTTCATGACCTGCAACCCAATGTCTTCTTGGGGGCACAAGTATATCACTGTCATTGTTGACTACTTCATAAAGTGGGCATAGGTAAGGCCTACCTTTAAATCCAATGGTGAGCCAACAACATATTTCATATTCAATCAAGGTATCACCAATTTCAGTATTCCAAAGAATATTATCATTGACAATGGAATTCATTTTCAAAACAAGATGATGACATATTTGACACCTTTGCTAGGTTTTAGGTAAGATCACTCATCTTCCTTTTACCCACAAGCGAATGGGCAAGTAGAAGTAGTAACCAAACTTTGAAAATCATTATCAAGTGAAGTATTAATGCAATTAGGTCAAACTGGCACATCATGTTGTATCAGACACTTTGGGAATATCGAACGAATGTTAATACGTCCACAAGGTTTTTACCCTTCCAACACTTTCATGGGGCGAAAGTAGTCACACCAATGGAATGTGAGATACTATCCTTGAAGATTTCCATTCATGTACTTCTTGATACTACTGATATTGATGAAATTTTTCTCCATTTATAGCATCTAGATGAGAAGTGTAGAGATGTGATAACAACAAATGAAGTACATAAACAACGGGTGAAAAACCAATATGACAAAGCCTTTAAACCTAGGGTTTTCTGAGAAGCAGAGCTTGTTTTGGTCTACAACTAAGATAAGAAACCCATATGGGAAGGAAAATTTAAATTTATGTGGATAGGCCATTACGTTGTCTCAAACGTTCTAAGGAAGGGTGCGTACGATTTAGGTAATTATGATGGTAATAAGTTTTCAGAGCCCCGAAATGGGCTCTACTTGAAAAATTATTACGCTTAGGCATTATGCTTTTTCTTGTATTATAAATTTACAATTCTGTAAATGGTCATTAGTGGTTAGTATTTCTTATGTAGTATCATGTTGTTTCAGATGTATTTGGAGTGGTTCGTGGGGTTCACTGATGGTGCTAGCCATCACACTTGCAGCTTGGATTTAGTTACTTCAGTAATTTATTCACCCACATGACAACTGGTTGCCTTAGGAGGCATTTTCTTAGGTCCTACAACTAACCATGTATCTGAGTATAATGTTTTCATTGAGCTTCTTTGGGATTTTATATTGCATCATACACCTTCTTAGAAGTCAGACTCGACTCTCACTTGGTGGTCTCTTATATCAATGGGGTCTACCAGGTGAGACACCCTACTCTTTTATGTCATTTTTGTGGATTAGGTTACTTGAAATAAATTTTGAACATATTATATATCAACACATTTCAAGAAATCAAAACACTATTACTGATGCATTCGCTAACTACATTTTAGACTTCACTTTGTTACACACTTTGTAAAATGAACAAATAGATTCATAGAGACACATGTAAAGGACCAAATATATATATATATATACATGTGTGTGTGTGTAAAAAGTAGGTCCACATACATCGAGTTCTAGTCTGAAGATCCATTAAATATGTACATCAAAAATAAAAAAGGATCGTAATCATTCATATGCTAAAACTATGGAATATCCTCATCCTCATCAGTTGCAGCTGCCTCCATGGTCTCTCGGTAACACGGGATATCCCAAGACACCTTTCGGAGTAGGCGTAACCAGTATGGAGATACACCTACAAAATGCTCCTGCATGGCCATAGGAATACTCTCCATACTTAGTGACAGTACATCATGGGTAAGCCTAACCAACGTGCACTCCACAATACGAAGCATAGCCTCATCTCTGGCTTCGTTTATTGGTCATACAAAGGTACTAGGATGTCCGTCTAGTCAGACAGGTCCAACATCTGCATATCATCAAAAGATGTTTCAGACTCAAATACAATTACATATCTATATAAAATTATGAACAAAAATTCATAAAAATCAAATATTTCAAAAAGTAAAAGACTTACCCATGTCTCCCCATGCTTCTTTGGGAGGGAGATCTAACTCAGTATCACCATAGAAGTCTAAGCCTGCATATGGGAACTGCTCAAGACTAGGCATCTGGAGGCTCCACCATGCCTATAAATCGCCATCGTAGATACCCTGGATCTGACCACCACCCTGGAAGAGGAATACATCCCCCCACCCCATAATTCTAGGCTCACGGGGAGGGGAGGGTGGAAGTGTCACTGTGGGGATCAGAGAAGGAACCCTCTTGAAGAAGAATGCAACTAAAATGCTCACATAGCTAAAGTTCTTCTTCTTCCTTGTCCTACAGTCCGAGAATTTTTTTTTCATGATTGAGACCAATCTCGAAACCAGTCAAAGATCACACCTCGTTGACACTCAACTTCTATACGCATGTGGGTATGTGTATCTAAGTAAAAAGTGGATGACCTTGCCACTCTAACAACAGTGCTAACAAGCACTTTCAATGGGAAGTTGATTATCTATGCAATCAGTATTTGTGTCCCTGATTTTTGTGTGCCAGGTATGTAGTATGTATGGACATAATCCTATACGCTAAGGGAATCACCCCCACGGTCGGTGCCACCCAAGTTCATAGGTGCCCCTTGATGAGATAATCCGGTAACAAAATAGATTTCTTTTAAAGTAAGTTCTGGGGTCTCTCCTTGAAGATCAAACATGCCAAGTTCATGATCCCATAACCATACCAATGTCTCTATTAGTTGAACTTGGGATCTCATGTTTGAAATACGGTATAATTTCAACAATATGCACCTATGGAGGGCATTAAGTGTCATCAGATCCCCAATGCTAGCATGTCCATAACCTCATGCTCCCTTTCCCTCCACTATAACATCATTTTGGCCTACCCATTCAACATGTTTTCCATTAGATTTCTTTAAAACCTTCATTCTGTAGCACTCATGACTATCAAGTGAGGACAATGCGAGCCACTCGTGGGTTCCTCACTGCAAACGCGTGACTACTTCATGAACTCGTGACTTTGCAGTGGGCCAATCGTGAGTGCTGCATGGTGGCCTTAGGGTATGCCAAAAACATAAAATAAAGCATGGAATTTATAAATTGAAAACATAAAATCAAAGTTGAGGGAGATATGAAGTACTTGCAACTTCAGATTAAAGTTTCATCTACTGGATTAATCACACGAACCATTTGAAGATGTGAGGTAAAATTTGCACTGATAGGGTAAAAATAAAATGTAATGTTTTTGAACCAGTTTTCATTATTTATAATAAAATTTTCAAAATTTTGGATCATTTTCTGTCATTTGAGCTACTACTAGTTGTTTTTGCCTAGGTATTGCAGATCATGGATGAAATTGGAGTATGTTTCCTTTGCATTTAGGATAGGATTTGGTCCCCTTTTTCATATTTACACTTATACCTTATCCCCCGATGAAATTTAGGATCTCCTTATTATCCATGGACTGCGATGTGCAACCACTTCTTACCTTTCAAATATTGTTGTTCTTCCATGGTTAGATCCTACCTCACATGGGTTATCCTATTTAGAACACTCCTTGTCTATTACGGTACCCATGCCAAATTTGTGCTAGGTTGCGAGAGCCTTTGCAATTTTTTTTCACACAAAATTGAGCCTCATTTTGTATATTCTATGGAACTACCTTTATTATAAGGATCCCTCCCTATGGAGTTATCTTCAAGACCTGGTTTGACTCCTTAAACATGACTAGATAGCCAAGTTTATTGTTCTTTCAAGCTCGTTAAAGGAACTGAAGGATCATTCATAGTGGTATAAGTTTAACCCTTTTCCAAGCCCTCTGGATTATTTTAAAAAAAGGAATACTCTATTTTCTTCAGAATTTAGAAGAGTATATTTAGTTATAGATTTATCTCTTTTCCAATCCTGGGGGACTAAACTTATGGAAAATGAACCTGTTTGAGCTTACTTTTCTCTTTTTCATGCTATGGACCTAAACATGAAAAATATTCTGAGCATTATTTATGTCATTGTCATGCTTATTAAACCTTAGTAAAAAGGATCGAGTTTAATGTTGTCCATCCATTTCTCGTAAATAAATGAAACTTTTCGAGTGATTTTTCCTTCCTTCAAACTCGTTAAACTAAGGCTACATTCTTGATTTTGAAGGAGCATTAGTTGGGATTTGATAGCTTACCTCTTTTTCGGACCTTTCCGACTAAGTACGAAAAAGGTATACCTTAGTTCTTCAGAAGCTAAGAGAGATCTCCTTTGGATTGTTTTATACTTTTTTGGACTTAGGAGACTAAATTCACAAAAAATCACCCCGCTAGAGTCTTTTTTGGACTTTTTAGACTCTCAAAACTATGAAAGCACCGAATCATTCACTAATTTGGGCTCATAAAATCCACAAATCAATGTTATATCAAGACGTATTCTCTCTTTTATTCAAGCTTGCTAAAAAAGAAGAAATACTCGAGTTGAATTTATTGGACTCATTAAAACTTAACATGAAAGGAAAGGAAAATATACACTCTTTGGGATATAAGTTTGTTGGAAGCAAGTCATCCTTGAAAAATTCACTAGTTTGAGTCTCTTGATAATCATGTCGCAGTTTTTCACTTCTTAGTTCAACCATCACTTCAAGTCATTACTCCTCCACTTGTCCTGAATACATGCGGTATCTATTCATGTCTCCTGCATGTAAGATAAGTATATTCATACTAATTGAAACTCTAAAGTTTCCTTGGTTCATCTCTGTGTCATGCTTACTGTTCAAGGATCTTTAACCCCCAATTTGTGTTGATGTATTTGTAACTTCAGAATGTATTCACTTGTATATTTTATGTATTGTACCTCAATGTTCCTATCGAGAGATTCAATAATGTAAACAAGTCATGTAAAGTCATAGATGGTAACCCTATTTATTGTTCAAGGGTTAAAGTCCCCATAGTTGTGGGGCATTAGGGTTATTAGACTCTCCTAGATAAGTCAGCCGTAGGTGAGTTAATGTAATTCGGGTCATTAGTACCCCAATTGTGGTTACTCGAGCCTACATAACTGAGTTAGGACTACTTGATCCTACATAACAGAGTCAAATATTAAGTGAAAAAAATAATATAAATATAGAGTGAGACTCTCTATTTATCACACACACACACTCACTCATTGGGGCGCATGAGTGAAAGAAGAGAATCTCTCTCAAGTGAGAGAGAAAGAACAACCTATTGGAGATCATGTTTATGTTTTTGGGTTTTACTAATCCCATTGGTGCTCATTCTATCTCTGAGGAATTTGTCGGGTTTTCTCCTTTATGGTTTCCCCAAGGAAAATTCTTTGTGTCTCTTGTCTCTTGTGTTTATTGCTATGCATGTTATTCTCCCAAATAAGATCCTAAGATCATAATGATAGCTTGAATGATAAAAATATAACATGGTATCAGAGCTAACATGAGAAGAAGACACTATGTAGCTACAAAATCTAGGGCTTCTTACTTTTCAGGTCTCTCTCCACAATCCATCAACAAAAGTATGCTAGGATGACTCTCCATTGAAGTGCGGATCTTTTTGTCGAAGCAGAATTTGATTTCGAGCATTTTCATTTTTTGGTGCAAGAATTTAGGGATTTTTACAGAAGAAGAATTTTTGAGTGAGCATAGCATAGGATTTCTCTCCTCATCAAAATCAAATTTTAGAGACCTGGGTCGATATTTTTGGTTGGGTGTAACTCTGGGAAAGTCAAACCCTAGTTTCACTCTGGGCTAGAAAAACCCTAAATACTAAAACTGATAAGTTTTTGTAAATTCACTATATCTCGGGATTGCAGAAGTATCAGGGGCCAAAACTTTCATAGGTCGAAGATAAAATCCTGTTGTACACTGTTTCCAAGTTTCATCCTCACATTTTCTATATTCTAGGAGATATTCTTCCTCCAAGTTAGGGTTCCATCCTCTTAAAGGATTCATCCCTAAACAGGACACCTGGGGACAATTTCTATATCTCAGGCTAAAAAGGTCCAAATGAAATTTCTCAAGATGTTCCAGAAATGAAATGTACTATAGACTTTGTGGTAGAAGGTGTAGACCCCGAAGATGAAAGAGTGACACATGGAGTTCCATACAACTTAGCTATTCTGAACAGTCCTAAAACATGTCACCTTGGGAAACCGCTCATAAGTCCCAATAGGTGAAACCAATTCTGATGAAATATATGGTGTTGGAACAGGCACATATGGGGATACCTCAATGCAAAATTTCAGATACAAAGGAGTAGTACATTTGGATATACCACAGAAACAGTATCAGGAATTTTTGTAGAAGAAATTGGTAAACTAGGGCTTCCTGTTCTTGGAGCTTCCCTCCACTATTTTCAGAAAAGGAGTACATTGGACAGCTCGCCTTGAAGAGTTCTATATTTCTATCCAATAATATCTTAAATTTTGAAGTTTTTAAGATTAGGGTTCTCTGAAAAACCCTAGATCAGCCAGCTCTAGAAATAGGATGGACACTTCAAATCGATAAGATCTAATATTTTGTTATTTTCATTTGAGGTTCTCATTTCAAAGTGATCTATCACATCAGCTTGATGATAATCTTGATGAAGTTGAAAAATTCCAAGCATGGAAGTATATTATCTCTCTGAATAAAATGAATTGGACACCTACATAAGTGAATAGGTTCCAGTTCCAGAGGGAGATGAGGCTAAAAGCGTTACACAAGAAGAACTTGGTCAAGGCCAAGAAGATCATTGCTGATTCAATCATGGATCACCTTATACCACAAGTGTCTTCCCAAAAGACACGAAAAGAGATGTTTGATTCCTTGATCAATCTATTTGAGGGAAATAACATAAATCGGAAGATGACTTTGAGAAAACAATTGAAGAATGTGAAGATCCAGAATGCAAATACCATACAATCATACTTTACAAGGGTCTCTCAAATCAAAGAACAACTTGAAGCGGTAGAAGAAGAAGTGGAGAATGCAGAAGTTGTGATAACCACCTTGANAGGACTGTGTGCCAGAAGGAAGTGATTACTTTGAGCAGACTCTAGGAAGAGCACACACAAGAAGAAGCTCGACTCATAATAAAAGAAAAGAAGATGGGAGCAACTGAAGATCAAGCTCTCAGCATCCAAAGAAGATCCATCAAGCGATGAGGAATATGAAGAACTCAACTCTTGAAGAACCTCTTATCCATATTACCATTTGGATAAGAAACTATTCTATTATGAATGAAGAATATGATGAAGCTGAAGGCTCAAGAAGGAGTCTACCCATGAAACAAATAAAGATAAGTATTCAATTGTCATTTCATGATATATATATATATATATTTTATTCATTTGTTTATATTCAGTTGATGTATTATGCATGATAGAATGTTTGCATTAATGATCGTATACTACTAATATGCATTTGATGGGTAAGTAGCTCATGGTGCTATACAACTCTTCATTGCTACTTATCTAGAATGAAACCTCTTTGCTGACATATTAGATTAGTGCACAATCTCAATGTTGTCCTAGTAGAGATGGAAGGAATCTAGAAAGTTTCCGTGAGATTTAGATGAATGTTGTATTGGCTAAAATAGTTGCATGAATATATCTTAATGCATAATAATTTTCCATTATGAATATGCCTTATGAAATGTTTCTAACCATGCAACTAATGCATTTGACTTGTAGGAAAGATCATGTACAATCACCTACAAGAAAATAAGGATGAGACATGTTCTGAAGAACAAGTGAGGACAGTTCAAGAAAGAATCCAAGATAAAGAATAATATGACAATAATTTCAGAGAAGAGATCTCAGACACAATGCAATTATATAACACTATTGAGTGACATCATTGATGAAGAACCTTCCAAGAAGAAGATAAGAAGAAAGGGAAGGAGAGTACCAGTTCAAGAAGAATGATGTCTAGGATGTAGTATTGAGACCTGAAGAGAATTTCATAGTTCCATCATCCAGTAGATGGAAACATTATGGGATACAAGGAAATATTTTTAGCATGAGGATTCTCATGAAAAGAAGGTATAAACTACGAAGAGACATTTGCAGCCACTAGAATTTCAGACACATGACAGGCAGAATCATGTGTACAAATGAAAGAAGGCCTTGTATGAGCTCAGAAGACAACCATGGGATAACACATACATGATGAGCTTGATGAAGATATTAACCTTTTCTACAAAGTTTGAAGATGAAATCCTATAGAGGATGACAAGCTCACAGATGGGTGTGAGAAGAACTTTTGAAAAAGTTCAAAATAGAGGATCTTGGTATCCAGTGACCCTAGATGGATACATAAAATATTAGTAGTAGAGGAAGCTATTTGTCACTCCGGTATAGAATGTTTCAGTGCATAGAGTACAAAATATAGAGGGAGTGTGATGCTCCGCTTCAAAGGGAGTGACTTCGGAAGATCCCGAGGTCCGACATGGTACGACAGGATGGATAGCTTACTGATGACTCTAGGATTTACTGAGAGTAAAGCAGATTCCAACCTTTTCTTCTAGGTTGAAGGTGGAATACCAGTGATGCTCATGTTTTATGTTGATGAATTGTTCCTGATAAAAAAGAGGAACTCACTAACGTTGCAAGAAGGATACTTACTTCTAGTTCGAGATGAAGGACTTGGATATGATGCATTACTTCTAGGCATAGGGGTGTGGAAGAATGCGGATGGAATCTCCCTGAGACAAGGGAAGTATCCAGTAAATATCCTGAATAGGTTCAGGATGATGGACTGCAAGGCCATGACCACACCTATTGTGGAAATTGAACCCAGGTGATAGAACAATTACACTCACAAAATTGCTAATCAAACATGCAAATTTACACACAAAGGAGACTGAAATTGGAGCATAACACTAATCTGTATTGAATAAGTGTACAATATCCAACCTTATGAAGTCATAGGCTGCTGCAATATATAATTACATGAGAGATTCAAATGCATAAGGATTCCATTCGAAATAGTCAAAAGCAGACTTACTAAATCTAGTCAAATCCTCCATAGGTGCATAAAGTAGTTTCCAAATCTACCTAGGAGCTCACGAATTGGCAAAGTAAAGTAGGCCAGCTAATAGGTGATGGAAGGACAACTCATACATGATTTTATTAGGAGAAAATAATGGAGGATGATGAGGAAAAACAACAAGTCAACTGCACCTAGTCTTACTTTCCCTTTTGCCATAAATCTCAGTAAAGCAGGCAATAAAGCAGAAAAAATAGATATGTGCTAGGGAGGATCTGGAATAAAGTAGATATGCTAAATATGGATTCCAGGAGGTTTCCCAAGCACTCCATGACTCATTTTTATCAATTTTGACTTCTAGGACATGTGGAAGACAGCTTGCATACAGTGGAATATTGGAAACTAGGCAAATAAGACAAAAATGGATTAATTAATGTCTAAGGTAGCTAACTATGGGTTGATTATTCTAACACCCCCCCTTAAGCCTAAGTTATGAGTAAATATTATAAAACTATAGAGCCTAGCAACAAGGCTTAGTCGCCCTTTACATACTGCATGTCCATTTAACCAAGGAAAGAGGCAAAAACCCAGTGGGAAAATCCTCCCTTAAAGATGGACAGTAAAACAAAATTTGAAAATCTTGTCATCAATCATGGTTCACAACATGATAAGAAATCCCCAGCAGTGATTTGAAATTGTTGAATGTCTTCACACAAAAAAAATTGGTGAATATGTCTGCTACTTGTTCTGAAGGTGCACATAAGAGTAGGTGAATGGTGCCATCATGCACAAGCTGTCTGATGTAGTGCATATGGATCTCAATGTGTTTGGTTCTCTGTCTCAAAACTGGATCATTGCAGATTTGAATGGTGCTTTGATTATCACAATAGATAATGGTTGAAAACTCCAATTCGAAGCCACACTCACCAAGTAACCCCTGCAACCATAAACATTGAGTTGCTGCATTTACAACTCCTCTATGCTCTGCTTCTGTAGATGAGAGTGCAATGGAACTATGTTTCTTGCTTGACCAGCTGATTAGTCCTTCAGCAAGCATGAACACATATCCTAATGTTGAGTTTTGATCTATGTTGTCACCTTCCCAATCATTGTCAGTAAACGCAATCAAATCAAGATCATATTTAGCTTTGTAGAAGATCCCATGAGTTCTTGTTCCCTAAACAAAGTTAAGGATCCTTTTGGCTGCTCTCCAATGGATCTCATGAGGCTGATCCATGTATCTTGAAGCCACACTTACTACATAATAAATATCATGTTGAGTGTGTGTAAGGTACAGCAAACACCCAATCAATTGCCTATACAGTGTACTATTCACCATGGGAGAAGAACCTACTTCTTCAAGCTTAACTCCTAAAAGGAAGAGAGTCTTTCTTGGGTTGCAATATTTCATGTTGAACTTGTTCATCAAATCCAAAGCATACTTGGACTGATGTACTTTTATTCCATGTTAAGATTGAGCAATTTTAGATCCAAGAATTGGGTCAACTTACCCCAAATCAGTCATAGAAAATGCATGGTTCATTGCATCCTTCAAGGAGGCAATCTCATTCTTTGAACTTCCTGTAATCAGAAGGTCATCCATATACAAGAAAATAATAAAAAAACCATGAATTAGCTTCAAATAAACAATAGAATTAGACTTGCATCGAACAAAACTCAATGACAACAGAAAGCCATCAATCTTGGCATACCAAGCCTCGGGGGCTTGCTTAAGCCCATGCAATGATTTCTTTAACCTGCACACAAAATATGGATTAGCAACAAACCCTTGAGGTTGCTACATGTAAATCTCTTCAGTAATATCTCCATTCAGGAAAGAACACTTCACATCCATGTGGTGTACCTCCCACTGCTTCGAAGCTGCAATGGATAAGGCTAGCCTGATGGAGTCCATCTTTGCCACTGGTGCAAAGGTCTCACTGTAGTCAATACCATGTACCTGTGAGTAGCCATTGGCTACCAATATTGCTTCATATTTCAAAGGTGAACCATCCACGGAAAAATTAGTTTTGAAAATCCACTTACATTGAACTAGCTTCCTCCCTGGGGGAAGATCAACCAGTTCCCAAGTGTTGTTCTTCTGGAGTGAAATGAATTCTTCTTTCATGGTTGTTTGCCATCTCGGATCATGTGCTACATATTCATATGTCTGTGGGTCTGATTCAACCATCAGATACCACTTCTTTGCAAACAAAGGGTCTTTCATACACAGGGAACTCTCAAACTGAGATCTAGTCCTCCTAGGATCACTAGGATTTCCAGCTAGTTCCCCAGCTGCATGAAAGGTATTTGCTGCCCATTTTGGCATTGTAGGACTGTCAGGATTTCCAATTAAATAATCATTATCAAACATATCAGAATCAGCAAACTCATTTGTCTCTTTACTTACATTGAATGGTTCTGGTCGTGAAGAAGACTCTCCATCTTCAACTGCTGCTAAATGCTCTTCTTGGAACTGAACACGCTTTTCAATGAAGGCTTTAGCTGTGCTCAAATTGATCAGCTTGTACCCTTTTGAATCTTCATAGTATCCAACAAATTGACACTCTTGGCTTTGGGGCTTCAAAGCCTTCCTCTTTTCTGTTGGAATTCTAGCCCAAGCCCTTGAGCCAACAATCCTGAAATGGGTCACATCTGGCTTGTGCCCACTCCATGCTTCGAAAGGAGTCATACCATCAAGAAGTTTATGAGGCACCCTATTCTAGATATAGGATGCATAATTTATAGCCTCATCCCAATACTTTGGTGGCAAAGTCTTAGCCTCCATCATATAGGTTGCCATCTCTTTCAGTGATCTGTTCTTTCTCTCAGCAACACCATTTTTCTATGGTGTGTAAGGGATTGAATGCTGCATATTTATACCTGCATCTTCACAATATTGAATGAACTCAAACTTGACATACTGACCACCATTATCAGATATGAGGATCTTGATTTTCCTCCCAGACTGGTTTTCAACCAAATCCTTAAAGACTTTGAAGAGGCCAAAAACTTCAGACTTATGCTTTAGGAAGTAAACCCAACAGTACCTGGAAAATTCATCTATGAAGGTCAATGAATATTTGGCTAGACTCATTGACATATGAGTAAATGGACCAGAAACATCACTGTGGATCAGCTCAAGAGGTGCAGAGGTTCTCTCATGACTAGCTCTCTCAAATTTATGCTCTGGGTGTTTCCTAAGATACAACCTTAACAGACTCCCTTGGAAAACTTAATCTTTGGTAACCCTATGAACACTTGTTTTTCACTTAGATCATAAAGATACTTATAGTTAATATGGCCAAATATTTCATGCCAAAGCTTGCTTGCCTCATTGGCATGAATCAGAAGAGCAAAGGGGTTTGAATAGGGTAGAAAATGTGAAAAAATGTATACCTTCGAAGTGTGATTTGAAACTCCTTTTTCAATTACTTTACCACTCGATATCTTTGTGATGTCAACATCATCAAGGGAGAATATGACCTTCTTTGGAGACCTTGTGTGGGTCATCTGATACACTGACAAGATGTTAGAGGCAAGACTTGGAACATACAATACATTGCTGAACTTACCATGGTCAAGATCAATCCTTCCTTTTCCCAAACTATCAGTGAGAGAGTCATCTCCCAACACAATTGGTGGACCTTTCAACATGTCAAGAGAGGAGAATGCCTCCTTGGTCGGAACCATATGTCTTGAAGCTCTAGATTCTATGGTGAAGCTAGGTGAGCTTGATGTGCTAGCAACCAATGCATGAACTCTCTCTCCGTCCTCTGAATTTGATCATCCTTCCTTCTTCTTTGAGCTATCAGGGAGGGAGATGTTATTCTTCTCTAGGAGTTGGGTCAGCATGTCAATTTGCTTCTTCATGCAGGAGCTTTCAGGATGAAAGCCCTTATTGCAATATGCACACTTTCTCATTTCTTCTTTGTTCTTCTTCTTCTAGAAGTTCTTCTTGGAGCCTTGCGGCTCCTCTTAAGACTTGTTCTTGTCTCTCTTCTGCTCAGGTGGCTTCTTAGCTTTCTTCTTGCGTTTTGAATCGACCCTCGAATCTCCAGCAGCTAGAGCTTGGTCTTTCGAAGGTTTGATGGTGCCCATCATCACCAGTTTATCTTATTCTTGTGTGACGGATTCCATGAACTCTACAAGCTTAGGAATCTTCCAAGCTCGAGCTGTCAACATGGTGGCATGGAATATCAAAAAAAACACTGAATAGTCAGGGCCAAGATTCAAGAGTATGGCCAAAACTAGTTTCTCCTCCTTTTTAATTCCACGCTGTTTTAGCTGCAAAACAAGGGCTTTAAACTTGGAAAAGTAGAGTTGCAGGGATTCAAAGCTACTGGGAATCAAAGAGATCAATTCATTCTTGATTTGATGTCCTCTCATCTCATCTATCTTACCAAAAATATCTACAAGCTTCTCCCATACTTCATTAGGTAATGTCAATCCATCAAGATGGAAGAGGAGGTCTCTGAATATGCTCAGACACAAGAGACCATAGGCCTCATCCCTCCTGTTGTGCCATTTAATTTTCTCTGTAGATGCATTGGGCTCTACTTCAGTTGCCATAGTCACCCTGTAGATACCTGTCTCTCTCAACAGTATCTCCATCTCTTCTTTCTATTCAAAGAAATTAAATGGAGTCAAGATGATCTTCTAAGATTGATCCATAGCTCAGAAATTGTCCCTTCAGTCACCAGAATAGCTCCCAGTCCAGATGTCAAACCTGCAATAGCAATATGGAAGGAGAGAAATCAATATACAAAGGCTTTGATACCATGTGGAAATTGAACCCAAGTGATAGAATAATTACACTCACAAAATTGCTAATCAAACATGCAAATTTACACACAAAGGAGACTGAAATTGGAGCATAACACTAATCTGTATTGAATAAGTGTACAATAGCCAACCTTATGAAGTCATAGGCTGCTGCAATATATAATTATATGAGATATTTGAATGCATAAGTATTCCATTCGAAATATTCAAAAGCAGGCTTACTAAATCTAGTCAAACCCCCATAGGTGCATAAAGCAGTTTCCAAATCTACCTAGGAGCTCATGAATTGGCAAAGCCAAGTAGGAAAGCTAATAGGTGATGGAAGGACAACTCGTACATGTTTTATTAGGAGAAAAGAATGGAGGATGATGAGGGAAAAAAACAAGTCAACTGCACCTAGCCTTACTTTCCCTTTTGCCATAAATCTCAGTAAAACAGGCAATAAAGCAGAAAAATCAAATATGTGCTAGGGAGGATCTGGAATAAAGCAGATATGCTAAATATGGATTCCAGGAGGTTTCCCAAGCACTCCATGACTCATTTTTTTCAAGTTTTACTTCTAGTACATGTGGAAGACAACTTGCATAGAGTGGAATATTGGAAACTAAGCAAATAAGACAAAAATGGATTAATTAATGTCTAAGGTAGCTAACTATGTGTTGATTATTCTAACACCTATGGCATCAAACCTGAAGCTATTGAATTATGCTTAATCTGATTTGGTTGATGACATGATGTATCATTAGATGATTTGTTCCTTGATGCACCTGATGAATACAAGACCAGATATTTGCGTTGTTGTGAACACATTGAGACATGTTCACTTTATGGTTGCAAAGAATGCAGTGAGGTACCTGAAGGGTACAGTTGAGTATGGGCTCAAATATGATACGAATCAAAATTAACTTGGAGGGTTATGTGGATTTGGATTTCTTAGGAAGTGCCATTAATAGGAAGAGCACTTCAGCATGTTGCTTCAGCATGGGATCAAGTATGATCTCTTGGTTTAGTAGGAAACAATCTTGCATGGCACTAAGTACAGCTGAAGCAGAGTATGTCACAGCTTGTTCAACTAGTTGTGAGGAAGTATGGCTAAGGAATCTACTGTTTGATTTATTTGATCTCCAGTTGGATGCTGCTTGTATATATTGCAGCAACCAAAGTTGTGTGAAGTTGTCTAAGAACCTGATGTTCCATGACAAGTCGAAGCAGTTCAAGTTCAAATATCACTATATCAGGGATATGGTGTAGAGAGGAGAAATGAAGCTCCAGTATGTTGCAACAAATGAATAAATAGCTGATGTGTTGAGTAAGCAATTGGCCAGAGTGAAGTTTGAGTACTTCAGGGAGAAGCTTGGTGTTCTCTAGACCGAGGTTCCCTCCAAGGGGAAGTGATGAGTGTGTGAGCCATTCTATCATGGTGAGAGGATTGGTTCCTTCCATGGTTAGATGTAAGGGCTAAGCCATTCTGTCATGGTGAGAGGATTGGTTCCTTCCATGCCCAGATGTAATTGCTGAGTCATTCTGAGGTGACTGTGAGATGTGTTCCCACATGATCAGATATAAGCACCAAATGCCATTCTATGAATGGAGGCACCTAGTTAGTTACCAGGAATACTCAGCCTAGAGCTGAGGGCCATTCTGATGTGATTAAGGGATGTGTTCCCACATGATCAGATATAAGTGTTGAATTCCATTCTTCAGGAGAATGGAGGCACCTGGTTAGTTACTAGGAATCCTCAGCCTAGGGCTAAGAGCCATTCTAATGTGACTATGGGATTGGTTCCCATATGATCATATGTAAGTGCATAGCCATTTCACAGATGATAGTAGGTGTGTCCTATCATGCTGGTGACTGTATGTGCTGAGCCTTTTCATAGATGCTAGTAGGTGTGTCCTACCATGTTGGTGATTGTAAGTGATGTGCCTTTCCACAGATGATAATAGGTGTGTCCTATCATGCTGGTGGTTGTGAGTGTTGTGCCTTTTCACATATTGTATTAGGTGTGTCCTACCATGTTGGTGATTGTAAGTGTTGTGCCTTTTCATGGATGGTAGTAGGTGTGTCCTACCGTGATGGTGATTGTAAGTGCATTGCCTTTTCACAGATGATAGTAGGTGTGTCCTATCATGCTGGTGAATGTAAGTGCAGGACCTTTCTCACATGGTTCTTAGATGTGTTCCTCCCATGGTCATATGTGAGTGTTGGGTGTGCCTTTCTGACATGGTGTTGAATGTGTTCCTCTCATGGTCAGATGTAAGTGTTGGGCAGGCCATTCTAACTTAGGGTCAGATATAAGCACTGAAGAAGACCTACATGAAGGCTAGGCCTACAACCAACATGAAAAAGGGTTGGCTCTGTAGAACTTCCTATGACGAGAAGAATCAAGAGATAGCACCAGTGATGATGAAAGAGTGATGATCCAGATCGAGTGATGATCTAGATCTAGTGATGATGATCTAGATCTAGTGATGATGATCTAGCAATCGAGTGATGATCCAGATCCAGTGATGATGATCCAAATCTAGTGATGATCCGGATCCAGTGGTGATGATCCATATCCACATGAATATGACTTGAAGATGAAGATGATGAGAACTCGATGATGATCCAGATGATACAGAGAAGAAGACCTGTGCTGATAAATTATGTCGAGAGAATACCTTCCTAGTTAATAGGGAGTGTTGATGTATTTGTAACTTCGGAATGTATTTACTTGTCTATTTTATGTATTGTACCCTGATGTTCATATCGGGAGATTCAATAATGTAAAAAATTCATGTAAATTCATAGAGGGTAACCCTCCTTATTGTTCAAGGGTTAAAGTCCCCATAGTTGTGGGGCACAGGGGTTATTAGACTCTCCTAGAGAACTTATCCCTAGGTGAGTTAATGTAAGTCGAGTCATTAGTACCCCAGTTGTGGTTACTTGAGCCTACATAACTGATTTAGGATTACTTGAGCCTACATAATAGAGTCAAATATTAAGTGAACGAAAGAATATAAATAGAGATTGAGACTCTCTATTTATCACACACACACACTCACTCATTGGGGCACATGAGTGAGATAAGAGAAGCTCTCTCAAGTGAGAGAGAGAGAACAAGTTGTTGGAGATCATCTTTATGTTTTCAGGTTTTACTATTGCCATTGGTGCTCATTCTATATTCGAGGAAGTTGTGGAGTTTTCTCTTTTATGGTTTCCCCGAGGAAAATTCTTTGTGTCTCTTGTCTCTTGTGTTTATTGTCGTGCATGTTATTCTCTCAGATAAGATCCTAATATCATAATGCTAGCTTGAATAATAAAAATCTAACAGTTTGTTCATCTTGATCCCTATCATTTTCATCTATGAGATCATCCTATGTACATATTCCCTTATCCGTTCTACCAATTACTCATGTGACGTGTTGAATGATTCAGTGCCTTTCTCCTTGCAAAATGGCTTTGGATCAATAACTCCTGTAGAAGAAGACTTAGAGTTCAAAAGATAGTAACTTAGGATCCGCTACTCATATTGGTGGACTACTTTGCATTGGTGGCTAATTTTCAGTCTCTTATCACCAAACATATGACCATATTAATGATTAAACAGATGACCAGATTAATGAACAAACATATGACCATATTAAGGACCAAATATGCAACCAAATTAATCACCAGTCGACAAGTTATAAATGACCAAACTATTTATGCCCACACTTTTGGTCCGTGCTAAGAGACCAAAAATTATCCACCAATGATCGCCAAATGAAAAGTGGTCATTTATAGGCATATTTTGGCCATTATTTTAGTCACTTATCTCTCATTATGTAATAGTGAGAGAATCTTATTGATGAATGTAAGAAGAAACTTGTAGCAAAATTGAAAATGAAAGATCTTGGTACAA
Source organism: Pseudotsuga menziesii (assembly GCA_001517045.1). Classification (NCBI taxonomy): domain Eukaryota; kingdom Viridiplantae; phylum Streptophyta; class Pinopsida; order Pinales; family Pinaceae; genus Pseudotsuga; species Pseudotsuga menziesii. The sequence continues at coordinate 465,827 of LPNX010171679.1, forward strand.
AGCATCGAGTTTAATGTTGTCCATCCATTTCTCATAAATAAATGGAAATTTCTGAGTGATATTTTCTTCCTTCACACTCATTAAACTAATGCTACATTCTTGATTTTGAAGGAGTGTCGATTGGGATGTGATAGTTTACCTCTTTTATGGACCTTGCCGACTAAGTACGAAAAAGGTATACCTTAGTTCTTCAGAAGCTAAGAGAGTTCTCCTTTGGATTGTTTTATACTTTTTTGGACTTAGGAGACAAAATTTATGAAAAATCACCCAGCTAGAGTCTTCTTTGGAGTTTTTAGACTCTCAAAACTATGAAAGCACCAAAGAATTCACTAATTTGGGCTCATAAAATCCACGGATCAATGTTATATCAAGTATTCTCTCTTTTATTCAAGATTGCTAAAAATGAAGAAAGACTCGAGTTGAATTTCATGGACTCATTAAAACTTAACAAGAAAGGAAAGGAAGATATATACTCTTTGGGCTATAATTTTGTTGGAAGCAAGTCATCCTTGAAAAATGCACTAGTTTGAGTCTCTCGATACTCATGTCTCAGTTTTTCACTTCTTATTTCAACTATCACTTCGATTCGTTACTCCTCCACTTGTCCTGAATACATGGGGTATCTGTTCATGTCTCCTACATGTAATATAAGTATAGTTATACCAATTGAAACTCTAAAGTTTCCTTGGGTCATCTCTGTGTCATTTTTACTATTCAAGGATATTTATCCCCCCGTTTGTTCATCTTGATCCCTATCATTTTCATCTATGAGATCATCTTATGTACATCTTCCCTTATCCATTCTACCAGTTACTCATGTGACCTGTTGAAGGATTCAGTTCCTTCCTCCTTGCAAAACGGCTTTGGATCAGTACCTCCTGTAGAAGAAGACCTAGAGTTTCAAAGATAGTACCTTAGGATCCGCTACTCATATTGGCGGATTCCTTTGCATTGGTTGTCAGTACAACTCTCTAACTGATACTCTGATGACATTCTTTCATGTTTGACTTCAACTCATATATTCACATGGTAGGATTCGTACTGGTTTCTATGGATTTGGACGAAGACCTTTATTTGCATCCTATATAACCTAAGTTGTGCAAGATTGTGCTATGATTTTGTGACATTATTTCCATCTATTGAAGATCCCTCACTATACCATTGTGGATTTTATCCACATTTGTAAAACATATGTGGCCTTGTTTGTCGTATTATATGATGTAAATGAATCTTTCAAAGGAGCTAGTGTTCCACATTATTGAACATGGCATCCTCAGTGATGATTTTGTAAATAACCTTGATTTTTCTGTTTTAGGTACTTCACTGTGACCTTGATTCTGAATCCTTGAGTTAAAATATTGTAATTTATTTTGGTTACTCCTCGATCACTACCCTCTAGCCTCACACATTAAAGGGAATATGTTATACAATGAAATATCACTTCTCCATCTGAGTATCGACTCCAGCTTGTCGATACACAAAAAGAACATTATGGATTGAAGTGACCATAACCCTATAGATGAGTTGGTTCTTGAGTACATATTGATTCTTTCAACTTTGCTAATTTTTATAGATGATTTTTCCTTGTACTCGCGGGTCTTATTGTGCCAAGTCATGTGTTAATTGCGGTTCATCCCAAATGCAACCCGCAAGTTATCCCTAAAAATTTGCACTCATGAGTTTCCTTCATAAAAGTCGCGAGCTAGTCATGATTTCCCTTCTATATATCCACGAGTTCCTCTAAAACAAACTAAAAAAGTAAAATATGACTAGTTTAAGGGTAGTTGGGTTCGGATTGATAACTAACTCCCATAACTATCCTAGACTTATAAACCACTCCTCACCAACAACTATAAAGAGAGGGGACTCGGGATAGAGGATAGGGGAAGCAATTTTGGAGAGAAATGTTATGCTGGAGGAATACATTGGAGAGAGGAGCAAGAGGACTCAGTTTCTTGGTCTGCAGAGAAGCTTGTCTCAGACATGGTTGTAATGTTTCATGAACTTCTTAATAATAAGTGGATTTCTTCCATATTGTATTAGTGCATGATGTTTTTGTAGGTATAGAATATCAGAAGGTCGAGGAGCATCTGAGGAAGGAGTTTAAAGATTTGATCAACCATCTGTAAAAACATTCATGTCCTGCTAACCCTATTTCTCTTATATATGTTTTTGTAACATTGATGTCTGCAGTCATGCCCTAGTACGTTGGTGACCCTAAGACCCCAATTCATGAGGTATATATCCCTCTCAAAAATCATTTTAAATTTTTTAACTTTTCATTGTTTATGTAGTCGAAATCTTAAAGAAATATGATTTACTTTCTTATAAATAAAATCTATTTTCACTCGATTGGAGCTAATATAGTTTATCTGTATTACTAGGAACTAGAAACTGAGGTCCTCACAAATATGTTAACCTAATTAAATGAATGCATTCCAAAGATTACCCAAATTCGAGAATTCCAGTGATCACTCTTAAAATTGTTCAAATCACCGTATGCCTTTTATGTTATGAATCATGATATGCATTGTTATTATTCTTAAATGCAATTGTAATATATTCATGTTTCTTTATATAACAATAAAATATAATGTGGAGGAACATCAATATTTGTTGCAGGTATAGAAGATTAGAAGGCTGAGGAGCCTCCGAGGAAGAAGGTTAAAGCTTGGATCAACCGTCGATAAAAAGGTACATGTCACGCTAACCCTATTTCTCTTATATATGCTTTTGTATTCTTGATGTCTGCAAGCCATACTCTAGTATGTTGGTGACCCTAAGACCCCGAGTCATAAGGTATATATCCCTCACAATACTCATTTTAAAAATTTTAACTTGTCATTATTTATGTAGTTGGCAACTTAAAGATAGTATGATTTACTTGCCTCTAAATAACATCTATTTCACTCGATTGGAGCTAATATATTTTCTCTGGCTTACCAAGAACTAGAAACAGAGGTCCTTACAAATGTGTTAACCTAACTAAATGAATTCATTCCAGTGATTACCCAAACTGGATAATTCCTTGGAACACTCTTAAAATTGTTCAAATCATCGTTTTTACCGTATTTTGATGAACTTGTTTCCTTGATCACTCCCATGCTGGTAAGAATACACATGTGATAATGAAATAAATGTTTTTTGATTCTTGTTATGATAAAGATATGCATCAGGCTATAGCTAGTTGTTTTATATGTACTCGGTTATAAATAAAATAACACTATTGGTACCTTGGGATATACTACTACCAAATTGTGGGGTGTATTATGAAGACTTTTTATTTGTTCCTTCTACATATTTTGTGGGAAAAAGACTGGACTAAAGAAGAGAGACATGTGGAAATATGCATTTTTTATGATGTTGCATAATAGTGCAGTGTGGATTCTACAAAATAATTTACCCAAACTTGGTAGATGTAAGCATATGTATTAGTTATTTTGCTTCTTATGTAGAATCATCATTGATTTTACATTTTTTTTGGGATAGGTATTGTTGCTGCCTTTCACACACCTGGGTCACGTGGCAAAAATATTCAAGCCACTCGGTGTGCCCTTGGGGGCAAGTCTCGAGTCAATGCTGTAACCTTGTTCTTGACTCCTCTGTTTAGGCTCAACTCCTAACGAAGCCAAGGGGGGTAGACCCTATTAAGTTACTAAGGCTAACTTACTTAGTATGGTGATGTTGAACTGAATGATTTACTTAGGAGTTTGAAATTTAACCATAAACAACCATAAATGACACGATCCAAAATGGGCGCATGAAATTACAACGCTGAGACACAATATAAATATATAGCAAGAAAATAACCAGTGCCTTAAAATGGAGTCAAAAGGAAATCAATGTACTTTCATGTGCTTGGAGTGAACTTTTTGCAATTGCCTCTTGGTACGTTTTAAGTTAATGTGAAATATGAGTTGATTAAAATTAGGCAAAGGGGTGGACTCCAGATATACCCGAGATTACTTGGAGTATGTCCAAAACTAAACCTTCACGGCTACCCACAAGGAATATGTGGGCTGAATGGAGTCTCTGGGGCTATTGTTCATAATGCACCCATTAGGGTGTGACAGAGATCGATGCCCCGAGGTCACTTTTCAGAATTTCCTACTTCCTTTGGTTTTTTTGCCACCGTAATGGTTTGATCTAGGTGTTGGATTATCACCTGATGGTTTGTCAATTTGTGAGAGTGAATCCTAATTATACTAGTCACTCAAGTGTTTTTGATAAATCTTGACTGATCGGATGAACCACAGCCAAGTGCAGAGCATACACACCGAAGTCTTGTCAATTTTAGAAAATTTTGAGATGGATGTTCTTGTTAAAAAGAAAACCCCCCAGGAACCTCTTTCGGTCCAAGTGGACCTCAATCGGGGAATCAAGGAGGGGTTGATTTTATTATGGTTGCTGAAACAAATTATGATAGAAAATGAAACATAAAAAGATAATCAAACCACAATTTTCTAATTAGACTACCACGAACCTTTGTTCACCTTTCGGCTCGAAAGGAGGCTCGTGGGGTAAGTATTAAAGTTACTTTGAAACCAATAGAAATGTAATATGGAATTGATTTTAAATCAAAGTATATTACCCTATATATTAGTACTACACTAGATTAAAAAAAGATGAACAAAAGCAAAAAATGACACGGACGCAAATCCCCTTAGGGGGGATGGGGAATGGGCTCGAAAGAGCCTATTCAGAATTATTTTTACTACCAGCGGTTACAATATCAGAAAAATGATGTGATTCCTATTGATTCTTATACAGAATGAAACCAAGAGCTTAAAAAGTGCAAAAATTAAAGATTTCAGTCAAAAAGGGAGACCCCTGGGGGGATTCAGAAGGCCCAAAAGTCACTTTCGAACAGAAAATCCTCCTCTTTCCTGTTATACCTGCTAAAAACCAGCAATTTTATTAGACTGAAATATTCCCAAAAGCACTCGAAAATTACCTTTGGGACAGCTTACTTTTAACCAAAAAAGGCTAAGTTAAAACTAGTTTAAAAAGGTAAAAAGGGAACCAAGGAAAGCAAGATTTCCTTGGGATCTTGGATTGCCTTTTAGGCAGCCAATATGATGTGCATTGATTGCTGTATTTATCTTTTATAACAGAAAACAGAAATCTAATGCATGCAAGCTACAAATTCTCTTTAAAATTCCATGCAAAAAGGACGATTTCCCTAAAGCTAGATCTAGATTATGGGCTTTGAGAAGACAGATCTATGTTAAATTTAATTTAAGATAATAGATCTAAAAAATATCAAAGTTGTGAAAATAGTAACCAGGTAAAGAATTGATTTTGAAGGAGGAAGAGGAGGAGAGAAATGCTGGTAGCCTTGAAGATCCACCGTGGAGCTTTCAGGTGGAATGTCGAGGGACTATGCCTTTGGAAGGTTTTGGAGAGAGTGAAGAAGCAAACTAGATCAGCATCCTCTCCAATATAGGAACCTATAGCTCATCTGAAATAAAAAAACTTGCCGAAATACTTGTGAGATCCGATTAGTACATACACAGAGATTTAGAATAACATGCATATAAACTTATAAAACATGTTGAATCTAGATCTCTAAACATGCATCAAAGGAGAGAGATGGCCAATAAAATTATTGAAAAGAACCTTTCCTATAAATATTATAATAATATTATTATCAATCTTAGCAGTGAATCCACAAGCAATCAACAAATTATGAACATAGATACAGGTTACCTCAGTAAAAAATGGCAATGATCATCCACACATACAATGGCATAACACCATCTTGCCTCCAAAGCTTCTCTTTATTTCAAATGAACAATAACAACAGTATAATAGCAGCAGCACCTCAATCCCAATTCTAACTAGCTTGGAAGAGGTTTCTTGTGCTTGATTTATACAAAAACTAGGAGATCCATCCCAGGGGGGGCGCAAATCCCAAGGAGACAAATCAAATCAGCTGATGGAGAGTCGATCAATGCAAATCTGAAGCTGAACTGAGCCTACTTGTCAGCCAGGGGGTTTATTGAGATGACACATCAACCCATAAAATGACACATCAATCCACAGAGAATCCATGAGAGTCCACACGTGTGGAGGAGAGAGAGAGGGCACAATTCCCCATAGCTTTCTGACCAGAGTGATGGAAAATCACTCAAAACTAGGAAATAGTGGGTCCATGGGTTTACATAGTGCTCTTAGCTTGAAAATGAGCAGCTACATGACTGAAACTGATTATTTGGCCCACTTTTATTACAAAATCAATTTTTCCAATTAAACTATTAAAAAATAGCCTAAGTTTTGGAAAAATTAAATTTAAAAAAAAAACACTGAAAAAACTAAAAAATTGAAAAATTGAAAAAACCTAGGGGGACTTGGACATGTTCATATGACTCAACCATGATGTCTAGCATGTTTATACATTGACACATAGACTCTAATAACTTCAATGTGCCTAAATGCCAAGCCGACCACCCCAACTTTGGAGGTATGGGGTGAAAAACTCAGAAATTATCAGTCGTTTATTCAACAACCAATAATAACCAAGGGAAAAAACATCCTGGGCTGATAAGATTGACAAATAAGGTCTAAGATTCTGAGTCTTTTACAGACACTATCATGCTGGAACATTTATTACAATTCCCCCATGGGGTATGAACATGTGATATAGTACAACAAGCACTTCCCAGAAGTACTTCCAAAGGTCTTCTGAAGTCCGACCAAGTTATCCTTGTCTGGTTCACCAGGCTCACTTGATAAAAAACCACTAAGTACAACCTAGGTGGTAACATTCTGGCTCCATCTAGGGACACATTCTCTAACTGATCTTCTGTTCAGAGGAGAGGATGTGAGAACTCTGGAATCTCTGGGTCCTGCATAGCAATTAGAGTTTGTCAGTAACATGTAAAAAAAATTAACTATAAAAAGCAAACTAATGTACATAATTAGTCTATGATGTGCAAAAAGGAATATTTTACAAAACTAATATACAAAGGAAAATTTTCAAACATGGTACAAAATAACTATAGTACAACAATATCTATGATACAACAACATCATATATAAAATTTAGAAATACATGCAGGGCAAGGTTTAGAAATTGGCCCTGAAACCATCGATGCCAATAAAGGCATCAAACTGTCTCGGCGAAAAACAACTTGAGGAGGAAACCATTCACTGGTAGGCTCAATCTTTCTCCTTCTAGGTTAGTTAGATAGAAGGATTTTGTTCCTGCTATTTCATCGATGATGTACGGTCCCAACCACAAGCTATCAATCTTTCCATGTTTCCCAGGTTTCTACCGTCATTTGTCCCAACGCAAAACTGTGTCACCTACTTGAAAGGATCCTGGCTGGGTAGACTTATCAAAGGCTCTCTTGACCTTGTCTGAATTTCTGATACTATGGTCAAGAGAGTTTCTTCTACTCTCATCTAGCTCAATCAACTGGTTTATTCTGTTCTGGATGGCCTCTTGATCTAAGCTGAAGGTATGGAGAAGCTGATAAAATGGAAGCTTTAAATGGACTAGTAAGATGACATCTAGGCCATAGACTAGTTCGAAAGGGCTCCCCCTGGTTGAACTTTTCTTGGTGATTCTATCGGCCCATAACGCTAATTTGATCTTGCTATCCCAAGCCTTCTTATTGTCACAAACAATTTTTTTGATTATTGTCATTAAGTTCTTGTTACTTGATTCAGCTAGACCATTTCCTTGGGGATATTAATTGGACGAGTGGGATAGGATAATGCCATACTTGAAATAGAAAGATGACATCTCAGAGGAAACAAAGCATGGACCATTATCCGTGATGATTCTAGCTGGCACACCAAATCTTGTGATAATCTTATCTTCTAAGAAATCCATGACTATAGCATCGGTTGCCTTCTTGGTGGGTATCACCTCTACCCACTTGGTAAAATAATCAGTGGGGGTAAGAATCCAAGAATAACCATTGCTCGAGTTATCTTTGAAATTACCAATGAAATCAAGCCCTCACTGCTGGAAAGGGGCTTGGACTATTATTGGATTTAAAGGAAAGGCTTTGATTTGTTGCTTTCCAGTGAATAATTGACACTGGGGGAAAACTCTGATAGCTTTGTGCACATCTGAAAATAGGTTCGGCCAATAGTAGCCTTCTCTAAGGATTTTGTGGGTGGTTGTTTTGGATGCAAAATGTCCACCACAAAATCCTGAATGGAACTCAACCATGAGTTTCTTGGACTCAGGTTCATCGACACATCTAAGTATTAAACCATCGGGGTTTCTCCAACCCGACCCATCTTTTGTCAAACAATATCTAGTTACTTTTAACCTTAATGCTCTTCTTTTATGACCGAGTAAGTGATCGGGGCATGTAAGGTTGCGGAGGAAAAATACGATGTTGATGTACCAAGGGTGCTGCGCTAATCTTTGAAGCTCATCTAATACACTTTGTTCTAAATCACTGTTCTGGTAGATTATTCCTAAGGCCTTTTCATTCCCTTGGGTCAACATATAATTTGCAAGACATTGTCCCTTAATTAACTTAGTAGGTTTTATCTCCAATTCATATTCTTGAATCTTTGAAACCCACTTACCCCTGATTCCTAAACAATCCTGTTGAGACATGATATCCTTGACAGCTGCATGGGGTACATATCTAATGATTTTGGAGTAACCTATATAAGTTCTAAAATGTTTAAGGGACTTGACAAGAGCATAGGCATTTTTCTCCATCGTGGTATACTTCAACTCTACTCATAAAGGCTATAGGTTGCTCTTGTCCCTCCTTATTCTTTTGAAGCAAAACATCGGCAATGGTGTCTTCTGAGGCAAAGGAAAAAATCTAGAATTCCTTAGAATAATCTGGACTAGTCAAAACCGGGGACATGGATATGGCATTCTTGATAGACTTGAATGCAACTTTCCCTTCATCCGTCCACTCAAACTTAGCATCTTTCTTTAATAATTTTTGTAGAGGTTTCATTAATTCTACTAAATTTGGGATGAATCTTCTTATGAAATTGATCTGACCATTAAAAGACTAGAGAGCTTTTAGATTCTGAAGCAGAGGGACTTTCTTAATGGCTTCAACTCTCTTAGGATCAACCTTGACACCATCCTTAGAAATGATGTGCCCCAACAACTTGCCTTCATCAACTCCAAAGATTGACTTGGCGGGGTTCAAGGAAATACCATATCTCCGACATCTTATAAAAACTTACCTAAGCTGACTTATGTGGTCAGGTCTTTCCTTTGAAAAAACAGTTAAGTCATCTTGATATATTTCGATTATTTTGCCTATAAGTTCTTCGAAGGAAAAATCCATGGCTCTTTGGAAGGTGGCACCAGCGTTCAATAAGCCAAAAGGCATTCTTAAAAATTTATCGGTACCCCAAGGTGTGGTGAATGTAGTCTTATGTTGATCCTCCTTATTTACCAACACCTGGTTATAACCAAAAAATCCATCCAACATGGACATCATTCCTGATCCTGTTACTCTTTGAAGCAATGTTTCCATGTCGGGTAATGGGTAATTATCTTTGAGGCATGATGTATTCAGATTTCTAAAATCTATACATATTCTAATTGACCCATTCTTCTTTATGACCACAACTAAGTTGGAGCACCAAGATGAATGTCTTATAGGTGCTATGATCCCTGCTACTAACATCTTCTGAAGTTCCTTCTGCACAATGGGGGCCAACTTAGGATTTATTCGCCTAAATTTTTGTCAGAAAGGTTTAACCTCCTTAGCTTCTTCTGTGAGGGGTATAGTGTGTTGAAACACGTCCTCCCGATAGGATTTTAAATCATCATAACTAAAGGCCAACACATCTCTATACTCTTTGATTAAGTTGATCAAATTGTTCCTTTCCTTTTCCGAAGTACCTTTTCATATTTTTATTAACTTGGGGTCTTTGTCAGTTCCTATGTTTATTTCCATATAATTCCCAATTTTTATTTCTTCCTTTTGTTTTTTATAATGATCCTGTCGATCGAAAAGATTCTCGAAAGCTATAAGGCTACTTGGGATGTGATTCCTTACATTATCCTCGCACTCCTGATACTCTTTACCCTCCTACTGATAACTGATCTTGCAACCTTCAAACTCTTGTAGATGGTGGATGAATCTCAAGAGTTGCTCATCATCTTTGAACACCTGTCAGTGATCTATATTATCTGGAATTGAAGGTCTGAAATTAATTTCCATATTTCCATTCCCACTAATCATTTCATCTGATGGCTGGAGGGTGGATGCTGCTACTACTAATTTATCTGCTAACCCATTCATTTCCCTATGGACCTTTTGAATGTTAAGTGCATCAAACCATTCCATAGTGTCCCATGTGGCATTTATATACTTTCTTAGTCTGTCATTTTTGCATTGATAATGATTCTCAATCTGGAGGACAACTAAATATGAATCACCTTTTATGTTCAACATATTTATCCCCATATCTTTAGCAGTTTCTAACCCTAGGAGCAATGCCTCATACTTGGCTACATTGTTTGATGCTTCAAACTCTAACCTGAATGCAAAGTTGTATATTTTATCTGAAGGAGAGATTATCACAATGCTCGCACCTTTTCCAGTTTTGGAATAAGCCTCAACAAAGTACATTTTTCAAACTTCATCGATATTTTCATTTTTAAAGTTTTCCTTAAAAAGGGCCATGAAATTTGAAAAAATAGCATAGTTTCCAAAGTTATCAGTGAAATGAAAAAATTCATTTCCGGGCTTCTTAGGGTTTTCCACATGTCGTTTCCTTAGCTTCTCTCTATGGAGAATCACCCTAGTGTTCTCTGATGCAGGTATAGTAGCATATGTCCAATCCATTTGAATGTACCCACCAAGAGTTGCGGCCCATTTTCTGGATAGCAACATACCCCAATTATCTGGAACATCTATCACTACCACATCCATCGACATGTCGATATTAGGATACTTAGCCAACTTAACCTGTAAATTTAAGATTATCCCTACCACTTCAACTTCTCTTGCATCCATGGCACAAACATTGTGGTAGGGTCGGGTGACCCTTAGATTTAGTTGTTCCATTACTTTTCTTGTCATGACATTTGATGAAGCACCCAAATCTAACATGCAGTTATCAAGGAGAAGGTTATCAACTAAGAGGGAGACAAAAAAGGTAGGTGGTCTTCTCTTCTCAGATCAACACTGTTGAGGACTATAGGCATATCTATAGGTTCAATATGTTCAGCTTCAAATATAGCATTGTTATTAGGAAGAGGATCCTCTTTGACAATATTATGAGCTCTACTTTGACTATCCTCTAAGGCTTTCAACAACTTTTCTTTTTGACCAGGAATTTTAAGGACATCAGTTGCATAAACATGAATCTTAGCACTACTTATCCATTCTACCATATCAATATTTGATTCAGGGACAATAGGAGGATCCAGGAGGGGAGGAGAGGTTACCTTTGGCTTGTATTGTTTAGACAGTGATGGATTCTCCTTTCTTTGATACACTGCTCCCTTGAATCTAGCCTCTTTCATTTCCTTAATTGCTTCCGGAGAAGGCATTACACCATAAAAGTTGGAAAGGAGATCCTTCTCGTAACTGTAATATGTGGCCTATTGCCAATGCTGGTTTGATAAAGGATAGGTTCGGCCTACCATGTACACATGATCAGACTCTCCTGATGTTGTTTCCTGATTACTAACCTTGGCCATTCCATGTTCTATAACTTAGTTTGCTATATAGCAAGTGCTTTCTTGGTGGAATTGATCACAAGGTCTACACCATGGAATGACTTCTTCTACCAGGTTAGTTGAGTCTAACTGGTTTGGAATCCTAGGTTCTTCTTGACGAGCTTTTTTTTGATACACCTGATTCTATTTAGGATGAAAGTTCCTAGGTCCATTATTTCTTTCCATTGTGATTATTCTGTTCTGAATATTATTCAATTGTACAGATTGATTTGCCATGATTTGGTTATGACTAGTAACCAATTTTTCTATCATGTTAGTTACCTTTTCCATGGGGTCTTTAGAGGTTTCCTTTTCCTCTAATTCAATGGATTTTCCCTTCTCTTTGTTGTATGAAGTGTTTCCCCTAGTGTAACCTGGAATGTTGGATTTTCCTAAAGACTGCATATTCTTTTGTATTTTCTCGGCCAATTCTTGAGCAGTTTTTAGATCGACCGGCTCTTTGTCCCTTAACGGGTACCTCAAATCACCAGTGAAAGCTTCGATGTAAGATATGAGGATGGAGGAATCCCTTGGCTTGATTTCTCTAGGGAGGTCTGCAACCACATGCCTAAACTTAGTATTAAATTCATCACTGGTTTCATTCTCCATCTTCTTTATGTTATGGAGGGCAGCAAGTAGATGTCTTGGTTCTTTCTTTTCCCCCCATTTCTTCTTAAAACCCTCGAGGAATTCATTAAGAGTTTTATATGAATCATCACCAAGGTCGGAGTACCATTCCGCAGCATCATCCTCTAAGGATAAAGCAAAGAGCTTCATTTTGACATCTTCATGGTTATGGGAGGCATCATTGCAGTAACTGACCAGGTGTTTATCAAAATTTCGGATATGAGACTTGGTAGTGATGTCATTATTTCCCTCGAATATGGGGAGCTTTTTGATAGCATCATTTGGAATGTCATGAGGACTACCTCCTATCTGAGAAAAGTCAAGGGGTTTGAAAAATTCCATCATTTCTTGAGATTGGAAGGTATGACTCTCTACAAATATGTGATGGATATCTGAGAGGGATTGGTCTCCTAAATTTTCAAGGTTTCTACAAGAATTCTACCTATTCAATCTTTCCCTAATAAACCTTTCGGGATCAAAGAGAGGATTGAATAATTGTTGGCAGTTTCTTCGCGTAGAAATTCTTTAAGAGATGTTAGACAGTGGAGTTGCCAGATGGATCAAGTTTTAATTTTTATGTTTTTTAAAGACTAGATCAATCAAAAGTTTTTGTCTTTTTAGTTGTTTACAAAAAAGTTAAGCTAAGTCATACTCGGGAATAAAAAATTTATCCCTGGCAATGGCGCCAAAAAGTGTTGCCGCCTTTCACACACCTGGGTCACGTGGCAGAAATCTTCAAGCCACTCGGTGTGTCCTTGGGGGTAAGTTTCGAGACAAGGCTGTCACCTTGTTCTTGACTCCTCCGTTTAGGCTCAACTCCTAATGAAGCCAAGGGGGGTAGACCCTATTAAGTTACCAAGGCTAAATTACTTAGTATGGTGATGTTGAACTGAATGAGTTACTTAGGAGTTTGAAATTTAACCATAAACAACCATAGATGACAAGATACAAAATGAGTGCACGAAAGCACAATGCTGAGACATAATATAAATATATAGCAAGAAAATAACCAGTGCCTTAAAATGGAGTCAAAAGGAAATCAATGTACTTGCATGTTCTTGGAGTGAATGTTTTGCAATTGCCTCTTGGTACGTTTTAAGTTAATGTGAAATATGAGTTGATTAAAATTAGGCGAAGGGGTTGACTCCAGATCTACCCGAGAGTACTTGGAGTATGTCCAAAACTAAACCTTCATGGCTACCCACAAGGAATATGTCGGTTGAATGGAGTCTCTGGGTCTATTGTTCATAATGCACCCATTAGGGTGTGACAGAGATCGACGCCCTGAGGTCACTTTTCAGAATTTCCCGCTTCCTTTGGGTATTTTTCCACTGTAATGGTTTGATCTAGGTGTTGGATTTTCACCTGATGGTTTGTCAATTTGGGAGAGAGAATCCTAATTATACTAGTCACTCAAGTTATTTTGATATAGCTTGACTGATCGAACTAACCACATCCAAGTGTAGAGCATACACACCGAATTCTTGTCAATTTTAGTAAATTTTGAGATGGATGTTCTTGTTAAAAAGAAAACCCTCCAAGAACCTCTTTCGGTCAAGTGGACCTCAATCGAGGAATCAAGGAGGGGTTGATTTTATTATGGTTACTAAAACAAATTATGATATCAAATGAAACATAAAAAGATAAGAAAACCACAATTTTCTAATTAGACTGCCACGAACCTTTCTTCACCTTTCGGCTTGAAAGGAGGCTCGTGGGGTAAGTATTAAAGTTACTTTGAAACCAATAGAAATGGAATATGGAATTGATTTTAAATCAAAGTATATTACCCTACATATTAGTACTATGCTAGATTGAAAAAATTTGAACGAAAGCAAAAAATGACACGAACACAAATCCCCCCATGGGGGATGGGGAATGGGCTTGAAAGAGTCTATTCAGAATTATTTTTATTACCAGTGGTTATAATATCAGAAAACTAATGTGATGCCTCTTGATTCTTATACAGAATGAAACCAAGAGCTTACAAAGTGCAAAAATTAAAGATTTCAATCAAAAAGGGAGACCCTTGGGGGGATTCAGAAGGCCCAAATGTCACTTTCGAAAAGAAAATCGTCCTATTTTCTATTATACCTGCTAAATAATAGCAAACTTATTATACTGAAATATTCCCAAAAGCACTCTGAAAATACCTTTTGGACAGCTTACTTTTAACCAAAAAAGGCTAAGTGAAAACTAGTTTAAAAAGGTAAAAAGGGAACCAAGGAAAGCAAGCTTTCCTTGGGATCTTGGATTGCCTTTTAGGCAGCCAATATGATGTGCACTGATTGCTAGATTTATATTTTATAACAGAAAACAGAAATCTAATGCATGCAAGCTACAAATTCTCTTTAAAATTCCATGCAAAAAGGACGATTTCGCTAAAGCTAGATCTAGAATGCTTATGAAACCTTTTAAGAACAAGATCTAGATTATGGGCTTTGAGAAGATAGATATATGTTAAATTTAATTTAATATATTAGATCTAAACAATATCAAATATGTGAACAAAGTATCCAGGTAAATAATTGATTTTGAAGGAGGAAGAGGAGGAGAGAAATGCTGGTAGCCTTGAAGATCCACCGTGGAGCTTCCAGGTGGAATGTTGAGGGACTATGCCTTTGGAAGGTTTTGGAGAGAGTGAAGAAGAAAACTAGATCAGCATCCTCTCCAATCTAGGAACCTGCAGCTCAGTTAAAATCAAAAAATTTGTCGAAATACTTATGAGATCCAATTAGTACATACACAAAGATTCATAATAACATGCATATAAACTTATAAAACATGTTGAATCTAGATCTCTAAACATGCATCAAAGGAAAGAGATGGCCAATAAACTTATTGAAAAGCACCTTTCCTATTAAGATTATAATAAGCTTATTATCAATCTTAGCAGTGAATCCACAAGCAATCAACAAATTATGAACATAGATACAGCTTACCTCAGTAAAAAATGGCAATGATCATCCACACATACAACGGCATAACACCGTCTTGCCTCCAAAGCTTCTCTTTATTTCAAATGAACAATAACAACAATACAATAGCAGCAGCACCTCAATCCTAGTTCTAACTAGCTTGGAAGAGGCTGCTTGTGCTTGATTTATACAAAAACCAGGAGATCCAGCCCAGGGGGGCGCAAATCCCAAGGAGACAGATCAAATCAGCTGATGGAGAGTCAATCAATGTAGATCTGAAGCTGAATTGATCGTGCTTGTCAACCGAGGGGCTGATTGAGCTGACACATCAGTCCACAGATCATCCAAGAGAGTCCACACGTGTGGAGGAGAGAGAGAGGGCGCAATTCCCCATAAAGACTGCTGAAGATCAACTCTAGATCTTATTTGATCACTTCCTTCAGTCAAGGATTTGTCATATCCAGTCAATCTGGTTCAAATCTGACTGATTTCAATCAAATTGACTGAGAATCCACTGATCTATGATTTTGGATTTGCTCCATTATTCATCAATTTATTAATTAAAATAATCAATAAATGATTTTTTTAGGCTTTCTGACCTGAGTGATGGAAAATCACTCAAAACTAGGAAATAGTGGGTCCATGGGTTTACATGGTGCTCTTAGCTTGAAAATGACCATGTACATGACTGAAACTAATTATTTGGCCCACTTTTATTACAAAATCAATTTTTCCAATTAAACTATTAAAAAATAGCCTAAGTTTTGGAAAAATTAAATTTTAATAAAAAACACTAAAAAAACTAAAAAATTGAAAAATTGAAAAAACCTAGGGGGGACTTAGACATGTTCATATGACTCGACCATGATGTATGGCATGTTTATACATTGACACATAGACTCTAATAACCTCAATAGGCCTAAATTCCAAGCCGACCACCCCAACTTTGGAGGTATCGAGTGAAAAACTCAGAAATTATCAGTCGTTTATTCAACAACCAATAATAACCAAGGGAAAAAACACCCTGGGCTGATCGGATTGGCAAATAAAGTCTAAGAGACTGAGTCTTTTACAGATAGTATCATGCTAGAACATTTATTACAATTCCCCCATGGGGTATGAACATGTGATATAGTACAACAAGCACTTCCCATAAGTACTTCCAAAGGTCTTCTGAAGTCCGAACAAGTTATCCTTGTTCGTTTCACCAGGCTCACTTGATAAAAAACCACTAAGTACAACTTAGGTGGTAACAGGTATTATGACACTTTTTTCCATTTCTTCTTGAATCTTGCATAGGTAAATATGTTGATGTTTGATAGGTAATGCAGTCATCCCAATTGTACATTTTAATTTTTAGGTGGAATCTATCAGTTTTCTTATCCTTCTGCATTTTTTTATTAATTATGTTTCACTAAAGTCAATGGTTTATGGAATTGGAGAGTGTGTTGAACATGGACGCTAAAAATAAAATGCCTAGTTGGAGGTAGAGTTGTGTAACATGATATAATTAACGTACTAAGTATTTTAAAATTTTCATCTTGAGTGTGTTATTGATTCATTTGGTTCAATTACAACAAAAGCTTTATCAAAGTTGAATGATGTAATTAGTCATCCATGAGCTCTTCTGATGGACTATAGAATGGAAACAAACAATACAATCTCTGCACTTGGTAAGATTTGTGAACATCAAAGAGATTGCATTAATGCATCCTAGGTATTCATAATTTTCTTATTTACTATTTCCTTGTTGAGAAATCGGTTCCACATTGATATGACTACTATGTTTGGGGAATGGAATTCTTTGATTTGATATATATTATGATATACAATGCAAATGTTTTTATTTTATCAAAAAATTGTCCTGCATTGTTCAATTGGGTCTATAATTATAGGTTATTCCATCCCCGTTGAATTTGCTTCCTATAAAGAATGACCTAGTTGAAGCAAAAGTTTTACATGAAATAGTGCTCTTCTCAATGGTAGAGAGGCATGGCTAGAAAACGTTGTAGTTAACGTCATGTCGGTTCTATTGGTTTTAGATTTTATGTGAGTGTAATTTTTTATTTTTTATCTAATCTTATTTTTCATGTGTTAATTGATTCCTAACTGCAAGTCTAATCATTTTCCATATATTAAATGAACTTCAAATGGATATAAAAAATGAGGGTTCTTTGATGCATTCTACACTTCCTGTTTTTGTTCAAATTATGAGAAAGCTTGATAAATATGTTAAGCCCTATGCTGGCCTTATCATTGGGAGAATGATATCCTCAACTTTTCAACTCATATCAATCATGTTATAAGTTTTTTGACATTTTTAGCATCATAGATATCAACAGTCTATTGTTATTTATTTCATTATTGATCTCTACAAATTATGTATGAAGTACATGAATAAGTTTGATACTTACGAAAGTATTGTAGAGACTTCAAGGGTACTATTTCAAAGGAAAAAAACCTGCCTTACAGGAAGAAGATCGGTGGTTCAATTCCTCTGTACCCTATATACAAAAATTAGTGAATATATGCATATAAAATTACTAAATTAGTGACCAAAAAATGAGAGATAAGTGACCAACAAATGGGAGTTAAGAGAGCAAACAAATGACCAAAATTTGCATATAAATGACCAAATGACAGTTTTGGTGGCTAATTTTCGGTCTCTTATCACCAAACATATGACCATATTAATGATCAAACATATGACCAAATTAATGGACAAACATATGACCATATTAAGGACCAAATATGCAACCAAATTAATCACCAGTTGACAAGCTATAAATGACCAAACTATATATGACCACTTTTTTGGTCCATGATAAGAGACCAAAAATTAGCCACCAACGATTGCCAAATGAAAAGTGGTCATTTATAGGCATATTTTGGTCATTACTTTGGTCACTTATCTCACATTATGTATTAGTGAGAGAAGCTTATTGATGAATGTAAGAAGAATCTTGTAGCGAAATTGGAAATGAAATATCTTTGCACGATGCACTATTTTCTCGGTCTTGAATATTCTCCTAAGCCAAGGAAAATATGTTGTTGAAGTAATAAAGGAATTTGAGATGCTATATTGCAAAGATATAAACACTCCAATGGTGACAAAATTGAAGCTATTGAACGATTATTCCTCAGATATGGTCGATGTTAAATTATACCAATAGATTATTGGTTCTATGCGGTATTTAATGAATACTTGACCAAATATATGTTTTTATGTAATCACATTGAATCAGTATATGGTGGAACCCTGACATGTTCAATTAGTTGCAGTAAAACATGTGATGAGGTACCTTAAGGGTACACTAGATTGTAGCCTCGGATATGCAACATATGGTGAGATTAGACTTCATGGCTATATAGATTCATATTCGGTCGAGAGCACTGATGGTAGAAAGAGTACCTCGGGATGTTGTTTCAGTTTGGGATCATGTGTGATCTCATGCCTCAACATAAAATATACTTTTGTTTCTATAAATAAAATAGAATTTGAAGACATTGTCGCATGTTTCTCATGTAGTGAAGTAGTTTGGCTTCACAAGTTGTTGACAAGATTGTTCAATCAGAGATGGATGTGACTCATATATACAACGATAATCAGAGTTCATCAAGCTAACAAAGAACCCTGTATTTCATGAGAAGTCCAAACACATAGAGATAAATTTCCATTATATTTGAGACATGGTGCAGAAGGGAGTTGTACGGTTTCGATATGTTCCTACTGAGGAACAATTGTTCGATGTATTGAATAAGCCTCTCTCTTATGTAAAGTTTGAATACTTTTGAGACAAGCTTGGTGTAGCATGTAAGGACCTCCCTAGAAAGAGGGAGTAGTGATGTGGATGTGGTAGTGGTGCTTGTTGCAGTAATGTGGAAGCTCATTCTAGGATTGGTATGTTACCCTGATAAGGCCTAGTTGATCCCATTGGGATTGGTATATCAGTATTGATAAGGTCTATCTGGTTAAGATTTTTTGGAACGAAAGGGTTAGTAGGTTATACAAGGATTGTTTTTTTTCTAGGTAGATTGGTATGTCTGGATAGGTTTGGTTGGTCGAAAAGGATTAGTAAGCCAGACAAGGCTAGTTGGTTCTACCAAAGTGCCTACTATGATGTTGTTTCAGATAGTTCCAACACTCTGTACTAATGATGTGTTTGTGGTCCCAACACTCATTGTTGATGATGTCGTTGTGGTACCAACAGTGGTACCAACACTTTATACTGATGATGTTGATGTGGTTATGGTCCTATCACTTTGTGTTGATGATGTTGATGTGGTTGTGGTCCTAGAACTTTGTGCTAATGATATCGATGTGGTTGTGGTCCCAACACTATGTTCTAATCATGTTGATATGGTTTTCATCCCAACACTCTTTGTTGATGTTGTTGTGGTTTTCTTATCATTTTATGCTAATGACGATGATGTTGTTCCAACATTTATATGTTGATGATGTGGATTATGATCTAGAATTTATTTGTTGATGATGTTGTTTTTAGCACTAACATGCTAATGATTTTGTTGTTGTTCCAATAACCATATATTGATGATGTTGTAGATGATGATGATGTTCCATTATTAACATATTGATGATGTTGTAGCTGATGATGATGTTCTAGTATTCACATACTGATGATGTTACAGATGATGATGATGATGTCCCAGTAGTCACATATTAATGATGTTGCAGATGATGATTATGTCCCAGTATTCACACATTGATGAATTTGCAGATGATGATGAAGTTCCAATATTCACATACTAATGATGTTGTAGATGATGATGATGTACCAGTATTCACGTACTTATACTGTTTCATATTATGATGATGTCTCAACAGTTACATACGGTTGATGTTGCAAATGATGATGATGTCCCAATATTCACATATTGATGATGTTGTAGATGATGATGATGTTATGTGATGATGATGTTGTAGATGATGATGTTCCGTGATGATGATGTTCCATGATGATGATGTTCTGTGATGATGATGTTGCAGATGATGATGATGTTCCATAATGATGATGTTCCACGATGATGATGTTTTGAGATGAAGAGGATGCTTATGATGATGTTCTTACAAAAAATCCTATGACATATAGATCCACCAGTCACTTATACAAATATATCTGTGGTTTTTGTTGTTGATGTAGAATACCTTCCTTATTAAGAGGGAGTGTTGAAATAATGTATTTGCAAAAGATATTCTAATTGTAGTTTCTATAATATTGTTATTATCCCTCCTTTCTGGAGATGTTGTTCCTCCTATTAGGTTTTTCGTTGATGTAATTGGTCATGTAAAGTCTTGAGGTAAAACCTCCATTGTAATTCGGGTCAATAATATGCATCAAAGAATTATTAAAATGTTATTTTATATCTCCTGGGACAAGTTGGCTCTATTGGGAAGGCAAATTCAACCATGTTGGGTTATTAGACTTCACAACTAATGTGTATAAATATATGATACGCCCTCCTCATTTGGACACGCTCATAGTTGAAGCAAGTTCGCTATAGAGAGAAAGAGGATTCCATCTAGATGAGGAGATTTAGTTTATCTTAGTCTTATGGTATTAAACCGTACTTGGTCGGATTTTATATCGAGGAAATTTGTTGGGTTTTCTTCCCTACAAGGGTTTCCCAAGATAAATATTTGTGTCTTGTTTGACTTATTGTGCTTTTCATTCTTTTAGTGATATTATTCTTATAGTCAATAAAATTTAAAAATCTAACAAATAGTACCATGGACGAGATGGGGTTTTTGGAGAAGAAGGAATGAATTCTTGTTGATATGGGATGGGATTATAGTTAAGAAAGGAAGAGACATTGGGTAGTGTGTCAACTTGTGTTCCACAAAAAATGTTATAAGGAAGGATTGGTTAAGGGTGTTGTCTCAAACAAGGATGCCTCATTGCAAAAATCACTCAATAATCTAGAATTAAACTTAATAATAAGTACCTCGTTGGATACTCAAATATGGAGTTGAACAATGTGTTGGATACACTTTTTCTTATATATTAATGAAGTTTGAACCATTAGACCATCAAATATTCTAATTATCGTGAAGGATAGACACGATTATGGATATATTTGCAAAAATAATCTAGAAGTGAGATGATACATAAAGCAAAATTGCCACCAAGTGAAGACCAGATTTTCTAGATGACATATATAAATTTTGAAGCAATCATCTTAAATGATGTATGGATACAATTTAAAGTAGCTAGTGATGTTCCCTATCCATGATTCAAGCATCTCATTCTAGGGTCCTATATTAAATCAGCTACTTTACCAATGTACAATACCATAAGGCCCATTATATAATTAGTGGATAATGACTTAATGTAAAAGGGCCATATTTTTAATAAAGAGGTCCCTATTTGGTTGACCCCCATTAATATCAGGACCACAAGTTGTTAATACTTTGGGTATTGAAGCACTATATATAGAGTGTTGGATCAGTAATACATCCTTAGTACATATTTTTTACCTTAGGCTAACTTTCTTTTCCTTAATGCAATGATATCATATGGTTTAAGACTTAGGAGAGCTGATTCAGCGTTATAACTGGTTATTTTTTCCTATTCACACCTACAACAACGCCCTAGTTGGTCAACCCAGCACATATGCAACTCATTTAATGTATTTGGGAACCGCCTCCTTTATCTGTGGGGCCCTGGTTTGACTAAGTGCGCTAGGGGGTGTATTTGGCATGTTGTAGCTCTCCTAGGAGCATTTATTGCCACCTAGAGCACCCCAATCACCTCTATCTTCTCGCCCACTCTTTCCTAGGACCCATTAATGACCCAAAAAACTTTACATGAGTTTTCATGACCGTTTGGGCTTAGTTGAATCTCCTTTGGTCCACCTAGGGGGGTTGGGGGTCAATTCTCACCCTGGCACTTATACTTTCCCAATTGGCTGCCAGAGCCACTCGAATTTTCTCCAATGTATTATAAATGTGTAACATAACATATAAATTATGCATGATAATAATATGATCAGAAATTGGCACCATTCATATGTGTTATTCCATGTATTTTCTATCTCTTTGATTGTTTCTCTTGCACATTTTGTTAAACATTTTAGGTGTGAATGTTGTTCTAGCTCCTAGATTTGATTAAGAATTAAATTCTTACATGGTATTAGAGATATTTGGAGCTGTAAACAAATCTTGTGAGGTTTGAGTTGCTGTTTAGGGCATATTTCTAGAAAACTCGAGTGTTTGGTTTGTAGGTTTAGAATCATTTTTTTTTGTCACAGGTTGTACAAGAAGGATGGAGAAAAATTGAGCTCTACTTACTCCATTCAATTATTTTCAGTGGAAGGATAAGATGGTCATCCATTTGATGTCCAAGGGCCTCTACTGGGTCACCATGGGATCTGAGAACGAGCCAAATTCTGTTGTGGAGAAAGCTAAGTATTTTAATAGGCTTGATGAGGCCTTCAACATGCTCTGCCTCAGAACTTCAAAAGAACTTCTCTTTCACATAGAAATTCTTGGTACAATGAATGAATTTTGGGTCAAATTTGAGTCACTATTCAGGAAAACAGATGAAATGAGAGGCCGTCATCTTGAGAATGAGCTAATCTCACTGAGCCCAGCTCGCTATGATACGATTGAATATTTCTTCACCAAGTTTAAAGCATTGGTACTTCATCTAAAACAATGTGTCATAGAGAAGCAAGACAATCATCTTATCTTGTCCATACTTTCTAAGTTGGGGTTGGAGTATTCTATATATGTTTCGACATTTCACTCTAGAAAACTAACAACCAGGAACTGGATGATGCCTGTGCTGGCAGATTTCATGGAGTCTTTGACTCAGGAGAAGGACAAGCTCATAAAAATGGGTACCATACTCAAATACAAGGATCAAGCTCTTAGTACTAGTGTATCAAATAAATACCAGAGCAAGAAGAAATATTTGAAGCAAAGGGAGAAAGAGAAGAAGGAATCAAGTTCAGAAAGCTCTAGTTCTACTAATGGGAGATTGAAATCCAGGAGGAGAAACAAGAGAGAAAGATCCACATGTGATTATTGCAGAGGTTCACATCTTGATGGAGATTTCTTCAGAAGTAAAATGGACATCATTACCAAGCTCCTTGATAGAGATTTCTTCAGAAATAAAATGGACATCATGACCAAGCTCCTTAAGGAGAACCACATTGCTCTTCCAGAATTTGCAAAAAGATTGGAGCGCAAGCAAGGAAATGGTAAGGTTGAGCATGAATTGGGTGCATGGGTAAAACCCAATTATGATTTCTATGTTTTTATAGCTCTATTTATTATTCACATTCTGATATATCATAACCTGAAACATCCATCCCTTCCTTGAAAAAATTCCTAGTTAGTTCATCAAAGCTTCATCCCAAAACTAGTCATTTTTTACTAGTTTTTGATGTGCCTTCTGAAAGCTCTTCCCAAATCCATTCAGATATTTTCATTTATTAATCTAAATATGATATACAGGCTTATATACATCCTATGGCATTCATTTATTCATTTCCAAAACCATCTCATGACCGAAAGACCCATCAACCCTCAAGTTCACTAGTTGGAAATTCAGAAAATTGTCTAGTTTCCAATGCTATGTCTCTTGTATATGTTGTTGTTATGTCTTATATGTAGTTCATTGGTTGGACAGCCATATCATTGGACTTCATGGGACTACTGTTCAATATTTCTGGACTTTCATTCACCATCCATGGTTCAAATCTCAAGTCTTCATACCTTCCAGGTTCACTCAATTATAATTGTGATCTAGTTGCTCACTCTTCTCTTCCTATGGATCCATTCACTCATGGAGAGACCATACCTATGATATTTTCTTCTATGTATGAAATATATTCTGATATTTCAGAGCTTCATGAACTTTGTTAAAGAGTTGTGAATGTGCTTCATCAAATTGGGAGAAATATTCATGGCTTTATTCATGATACGACAACTACACATAATGCAGATCTTGTTGAATCTTTTGATGCTATTTGGGAAAGAGTTTGCCGAGATATATTTTCCATGGTTGATTATGATTTTATATCAGAGTATTCTTGCATAAAAATACATTCTTATGATTTCCCTCCATCATTAATTGATGACCATCAAAGGGCCTCTCCACATGATCTTTGTTTACAACACTTTGATGGATTGATGCAAGATCTTAGCATCCACAACATATTCATCAAGTCCATCACAAAGAAGTTGTTATTTCAGCTCATTCAAGTAAAGAGGAGGACCTTGTGAAGAGATTTTATCTCTGTCATATCCATTTTTGAGGGGATTTTTTGTCCCATGAGGTTTCCCTCCTTACCTCGGTTACATGGATCAATAAAAATTCTATTGTAAAAGGTGACTTGTGCCTTAGTTGCCAGGGCCTTAATAAATATTTTTGATTAAATTGTACTAATTATAGATTAAGGGGGGGTGTTGGAGCACTAATACATCCTTAGGACATATTTTTTACCTTGGGCTAACTTTATTTTCCTTAATCCAATGATATCCTATGGTTTAAGACTTAGGAGAGTTGATTCAGCATTATAACTGGTTATTTTAGCCTTTTCACACCTACAACAGAGCCTTAGTTGGTCAAACCAGCACATTTTCACCTCATTTAATGTATTGGAGTGCCACCTACTTGATTTTTGGGGCCCTGGTTTGACTAGGTGTGCCAGGGAGTGTATTTGGCCTGTTTTAGCTCTCCGAGGAGCATTTATTGCCACCTAGAGCACCTCACTCACCTCTATCTTCTCACCCATGATTTCATAGGACCCATTAATGACCCAGCACACTTCACATGAGTTTTTTTGAGTGTTTGGGCTTAGTTGGAGCTCCTTCGGTCCACATAGGGGGGTTGGGGGTCAATTCTCACCATGACACTTGTACTTTCCGAATTGTTCTCCAGAGCCACTTGAATTTCCTCCAATGTATTATAAATGTGTAACATAACATCTATATGATGC
This sequence comes from Pseudotsuga menziesii, assembly GCA_001517045.1. Taxonomy (NCBI): domain Eukaryota; kingdom Viridiplantae; phylum Streptophyta; class Pinopsida; order Pinales; family Pinaceae; genus Pseudotsuga; species Pseudotsuga menziesii. The sequence goes on from LPNX010171679.1 coordinate 491,012, forward strand.
ATGATAATAATATGATCAGAAATTAGCACCATTCATATGTGTTATTCCATGTATTTTCTATCTCTTTGATTGTTTCTCTTGCACATTTTGTCAAACATTTCAGGTGTGAATACTGTTCTAGCTCTTAGATCTGATTAAGCAGTAAATCCTTACATAGAGTAGTAATATATGTAATGCTAGGTCAAGAATTATCTTGGAATTTTCACTCCATTTTTTCTGTATAATTTCAAGATCTAAAACTCTCAAGGTACAATCGATGCATATGTAGGTAAAGTGTATCAAATTTTAAATTTTGGGGAACAATTCTTTTGGATATATACTCTATGAAAGCTAAGGGATATTTTCCTACGGTTTGTCTCTTTCAAACGAGTCATTTTGGCATTGTCACTCCAATTTTTTTCTTTCAAGTGTTAGGGTCTAAATTGGCAAGGTAAAAAAAGGAAATAGGGAAGTAACTTGTAACTAAATATCAACTTCTAGGTCGCTATACTTTCGTAGATAGACTCTATTTAAGTTAGGCATTTTGAGTGGCCCAAAACCTAGCCTTAAATAGGTGTTTTGGGTAAAATTATTATATCTAAAGTTTTAAAAATCCAAAGTGAGTTCCACTAGTTGTATTGGAAAGAAGAAACACCAGAGTATTTATGGTAACAATTTCATATTTGGACATTAAAAATTTGAACATGTGTCAAGTCATACAAATATTCCTATCTAAGAAGGCCAAAATTGACAAGACTTGGGAAAATTAACCTAATTTTTTTCTTCGAACATCATAATTCAATAAAATGAGCGGCATTGTAGAGTAGACATATCAAACACTACTGCAAAGAAAAAAATATTCCCAGAAGTACACAAATTTGAAAGTTACAGAAGCCTCTAGATTATCTCCAAACTAGGGTTTACGAGGAGTTGTGCTTATTTCTAAATTTTGGTCTCAAACCTAACCTAGAAAAGTAAGTTATTTTCCAATAATTGTAGATATTTTTCTAGGGTTAGAAATTTCAATTTTTTTCAGAGATGTGTACCCATGTATTTAAAGAACACATAGATATATCATTTGATGTTTGGGAAGCATACATGCACAAAATACAAGGATACTTAAGACACCTTTTTTAGCACCCTTGTAACATATACTGGTACCCATTTAAGTAGTACCATAGGTGTACCTATAACCATATTTATATAAACTAATTGTCAATAGTGTTTCTATAGTACACTAAGAAAAGCACTCAAGAGATCACTCTCTAATACCTAGGTAGTCAAGTAGTATGGATAAGGGCACAATCTATCCTCCTTGTTAAATTTTCATATGCTTAGCTAAGACATCAGTATTTCATTTCATTTTCATGACAAAAGAATATAAATAGGATCACTGAAAGATAGACAAGCACAACCATAAAAAAGGAACACAAAGATTTATCCTGGAAAACCCTAAAGGGAAAAACCTAGCAAAAGCTTCCTCAATATAGATGCCCCAAAAAGATAAAAGATAAAACTAGTAAGGAGATCAAAGCCTGATCCTCCTCCTTCTCCAGCCTTCTCTTCTCCACTAATGCACTACACAAGTGAGAGTGTGTGTGTGTTAAATGAGGAGCACTACACCTCTATTTATATTCATTCGTTCACTTAAGTTAACTCATTTGACATGTAGGCTCGAGTTAAATCATGTAGGATCGAGTTACACATGTAGGCTCAAGTAACCACACTGGGGTGCTGATGACCCATCTTTATAATTAGAGGGGACTACCTCATGACTCTCATTAGTTCTTCCGATTAGGAGCATCAGGGTACAATGCAATACAAGTGGTTCTCCCAGTAGGACCATCGGGGACCACAAAAAGATACATATAGAATATTCTTTGAAGTTACAATATTTCAACACTCCCCCTTAACAAGAAGGGTATTCTACAGCAACATCAACAACAACAAGAGTAGAGATAGGGGACATCATCAACATCAGCAGGATAACACATCTATAAATCATTGGAAGCTTTTCAACATCATGTAGTCTTCATCTTAAATCTTCAGTCTTCATCATCAGCAACATCTTCAGTCTTTGATCAGCAACATTTTGATCTTTTAATTAGCGACGACATCCTCAACACTTGGACCTTTCAATCAGCAACATCTTCAGCACTTTGACTGTTCAATCAGCAACGACATCTTCAGCATTTTGACCTTTGAATCAGCAACATCTTCAGCACTTTGACTTTTCGATCAGCAACAACATCTTCAGCATTTTTTCCTTTCGATCAACAACATCTTTAGCATTTTGAATTTTTTATCAGCAACAACATCTTCAGCACCTTGACCTTTCGATCAGCAGCAACATATTCAGTACTTTGATCTCTCAATCAGCAATATCATCATCAAAACTTTTCCCTTTCGATCAGCAGCAACATCATCATCATCATATTCTGATCTATCGATCATAATCATCATCACATTCTGATCTTTCGATCAAAAACATCATCATCATACTCTGATCTTTGGATCAGAAACATCATCAACATACTCTGATCTTTTGATCAGTACGTCATCATACTCTGATCTTTTGATCAGTACGTCATCATCATCATTAGCAACAACCTGCAATCCACAACTCAAAGACAGAAAGTCTTTGGATCATTTTTGGACTTAAAGTCCAGGGATGATACAATCCCACCACATTCTCAACAACTGAAGTTACCAGATTGATTATGGGAGAATCAGTCCCTATCACTTTAGGACTAAGTCCAAGGACGATGCAATCCTACCACATTCTCGAGGACCGAAGCCACTGGATTGATTACGGGAGAATCAGTCCCTATCACTTTAGGACTATGTCCAAGGACAATGCAATCCTACCACATTCTCGAGGACCGAAGCCACCGAATTGATTATGGGAGAATCAGTCCCTATCACTTTAGGCCTAGGTCCAAGGATGATGCAATCCTACCACATTCTCGAGGACCGAAGCCACCGGATTGATTACGGGAGAATCAGTCCCTATCACTTTAGGACTATGTCCAAGGATGATGCAATCCTACCACATTCTCGAGGACCGAAGCCACCGGATTGATTATGGGAGAATCAGTCCCTACCACTTTAGGACTATGTCCAAGGATGATGCAATCCTACCACATTCTCGAGGACCAAAGCCACCAAATTGATTATGGGAGAATCAGTCCCTATCACTTTAGGACGATGTCCAAGGATGATGCAATCCTACCACATTCTCGAGGATCGAGGTCACCGAATCTATTATGGACAGATGTCCCGAGATGATACAATCCCTCTTCATTCTCGAAGATCAAGGTCTTCGGATCACTTTAGGGCAAGTGCCCAGGGATGATACAATCCCACCACGTTCTCAAGGACTGAGGTCATCGGATCTATTATGGACAGATGTCCCAGGATGATACAATCCCTCTTCATTCTCGAGGACCGAGGTCTCTAGATCACTTTAGGGAAAATGCCCAGGGATTATGCAATCCCACTGCAACATCACTACTCCCCCTTTCGAGGAAGGTCTTTCTGAACAACACCAAGCTTGTCTCGAAAGTGTTCGAACTCTACTCGAGGCAGAGGCTTCGTTAGTACATCATCATCCAAGCCATCATCATCTACATCTTCAGTATGTGAATACTGAACCATCTGTATCTCCAGTATGTGAATATTGAAAGCATCATCATCTATATCTTTAGTATAGAAATACTGAAAGAATCATCATCTCTATATTCAGTATAGAAATACGGAATCACCATCATCTGTATCTACAGTATGTAAATACTGAAATATCATCTATATCTTCAGTATGGGAATACTGAAATCATCATCATCTATATATTCAGTATGGGAATACTGAAATCATCATCATCTATATCTTCAGTATGGGAATACTGAAACATCATCATCTCTATATTCAGTATAGAAATACTGAATCACCATCATCTGCATCTACAGTATCATCTGCATCTTATCTTGTATGTAGAAATACCAGATTTCTACGTGTTACGTCGGAACACAGGGTTCTTTGTCATCACAACTATGGTTATCACATAGAATCATTGTAGTGTCCATATTTAGGTCAAAGAGACCTGACATCAGCTTCTGAAGCCATATGGCTACACAACTTAGTAGAGCAATCTGCTATGTATTCTGCTTCAACCGTGCTAAGAGAAACACTGGACTGTTTCCTGCTAAACCATGAACTCATAGCAGACCTCAAACAAAAGCATATACCTAATATGCTTTTCCTGTCTAAGATACTTCCATACCAATCTACATCTGTGTAGCCATACAATCTATACTCATGGCTACCATCATAGTATAGACCAAAGTCTATAGTCCCTTTCAGATATCTCATCACATGTTTTGCAGCTACTAGGTGAACCCATCTTGGTTGAATAAGATATTGACTTAAGGTGTTCACAGCAAAACAAATGTATGGTATGGTATTTGTTAAGTACATCAATGACCCAATGATCTGTTTGTAGTGAGTCACATCCACTAACTCTAATGAGTCATCAGCTAACAGCTTCAGGTTGGAGTCCATGGGTGTGGCCATGACTTTGCATTCCAACATATTGAATCTCTTCAATATCTCTACCACATACTTTCCTTGGTTGAGAAAGATTCCTTCTGAACTTTGCCATACTTCCAGACCTAGGAAATAATGCATTAACCCAAGGTCTTTCATCTCAAATTCTTCTGCTAGTTTATTCTTGCTTTCCATGATCTGTTTCTCATTCCCTGTCAAGAATAAGTCATCCACATATAGTAATAGAATCACAGGTACATCTTCTACAACCTTGTAGGAAAGGTTAGGATCGACTTTACTCTTGGAAAAGCCCATGCTCATCAAGAAACTATCTATTCTTCCATACCAAGCTCTAGGAGCTTGCTTCAGGCCATAGAGGACCTTCTTCAACTTGAATACTTGATTCCATCTGTCTTCAACTTCAAATCCTCATGACTATTTGATGTAAAACTCTTCCTCAATCATACCATCAAGGAAGGCTTGTCTTTACTTCATCATGGAAGAAACTACCATGATAGTTTTGAAGGAAGTGTACCTTGCTTCCTGGAGTAAGTGTCTCTTCAAAATTAATTCCCTCTTTCTGATAGAAACCTCTAGCCACAACTCTTACCTTACTTCTATCAGCAACATATCTTATCTTGCAAATCCATTTGGAAGATACCATATTCTTGCTTTCTGGTTTGAGTACTATATCTAAAACATCATTCTAGTATCATAACATCTTCTATGAGTTTGTCTTCTCAGATCATCAACATATCCTAGTCTTCTACATTCAACCTTGAAGGTTGGAACCCACTTTACTCTTGGTAAAGTCTCGATCCATCACAAAGCTATCCATCATGTCGTACCATGTCGAACTCAGATATAATTTTCTGTAGTCACTCCCCCTGAAGTGGAGTATCATCTTCCCTCTTCATTCTGTACAGGTGGTTCTATGCTTGATATATACTGGTCAATAGAGTATGTTATGTCATAGTCTATTCTTTCTGGGGAGAATCATGAACCTTGCTTTGTACACTTGTTCCATCATATCGTATACATCATTCCCCATGATCAACTGTTATTCTTTGATCATAGCTTCTTTCATAGCATTCTTTTCTTCATCTTGAGTTATCTCTTGTACCCATGGTGGTATTCATCCTTCAAGGTGGATATACCACTCTCTAAAGATTTCTTTTCTTCTGTCATGGTGTCTCTGACCCTGGGAGCTTCATATTCATGTTTATTGGAGTGAATCTTGAATTGTCATCACTTGTTCTTCAGAACAAGTCTCATCCTTCTTTTCTTGTAGGAGGTTGTACACGACCTTTCCTACAATTCAAATGCACCAGTTGCATGGTTAGAACTATTTCATAAAACATATGCATAACGACAAATTCTTCTGCATCATGCAATTGTTTAGTCAATACAACATTCATCCATATCTCACATAAACTTTCTAGATGCCTTCCACCATGACATTATTGAGATTGTGCACTAATCCAATATGTCAGCAACGAGGTTTGATAAGTAGCAATGGAGAGTTGTATAGAACCATGAGCTACTTACCCATCACATGCATATTAGTAGTATACAGTCATTAATGCAAACAATCTATCATGCATAACACATCAACTGAATATAATCAAATGTATAACAAAACAATATCATGAAATGACAATTGAATACTTATCTTTTATTTGTTTTGTGGGTAGACTCCATCTTGATCATTCTGCTTTATCATCTTCTTCATTCATGAAATCATCATTTCTTATCCAAATGACAAGAATTGAGTTTTTAATATTCCTCATCGCTTGAGGGATCTTCTTTGAATGGTGAGAGCTTGATCTTCAATTGCTCCCATCTTCTTCTTCTCTTATTATGAGTCGAGCTGAAAGCAATTACTTCCTTCTGGCATACATTCTTTGCATGAATCCCATGATCCTGGGAGGCCATTCAAGGTGGCTATCACCACTTTTGCAATCTCCACTTCTTCTTCTACTGCTTCAAGTTGTTCTGCATTCTGGATCTTCACATTCTTCAACTGTTTTCTCAAAGCCATCTTCTGATTTAAGTTCTTATCTTCAAATAGCTTGCTCAAGGAATCAAACATCTTCGGTGTCTCTAGGGAAGACACTTGTGGTACAATTTGATCCGCGATTGAATCAACAATGATCTTTTTGGCCTTGATCAAGTTCTTCTTGTGTAAGGCTTTGAGCCTCATCTCCATATGGAACTGGAACCTCTCTACTTATGTAGGTGTCCAATTCATTTTATTTAGAGAGATCATATACTTCCATGCTTGGAATTTGTGAACTTTACCAAGCTTATCATCAAGTTGATGTGATAGATCACTTTGAAATGAGAACCTCAAATGCAAATAGCAAAAGATTAGATCTTACCGATTTGAGGTGTTCGTCCTGCTTTCAGAGATAGCTGATTTAGGGTTTGTCAAAGAAACCCTAATTTTAAAAACTTGGAATCTTTTAGATCTGATTGGATAGAAAAATATATCTCTTCAAATGGATCTATCTAATGTACTCCTTTTCTGAAAACAGTTGAGGGAAGCTTTCGGAACAGGAAGGCCTAGTTTTCCAATTTCTTCTGCAGAAATGCCTGTCACTGTTTCTATGATATCTCTGAAATAAATGTTCATATGTGTCCGCAATTTCGTACTGAGGTAACCTTGCATTTCCTTGATCTAACACCACATGTTTCAGTAGAATTGGTTTCACCAATTGGAATTTATGATAATTTTCCCATGGTGACCTGTTACAGTACTATTCAGAACAGCGAAGTTGTATAGACTGCCACGTGTCACTGTTTCATCTTCTGGTTCTGAAATTCAGACCATAGAAATTAAAGTCTATGATATGTCTGGAACATCTTCAGGAATTCAATTTGGACCTCTGTATCCCAATATATAGCAATGTTCCCCAGGTGTCCTGTTTAGGGATGAATTCTGGAAGAGGCTAGAACCCTAACTTGGAGGGATCATATATCCCAAAATATAGCGCATATGAGGCTGACTTTTGGACACAGTGTACATCAGGATTTTATATTTGGCCTCTACCATTTTTTTCTCCTGAAACTTTTCCAATCTTAGGATATAGTGAATGTACCAAAACGTAGCAGTTTTAATATTTAGGGTTTTTTTAGTTCAGGGTGAAACTAGGGTTTGATTTTCCCAGAGTTTCACCCGACCAAAAAACTTGATCCAGGTATCTAGACTTCGATTTTTATGAGGAGAGAAATCCTATGCCGGGCTCACTCAAAAATTCTTCTTTTGCAAGAAGCCCTGATTTCTCGCACCGAAAACTGAAAATGCTTGGAATTGAATTATGCTTTGACAGAAAGATGCGCCCTTCAATGGAGAGTCAGCCTAGACTTCTTTTCCTGATCAATTGTGGAGAGAGAACCAAAAATTAAGAAGCCCTAGGTTTTGTAGCTGCACAATGTCTTCTTTTCAGGGTGGCTCTGATACCATGTTGAATTTTCATATGCTTAGCTAAGACATCAGTATTTCATTTCATTTTCATGACAAAAGCATATAAACAGGATCACTGAAAGATAGACAAGCACAACCATAAAAAAGGAACACAAATATTTATCCTAGGAAAACCCTAAAGGGAAAAACCCAGCAAAGCTTCCTCAATATAGATGCCCCAAAAATATAAAAGATAAAACCAGCAAGGAGATCAAAGCCTGATCCTCCTCCTTCTCCAGCCTTCTCTTCTCCGCTAATGTGCTACACAAGTGAGAGTGTGTGTGTGTTAAATGAGGAGCACTACACCTCTATTTATATTCATCTGTTCACTTAAGTCAACTCATTTGACATGTAGGCTCGAGTTAAATCATGTAGGCTCTAGTTACACATGTATGCTAAAGTAACCACACCGGGGTACTGATGACCCATATTTATAATTAGAGGGGACTACCTCATGACTCTTATTAGTTCTTCCGATTAGGAGCATCGGGGTACAATGTAATACAAGTGGTTCTCCTGGTAGGACCATCGGGGACCACAAAAAGATACATATAGAATATTCTTCGAAGTTACAATATTTCAACACTCCTTAGTTAGTTCCCTGGGATAATGGATCAATTAATACTATTGGACCCCACACATATATTAGAGAACTATATAAAATGACAATCCCTCATCTTCAATACCATATAAGCCTTACTCTTCTTATACCATCCTATGGTATAAAAATATCCTCCTTATAGACCACCTTGCAATACTCTAGACAACATGAATACTCAATGTAATATCATGAAGCTTGATGTGCTATATTAACAATACAATAATATTCAGGAAAAAAACCAATAAAATTATAACAAACTAGAAGTTGGATCATAATCCTACACCAACACTTAGATCAGAATTTGGCAGGTATATATGGAATAATAGCTTGGATATCACCTCATGAAGAAATCCCTTGGAAACAAAATAAAGTGGTCCATATCAAGAAGAAACATATCAGTCAATATTTTTTATCCATCAATAAAACCCTCTGTATCCTCACATTTATAAACCAATCTCCAAGGATAATCACACATAGAACCATTTTCCTAAGGCGGACTTGTGAAAATTTGATGGTTTTAAATCATCTAGATGGGTCACCCAAATGGAACATTACTTGTCCATTCATGGAATTACTAATGGAATTATACAAATTAAGGTGAGTTTCTTTTATCTATATTCAAAACAATGGAAATGGGGGGAATGCAATAAAAAATTCTATGGGAAATTCAACACTTGGAGTATATTTGTTAAATATATTCATGTCTGTCACAAGTGATGTACTCACTATTTCGAGCGGCTTACCTAGTTATTCTAAATAGACTTGGTCACATACATTATCTAATCCTTTGAGCAATCATCCATCCCTACAGAGAACTTAACATATTCTTTCTATAACAATGTTTCATTATTGGCCTTAAGGATGAAGTTAAAGCATAATTCAAACTTAAACATCTTGCTACCTGGTGGGAGGCATCACACAAGGATTTGAAAGTAGAGATAAAGATGAATGCATAAACCATTAAAACCTATTTCATTCCCCACTCATGCCCTACACAGGTTAAATCCTCAAGAATAATTCCTTATCATCTCTTCAAAGTACAAGGTTTGTCTCCATAAAAAATGGTATACTGATAAATACATGGAATCTAGTATAATTGTGCTGAAAAGTATGCTCCAAGTCATTGATGTAAAGAACAAAAATTACCTCAAATTTATATGACAACTCCTACGAATTTTGAAGACATCATCATGGAAGATGCCCCTAAGTTTGAGGCCATTGACTAAAATCATCCCATGAAAGAAGTGGAACCCAAAGTCCATCAAGAATAACCACTAATCTCTATTTATTCTTTATCTAATATTTTAGCCCCAAAAACCTTAAAACTTTTGGGTTACATCAAGTGTCACAAAGTGGTAGTCTTGGTTGAAAGTGGCAAGATCCATAAATTTATTCACTAGTGATTGGATAAAAACCTCCATTGTTATGTCCATTTAGTTCCCAAGTTTAAAATTATAATAGTTAATGGTGATTTGATGAAATGTGGGGGGTGTTGTGAAAATCTAAAACTCCAATTAGGTGATTATCATAACAAAACTTATATGTTGTCCATATATATGGGTGGTTGTGATGTAGTGTTAGGGGTAGAATGGCTACACATATTGGGGCCAATTACCATGTACTTCAAGTACTTATACTTGATATTTATTCAACACTCTCATACTCAAACACTCAAAGGGATCCAACCAAGCTCCCATAAGTCATAATTTCTCATAAAATGGAAAAAATGTTGAATAAATGCAACTCTGGAATTATTTCTCACCTCCATGCCATACAATCTATGGATATTACCACACCTGAAATCTATTTTTTTAGAGGGTTTCAGACAACTATCATCAAGTCTTTGAGACACCAAATGGCTTACCCCCATCTAGAGGAGACATGATCATGGTATTCCCTTGATTTTGGGAATTTAAACACCAAATGTGCAGTTGTATAGGCACCCATTAATTTTCAAAAAATAATGAAATTAAAATATCATTTATGAGCTACTAAAGGAAAGAGTCATTCGTCCTAGTGCTAGCCCATAGTCATCCCCAATGGTCATAGCCTTTAAAGAAACAAGGAAATTGGAACATGTGTCCTGATGTTCATTCCCTCAAAAATTTTACTGACAAAGGTAAATTTTTCATCCGAGCCATTGATGATATTTTTTATGAGCTCCATAGGGCCAAATTTTTCATAAAAAATTACCTTCATTAAGGATACCACCAAATCAAGATAAAAGAGATAGATATTCCAATGAAAACCTTCCAAATACATGAAGTCTATTACTAGTTTTTGGTTATGCTCTTTAGACTTTAATGCACCCTCTACTTTTCAGATCCTCATGAATAAAATTTTGAGGCGATACCTTCATGATTTTGTGTGTTTTTCTTTGGTGATATTTTGATTTATAGTAAAACTTGGGATTCCCATGTACATGTTCATAAATCCTTGCAACTCTTTCACAACTATTATTTGTTCATTAAATGGTCCAAATGTTCTTTTAAGGTTTCATAGGTTTAATAATTGGGTCTCATTATTGACCAAGATGGAGTGAGAGTGGACCCCAAGAATATTGTAGTAATTCAAGAACGTCATTTCCCTAAATTCTTGAAGATATTATGTTGTTTTTTAGGACGTATAGGATATTATATGAAGTTTGTGAATAACTATGGTAAAATTGCATCCATGTTGACAACATTTCTCAAGAAAAACACCGTTCCATGGAACAAAGCAGTTGCAAAAGCATTCTCAATTTTAAAGCAAGTCATGTACACCACATTGGTCTTATTTGCGTTTTATTTTACTAACCTTTTGTATTAGAATGTGATACCTCTAAAAAACACTTAGGTATGGTTCTAATGAAAGAAGGGAGACCCTCACCATTCACAAGTAATCAGTTGTGTGATAATAATTTGAGCAATTCTACATGTGAGAAAGAAATGATAGGAATCATACATGTAGTTGACAGATGGTGGCCACATCTTATAGGGAGGAGCTACTAAATCAGGATGAACCACCATAGCCTAAAGTAGGTTTTTAGAGGAATTCTTGTCCTTCTTGGAGTACAACATAAATGGGCCACCAAAATTCTTGGCTATGATTATGAGATCATTTAAAATGAAAGAAAGAGAATGTTGTGGAAGATGCCTTGTCACAAAAACATGAATAAGAGGGATCACTTTTTTCCTTATCCTCTATAATACATGAATGGTTAAAGGAAGCAAACTAAGAATGGTTAACCAATGTTTCTAGATCTCATATCATCAAGCGCCTTCAGGAGTATCACAACCCTACCCAAGTTTACACTTGGAAGCAACATACACTATGATAAAAAGGTCACTTTTTATGGTACCTAAATCTTCTTTAAAACAAACAATCTTAACATAGTTGAATTCATCTCCTCTTGCATGTCACTTGGGTTTTCAAAAATCTTATCCACATGATGGGAACACCTTGTTTTGGAAAGGCATGGAAAAATATAGACTTACTTTTATAGTATAATGTCACACTTACCAAAGGAACAAGGATGAGAGAGTAAAGACTCCTAGGGAATTACAACCATTCCATTCCCAACCACTATTTGGACCGAAATTTCCATGGATTTTATTGTTGGTATTTTGAAATAAAGTAACAAATAATTCATCATGTTCGTAGTTCATAAACTTTCCAAATATGCTCATTTTTTCTCTCTCTAGAACCTATTTACCTTGGCAAAAATTTCCCAAAGCTTTTTTAGACTAGATTTTTGAAATCCATGGCATGCCTACCTCCATTGTGTCATATCATGATCCCACCTTCACCAACAAATTTTACCAAGAAATATTAGACTCTAGGGAACCTAGTTAAAAATGAGCACCTCTTATCATGCTCAAACATATGGCCATACATAAGTAATCAACAAGTTTCTTAAAACCTATCTGAGATGTATTGTATCTGAAAAGTAACACCAGTGGGGACATTGATTACCTTTGGAATAAGGGTGGTATAATACCACTTATCATATGGCTACAATAGATAAAAGATGCATATCTAGAACCCGTAAATGCATTTTCTTGGATTTTTAGTTGACCAAAGGGATTTTTATTGTTTTACAATAAGTACACATTAAAATTACTCTCAAGTAGATTAGAATAGATTAGGCTAGACACATAGCTAGAAGCAATAAATTTAACAAACTATTAACAAATTTCTTGATGAATAATTTTTCAAGAAGGATTGTCCAATGGGGGATTTGTTGGTGCTGAGGTGTCCATGTCCAAAGGTGTGCCCATGTTTTTTATCATATAGTGTGTTACTTTTGTTTTAACTCCATTTATTACTTCTTCAGTTTGTTTTAGTGATATGAGTGTTACCCATATAATATAAAGTGATAATAATAAATAAAGTTGTACTCTAATCATGTTAGTATTTGTATTTTATCGATCATATTTTTTTAAACAGTTTTTCCTTAAATCCAGTCAAAAAATTAGAACAATTACTAGAAATGAAAATATAAGTTGTTGAGATTACGCGACCTAGGTGCAATGAAAAAAATGTTTAAACCATATAATGTTTAGACTACTTATAAATAAGCATTCCATAATAAACATATTTTCTAGAAATTGTTGTGATTAACTATTTCAAGAGGATATCCACGATAGCTTACTAAGATCAATTAATCCCCAAAATGATACTTTAAATTACATTTAACCTAAATTAAATATTATAATCTTTTAGTTATGTTAAATTCTACCATTTTAAATATTTCTCCATTACACATGTATTACAATGAAATATAATAGCTATACAACACTTATAAAAACAAAATATATTTGGTTAACTATAGAGAGGGGTGTAATTATTAAAGACTTGCTATTTTTTTTTAGAAAAACAAAACAACAACATTAACTTAATATTCAAGAAAAATCAAAGTGAAAGAACCTTTACAATAAGTTTAAGAGCAATTATACTGAGAAAAATGCCGTCATCTTTTATCAAAGATGTGAGGAAATAACTTTCTTGGTAAAGAATCATGATTATGAAACTTTCCAAAATTTTAAGACTTGTTATACAAAATCAACAAACTTGGAAGCTAGTCCAAAAGTGCTCTTTGAAGAGCTAAAAAATAGCTCAAAAAATCTTATTAAAAACTTACTAATACTTACATGAGTGGCCAATGGAAACATAAATATCATTACTACTACTTACATAAGTGGATTTTAGATTCACCTGATCATTATATTTGGTGGACACATCATCATTGCTTTTTGGTTTCCTTCCACATCATAATGTCATGTGGACCAAACATCCTTACTTTTAGGGTCATGTGAACCCATCACCATTAATTTGGGGTTTCTTCATACTTTACACCAATATTGCTTTGGACCAACATTAGGAACTCTTTAGGGTATTCTTCATCATGGGTAATGTGGCACCAACATCATTTCCATGTGGAACCAACATCATTATTTTAGGTGTTTCTCCACCTTTCTCACCACAATTTCTTAGGTGCAACCTTAGGGACTTCTTTATTGGTTTGATTCATATGTGTGCAACCCAAGGAGTCAACACATGAGGGCCATTGTTAAAGATACACCATAAGGGTACCTCTTTGGAGTTATATACACTATGATGTTCATATCAATGACAACCTTAAACACCATCCATTTCACATGGAAGGAAGGGGAGTTGTGGAACTTACTCCATTAACTTCCACTATGAACCCACAATTATTTAAAAGTTATATCAGAGGTGTCTACAAGATAAAACCTGATATAAGACTTTCCGAGTGACCTTTCAAAACCATATATTTATCCCATGTCCAATGGAGGTGGGAAATAAATGTTCCACTACTTACATTTACATTTAAACTCCTCTTTTACATTGTTACCCTAATATTTTCTGATTATTACATTAAATTACCCAATGGACTCAACCAAGAGAATAATTTTTTAGCAAAAACCACTTGGTTGCATTCACATGAAACTAAGACCCAACAAGTGGCAATATAATATTTTTTCCATCTGTGAGGTGGAATATAGAAAGATAGTGAAGAGAAATAAGGTGGTAGAGGTGCAACATGGGAAAATAGTGTTGAAATAATGTAACTATGGAAGATATCTAATTGTACTTTTTATAATATTGCTATTATCCCTCCTTCCTGGAGATGTTTTTTCTTCGATTAGGGATGTCATTGATGTAATTGGTCATGTAAAATCTTGAGGTAAAACCTCCATTGTAAGTTGGGTCAATAGTTCCCAGAAAAAAATTTAAAAATGTATTTTTATGTCTCGTAGGTCAAGTCAACCCTATTGGGAAGGTGAAGTCAACCCTGTTGGGTTATTAGACTTCACAACTGATGTGTATAAATAGATGAGGCTCCCTCGTCATTTGGACACACTCACATTTGAAGAAATTTTTGCTATAGAGAGAAAGAGGACTCCATAAGGAAGAGGAGAAGTAATTTATCTCAGTCTTGTGGTAATACATTGTACTTGGTTGGAATCTGTATCAAGCAAGTTTTGTTGGTAGGGGATCGAGTGTGCATGGTGCGATGTATAAGAAAGCGAAAAGGGTTAAAGTGAGTTGCACAAGAGGAAATTGTCGACAAATGCGGTCGTCCTTATCGGAAGTAGTTATATTTTGGTTCAAGATAGTTAGGAAATTACTTGTATGTGGACCTTTTTTTAAAGGTGCAAGCCTATAAATAGAGTTAGGAATATAGTGATAGATTACCCTTTACTATATTTTGCATATTTATCATTGAAGTAGAGTTGAAGAGCAAGTATCTTTGTCTTGCCAACTATTTTGTAATGTGTAGTTTTGGTCTGAGGATGTAGACCAAGGGATGTGTTTTGGGATGTATTTTAACCAACAAAGTTAATATGATATGAATATTTATGGAAACACCATGTTGTCTTTGTTTGTGATGTGATCTGTGATGTTTTCAACTCTTGTGATTTATATCTCTGCATGTAATTGATGCGATATGAGTGATGTGATATATATGGTTAAAATGTTGTGATTTAATGATGTGATCTCCTCGTGTTTGATGAAATGTTTTGCTAATATGAATGATGTGATGTCTTTATATGGTGAATGGATTCTTACATATCGATCTCTTTATTAAGATCTGAATAATGAAATGTTGTGATACTAGATATGGTGAGAATAATGGTAAATAGGTTGGATAAATGATAGGTTAAACCCCTACTAGATTTGTGGGTTGTATTGCAACATAGAGAGATTAAGTGTGAAAGTCCTCTTCCCTTCTACAAAAACATGGTTCTTGCAGGCCTCCCTCAAACATCTTGGGTGAGACTACATCTGCTTCGTATGTGTTGCTAGATAGGGTCAAACCTGTCCGGGATGGTGTTTGGGGAGATTGTATCGAAGGGTGTCGACAGTGTGTGGGCCCCTGTCAAGTGAAGTGTGCTAACAAGTTTGTTGGGTTTTTTTCCCCAGGGTGGTTTCCCAGGATAAATATTTGTGTCTTCTTTGTATTGTTGTTATTTTCATTCTTTCAATGATATTCTTCTAATTAGTGATAAAAAATTTAAAAATCTAACATGGTATCAGAGCCAACCCAAAAGAATACATTCTGCAACAATTTTCCACAGTACAAGAAGCTAGGTTTTTCTATTATAGGAAAATCCCTCGTCGTATCAGCTGAAAAAGAAGGTTAGTTTAACTCTCCCTAGTAGGGTTCATCTTTATGTGGTGGAAGAACACAATTCTGAATATTTTCAATTTTTTGACCTGTCACTACTGTCGGGAGGAACTAGGGATTCATAATTTCAAGGTCCCATAACCAGGTTTAGAAAAACAAAGATACAGTTTAGATCACCTTGGAGAGGTGCATATCTTCTACCATTCAACCATACAAGTGATTTTGGCTAAAAAATTAGGGTTTTACCATCAAACCCTAGGTCATCTTGAAGGAGGTCCCATAAGCAATCCTGAAATTGGTAAGTAATACGTCCCATATTTCCATTTGAGGTTCTCATTCTTTGAATATGAGAAACAAAACCAAGCGTTATTAAAACCTTAAAGGAGCAGATAATTTCAGAGCATGTAAGTACAAAATCATGCTTATCCTTGAAGAAAATGAGTTAAAAGGATACATAAAAGAAGAGGTCAAGGATCCAGAGGGAGATGAAACAAAGAACAAGCATAAGAAGGACATGATCAAAGACAAAAGGATCATATATGACTCCATAAAGGATCATTTGATCCCTTAAGTATCATCAAAGAACATTCCAAAATAAATGTTCGATGCTTTTACACGTTTATTTTAAGGAAATAAGATTAACAAAAGAATGACCTTGAGAAATCAACTCAAGGGAGTGAAGACTCAAAAGGGAGAAACCATGCAGTCATACTTCACAAGAGTATACCAAATCAAAGAAGAATTGGAGGCTATCAATGACATGGTGGAGGAAGAAGAAGTTGTGATGACCACCTTAAATGGTCTCCCAAGGGATTGGGAATCTTTCATTAGAGGTATATGTGCTAGGAGAACT
Organism: Pseudotsuga menziesii; assembly: GCA_001517045.1. Taxonomy (NCBI): domain Eukaryota; kingdom Viridiplantae; phylum Streptophyta; class Pinopsida; order Pinales; family Pinaceae; genus Pseudotsuga; species Pseudotsuga menziesii. Next base: position 508,090 of record LPNX010171679.1, read on the forward strand.
ACTACCAAGTTCAATAGAATTTGGGAAGAGTGTGTGTGGGAAGAAGGAAGGATAACCAACAGAGAAGAGAAGTTAAATGACGATTAAGATCAAGCCTTAGAAGCCCACTAAAAGAAAGGATCAAACAAGAGAAAGGTATGTGATCATTCTCCTTGAAGAAATCAAAAGTTTCAAAGGAACTCAAGACCTAAAAAGAGACTACTTATCCTTTGAATGATTCACATGCCACAATATGGGACACATTGTAAGAAATTTTCCACTCAAAGAAGAACAACTCTAGAATAATTTCCATGATCATGCAGCTAAAGAAAATTAACAAGTTAATGAAAGGAACGATGAAGATGAAGATTCTATTGAAGAATATGTTTTGATATAAACTCTTACTTAATCAGTCTCACATGGAAGTGACACCTGGACATTAGATAGTGGAGCTTCCAGAAAAATGATAAGATATATAGACTCCTTTCAATTCCTTGTCTATACATAATCACCCTACAAAGTAAATATTAGATATGACTACCAATATCCCATCAAAGGAGTGGGATATGCCTCTTACATGTTGAACTCAAGAAAGTCTATGAAGATGAAGGAATTCCTATAGGTTCCATGATTAAAGAAGAATCTACTTTCTATCTTAGCTCTAGATAACAATCTCTTAAGAGTTTCTTTTGTAGATGGAGAAGTACTTATATAGCCAAAGGGAAAGAGAATAAATGATGTCATTTTGATTGGTGTAGAAGAAGGAGTACTTTACAAGTTAAAAGGACATACAAAAATATCCCTCACAATAAGTACAATCAACCCATGTGAATTATGGCACAGAAGACTTGCTCATGTGAACTACAAAAAACTACCAATTATGAGAAAGGTTGTTATAGGTTTACCATAAATTCAAGTCAATCATGAAGTATTTTGCAGAGGTTTTTCTAAAGGGAAGAACACCAAAAACCCATTTTCATTCAACAACAATAAAGCAAAAGGAATCTTGGATATTGTTCATTAAGATGTATGCGATCCAATGTCAACCACTTCACTAAGAAGGTATGTGTATTATGTTTATTTTATAGATGATTACTCCCACAATACTTGGATTTACTTCCTAAAAGGAAAAGAGGAAGTATTTTAAAGATTCAAAGAATTGAAGGCTCTTGTGGAAAAATTATCTGAAAATAAGATCAAGACCTTGAGATCCGAAAATGGAGGAGAATTCGCTTCCAATGAATCCAAATATTTATGCGAGGAAGCTAGGATTAAGAGGGAGATCACCACACCCTATAATCCTCAACATAATGGAGTAGCAGAAAGAAATAATAGAACCATTATGGAAGTTGTGAAATCCAAGTTTCATGACTAAGACCTACCCATGCACCTATGGGTTGAAGTAGTTACAACCACAGTATATGTTCAAAACATAATTTCTCATAGTGCTCTTAGGAACAAAACTCTGGAAGAGATATTTACCAAGGAGAATCCTGAAGTTAGACACCTAGATAGTTTTGGTTTTCCTATGCTTATAAATGTTCCCAAGGAGAAAAGAAAAAATTGAACCCTTCCAGAAAGAAGGTAATATTTGTTGGATACATTGATCAATTGAAATCTTATAGAGTATACATTCCAGGTCATTGCCAGATCGAGATCAATAGATATGTTATATTTGATGAAGAATTAGGATATTTTTGAGGTCTAATATGGGCCACATAATGGAAATAATAAAATAAGAGTTATAATAATAAAATAAAGTTCTAAATTTTGGAGGAGAAAAAGAAAAACTATTTTTTGTTATCGTATTTTTGACATATCTCCTTAACGATTCACCCAAATTTTGAGTTTGGGGAATCACTGGATGTGGAATTTAATTCCACATCCAACACATTCCCACACTACGTACTTATGAGGTACGCACAACACCCAAGAATGAAATTTTAAATTAAAAAAACGTGGGTGTCGTGGGCACCTCATAAGTATGCAGTTTGGGCATGGGTTGGATGCGGAATTAAATTATGCATCTATTTATTCACCAAAATCGAAATTTGGATGAAGCGATAAGGATATATGTCAAATATACGATAATAAAAAGTAGTTTTTTCTTTTTCCCTCCATTTTTTTTACAAATTTTACCCCCATGGTTGACATCATCATCTTGAATCCTATTGGTTCTTATCAAATGAACTTTAATGCTACAATTTTCTTTAGGAGGCCCATTTTAGACCTCAAAATTTATCTAATGATGCAACTTTCAATAAATTCAGAAAGAACCATACCGATGAAGATCGAGAACAAGAACATGAAGCTCCTAGAATTGAAGAAACCTGTAGAATGCTAGTGTTAAAATTGTTCTGCCATTATATCATCAAGCAATGAGTCCAAATTATTATGCAGTGAAAGAGGAATGGAGATACACATTGAACAAATCAAATCTCACAGGAAACAAATGAGTATAGCTCAGATAATTACAGTATCATGTTAATTAAAGAATTCAGTGTTACAACAGGGATGATTTTAAGAAACCCCCCTAGATTTATATGTATAAAAAATGGGCGAATCTCTCCGATATATGGGAAAATTTGAAGGTGATTTTTTCAATAATATAATATTTATATATAAAAAATTTGGTGAAACTTTCATTTTATTATATAATGTTGTAAAATATCGGTGAATCTTTCATTTTATTATATATTATTGTAAAATCTTGGCGAATCTTTCACTAAGTTATAAGATATTGTAAAATATTGGTAAATATTTAACTTCATTATAAAAAATTGTAAAAAATGGTGAATATTTCACTGATTTATAGAATATTGTAAAAATAGAGGAACAACAACATTAGTCAAATAACATGAATCACATCATCAACAACAGAACATGTAGACTCACAAGTAACAACTGGAAGGTGTCAGTGAAACACAACTTCACTGACTAGATTCAGGGCAAGTGGGGACTCCACTTGTTATCTCACCCCTTAATGGTCCAACGGACATGTGGGGACCTAAATATTGACAAACTGATAAACTGATAGAATCATACATTATGCTCGATCTTGGCCTCCACTAGCCAATTATGGTCATGGAGGCTAATACAATTACACATTGTACTTATGTCAATTGATTAATGCATTATATGAATGTTGTTCTTGTTCCAATAGGTGTCCTACGATCAATGCATAGAAACCTAGTGCATAGACCATTTTTCTCTTCGCTTAGCTATGTAGAGATCGTTTATTTTTTTAATAATGATAAGTATTTACAAAGGAAATATACAATCAGCATAAAAGAATTGAAAAATTGAAGACAATTAATTCATGCAACTAAAAGTTAATAAATAAATCTTTTCTCAAACCCTAAAACCAACCTTGATTCAAGCTACAACAAAGGGTTAAATCAAGCATCGAATGAGAACTAGAAGCATTCAAAGGACTTAACATAATATTTAACCAAAATACACACAAACTTCAAAAATCGACAAAATGCTTCAAACAAAAGCAATAAACAAACCATAAAAAAATTTCAAGATATTCATGCTAAACGCCAACATGGTTTCATGTACTTGAATGAGCCCATTATTACTTAGCGAAAGTGTTGTCATATTAGTTATTTATCATTTAATGTTAGGAAACTATCTATGTGAAGAGATAGCTCCTAGGCCCATCTTTCTCAAATTCCAACGCCATTTGCTATCACATACAAGAAAGATACAATGTAAGAGATAAATATCAAACCATCAATCTTAAAATAAGCTGCATGAAGGTAATGTAGCTCAAATAATCAATGTTACAACAAAAAAGTACAATGTAGAATCTATTTGTACCTGAAACACGAACTCAAATTCATATACATTGATCACCACTGACCAGCAAGGGTACATGGAACACCTAGACCAAAATAAGACTCAAGAAGTTTAATAGTATTAGGCTTCAGAACATGGTTCTCTTGCAAGTAATATTTAGTCATTCAAGTATGTCCTTGAGTAGTATTTTAGTAATACTCAATCCTACCGTTGACCTTCTTCTGTTCAAATTTAAATCCAGTTATTTTTTGTAGATCCCATTATAAATGGCTCTCCCCATGAGGATCACCTCATCATCTTTCTCATGTAAATCCAAAGTCGAAAACAAATACCTTCAATTCTGTCTCCATTCTTCCTAAAATGATATCTTCAATGCAATTAATGCATCAAATCTTCCATTTACTATTGTATTGTTGTTCAATAAACTAAGGCATGCCACGGTACTATGGTTTATTCACATTACCAAGTTTCTGACTGATTTAACTTTAAAAGGTGCACCAAACAAAATCCTTCAACTCTGCCTACTTTTGAGAAGAACTAACAACTGCCCTTAATTAGCACACAAGTTATCCTCAAGAATGTTGTTTCACTAATCAAGGAAGTCTTTAAAGAATCCTTCAATATGCTACCAACAATCAAAATAGTTCCAAATCATGCTAGAAAACTTAGCAAATAAGTTCATAATTTCTGCTTAATTTTGAAACTGCTTCCTTTAATGTAAAAGAATATAATTAGTATTACAAATGACATCTTCACAGAACTCGATGGGTGAACCATCAAAATATTCTAGAATGAGCACCTAGCCCCAATCACTTATTCATATGCTTTCGAGGAATTGTACCTCAGTGGGTGTCCTTGCAAGTTGCCACCTCCACTGCTGAACCACAAATCTATTAGTAAGTCTTATTCCAATTTGAATATTAACTAGTCTGAATATTAACAAAAGAATGGACAAGAATGGTCGTATTATTCCCTGAAATTCCTAATTAAGTTCTTCGGTTTTCCAAAAAAAAAAATTCGATGTGTCAAACCATTCATTTTGAAGAAAACTAACCCTACAACAACATCACAAATCCCAAATTACCCTTAAATCCATAATCATGTGAGGGCCATAACAATCCACTTCATAGCCAATGCAATCCTTTCTGCATGAATACTAGTCAGCCCAAGACCTTTCTTTTGTCTACCAATGTTGCAAATGTCTAAGGAAACTAGTGGTAGACCTTGCTCCCCAAGTAAAAATTGTTAGAATACATTGTATAATTTAGCCTCTCTGAAAAGGAAAACAAAAAAAGTACTGCTAAGTGAATAGTAATCATAGGAGAAACTATCATAGTGATCATAGGAGTCAAGTTTGGTTATTCCTAAACTTTGGAAAATATAAATTTTCAGAAATTGATCATGTAACCTTTCAATTTACAATATGTTTCATAGTGAAGTCTTATTCCTATATAACTTAAAATCATCAAATTTCATTTAACTAAAATTGTATCATTTATTAGAGAATTTAAAGTTTGAACAATCCATACATATGACAAGTTGTTGTAGTGGCCCTGAATGTACCAACCACATATGAAATGCACTTTCGAGTACCAATGGCAGGGGCAGTGCTGAACACTCTAAATATTAGACATGATGCACACATAATGTCTCTCATTTTGAAGCATTCAGAAGCCAAGGTGGTGTTTGTGGATTACCAATTCTTGGAAGTTACAATGGTAGCAGTCAGGAACCTTTCTCAGGTGACATAGGAATTACCATTAATTATTGTGATCCATGAACTGGAAAAATATAGAGAATATTCTTTGAATGAAGATCATAAAGATCTTCTTGATTATGAAAAGCTTTTGATAAGTGAAGATCCAAATTTTGAGACTCATTGGCCTGAAGATGAATGGGAAGTTATCTCATTAAACTACACATCAAGAACCATGTCTAGTCCTAAAGGTGTTGTGTATAGTCATAGAGGTTCCTATCTCAATACAATTGGTATTATTTTAGCATGGAAAATGAAGTCTAAGCATGTTTACTTATGGACAACACCCATGTTTCATTGTAACGGTTGGGAATTTCCATCGGGCATGACTGCACAAGCACTAGTATTTGCTGCAGAAGTGTAAATGCAAAAGACATGTTTGATTCCATTCTGAGCACAAAGTCACCCACATATGTGCAGTGCCAACAGTTTTAAGTATCATTGCAAATGCACCACCTCATGAAATAAGACCACTTCCTCACACCGTAGATGCTAAACACACTTGCTACTTTTTCACCCTCAAATATGATTTATGTGCTCAAGTAAATAAAGCACCCCATGGTTGACAATATATGTATAGAAGAGCAGCATGGCACATCAATTGATCGATTCATTCTAAGGAGATCCCAGGTTTTCAAGATCTCCACTACTTGTCAACTATAAGCCATCATTTTTATGAAGGGATTAAGATCTTTCTATGGGGTGTTTTGCATCAGAATCCACACACATCGCTGCATAAGTGATTATGCCTAAGAAATCACTAACACGATGGTCATGAACATAGATACTTAAAATACTAGACACAACTGCTACCTTTTCATTCTCAAATATGCACTATACACTCATGTAAAGCAATATAGTAAGGAAAAAAAACACATCACATTGACCAACACCTCCAGTATAAGGAGACTCTACCATTATTGGTTTTCAATATATTCACTCCTTATCAACTATAAGACATTTGTTTTTGAATGGGATTCCACAGACATTACTTCATAAGTAAGCATGTTGAAGCAGTCAATGAAGTTAACATCCAATATTTTACCCATGATAATTTGCACATTCCAATCATATACTAGTGATGTCATCAATATGTACTTCATTGTATCATCATAATCAAAACCCTCATGGAATCCCCACAACATCTATGAAAGACCAGATTTGTCAATGAGCACAATGCTTATAACATGCTTATCTCATAATAAGTATCGCATTATGATTATTCCAACAAAGCTAGAATGGAAAATAGGTTTATATATTGGACACTAAAATTATAGTCTTATACATCATGCCATTATATATATGAGGTCTCAGTTGGTCAGGTTTTGGGCCTCATGTTTTCCTATTAGGGTTTCATGTTTTCAATCCTCGTATATGCAATAAAACCATAATCCAAACACAGTTTAAATTTAAACACATTTAGTACCCAATCATATATAACATGCCTAAAGAATCCATATCTATGAGAGTCCATGCATCATCCAAGAACCTACTTCCAACAAACCATAATAAGAATGCACCCATATAATCAATTAGAAATATGAATAGTAAATCAAAACAACATGCATTATTGCAAATGAAAACCTCCATAGAGTTCTAGAACTCCTAACTAGCCAAAATGATTTCTAAACCAACACACAAATATCTCTATAGCTCAATGCTTATAAATATCAGTGTGCAGTATATTATCCCATAATTGACAGAAGATATCAAACTACAATAACTGCCTCATAAATAATTGTCCCATCAGCCATACATAAGATATTGCAATCTCCAGAAAGCTAAGGAAGAGGTAAGGAAGAATTTTACTATTTGTATTGTGTTTTGAATGTAGACGATAATTAGTAAATTATGTTTCAAATATCGTTTTGGGGAATATATTTCCAAGGGCCAGGAAACAAAATTATTGGAAATATTGGGGACAATAGCATGAATTATCGGAAAATATCTGCAGTCATAAACTTGGACCTAAAAAACTAAGAAAGTATCAGAAACACCATCAACCTAAAAAACTCAGAAAAATTAAAAAATATCAGGAGAAATCGGTGATATTTGGAACACACTAATTAGTGCCTCAGCTAGTTGCTTTTTTCTCTACACATTGAAATGTATCAACAAATATTTATATAAGCAACTTGGTAACGTTTCTCTATTTTTTTGTGCTCTTTGTTTGTCCTTCATAGTTTCTTTGTTTTCTTGGAACATTAATTCGAGTACATAAAATACATATATATGCTGGTATGGCTTAGTAGTTGATGGGATTTGTATTCACATCTAGTGCTTACAATTTATACTAAATATTAACGTATATTAGCATTAGCATTTAAAATAATCAGCCTTCATAGCCTTGAGGCTTGGATTCAGCTTTATTGGACCAGGGACCCTGCTTGCCGAGTGAAGGGTAAGCCACTTCTATTGAGTAAAAGAATTTTTTTCATTCCTCTTTGAAATAAAACCAGGTAAAGATAAACCATGCAATGGTGGTCCTTTGTTTTGATCTATAATCGCTCGGCCTATGGCTAAGTCATTTCACCAGTATGGACCTTAATTATTTTTGCAGAAACTTATAATGTTTCTCTATGTTTTCTATTTCATTGCAAATTAATTCTGACTGTGTATTACAATATTACTTGCAAACTGTAATTGAAATGAGGAAGAAAACCAATTCTGAAGCATCAATTACATACACAAAACTAACACAGATTTTAACCTGGAAACCTATTTGTGCAAACCAGCATGGCCTTTGTTTAGCTATTTATGTGCTCAAGAATGATGACAAATACTAGCTATATACTCTTAAAAATATATTTTGTGTATTCTTACTCCATGGTTGCATTTTGCAAATTGCATCTGCAATCATAAACTTGGACCTAAAAAACTAAGAAAGTATCAGAAACATTGTCAACCTAAAAAACTCAAAAAAATTCAAAAATATCAGGAGAAATCAGTGATATTTGCAACACACTAATTAATGCCTCAGCTAGTTGCTTTTTTCTCTACGCATTGAAATGTATCAACAAATATATATAAGCAACTTGGTAAGGTTTCTCTAATTTTTTGTGCTGTTTGTTTGTCCTTCATAGTTTCTTTGTTTTATATTGGAACATTAATTCGAGTACATAAAATACATATATCTGCTGGTATGGCTTAGTAGTTGATGGGATTATTGTTCACATCTATTGCTTACAATTTATATCGAATCTTAACTTATATTAGCATCAACATTTAAAATAATCAGCCTTCATAGTCTTGAGGCTTGGATTCAGCTCTATTGGACCCTGCTTGTCCAGTGAAGGGTAAGCCACTTCTATTGAGGAAAATAAGTTTTTTCATTCCTCTTTGAAATAAAACTAGGTAAAGATAAACCATGCAGAAGTGTTCCTTGGTTCTAATCCATAATCGCTCAGCCTATGGCTGAGTCATTTCACCAGTATGGACCTTAATTATTTTTGTAGAAAGTTATAATGTTTCTCTATGTTTTCTATTTCATTGCAAATTAATTCTGACTATGTATTACAATATTACTTGCAAACTCTAATTGAAATGAGGAAGAAAACCAATTCCAAAGCATCAATTACATACACAAAACTAACACAGATTTTACCCTGGAAACCCATTTGTGAAAACCGGCATGGCCTTTGTTTGTCTCTTTCTGTGCTCAAGAATGATGACAAATATTAGCTATATACTCTTAGACAGAGATTTTGTGTATTCTTACTCCATGGTTTCATTTTGCATATTGCATCTACAATCATAAAATTGGACCTAAAATTTTAAGAAAGTATCAGAAACATCGTCAACCTAAAAAACTCAAAAATATTAGGAGAAATCAGTGATATTTGCAACACATTAATTAGTGCCTCATCTAGTTGCTTTTTTCTCTACACATTGAAATGTATCAACAAATATATATAAGCAACTTGGTAAGGTTTCTCTATTTTTTTGTGCTCTTTGTTTGTCCTTCATAGTTTCTTTGTTTTCTTGGAACATTAATTCGAGTACATAAAATACATATATCTGCTGGTATGTCTTAGTAGTTGATGGGATTTTTATTCACATCTATTGCTTACAATTTCTACTGAATGTTAACTGGCTGAGTCATTTCGCTAGAATGACTCAGCCAGTTAAATGCTAATAGCATTTAACTTAAAGTGGCCTATGGCTGAGTCATTTCGCTAGTATGGACCTTAATTATTTTTGCAGAAAGTTATAATGTTTCTCTCTGTTTGTTATTTCATTGCAAATTAATTCTTATTGTGTATTACAATATTACTTGCAAACTATAATTGAAATGAGGAAGAAAACCAATTATGAAGCATTAATTACATACACAAAACTAACATAGATTTTACACTGGAAACCCATTTGTGAAAATGAACATGGCCTTTTTTTGCTCTTTCTGTGCTCAAGAATGATGACAAATATCAGTTATATACTCTTAGATAGATATTTTGTGTATTCTTACTCCATGGTTGCATTTTGCAGATTGCATATTGGATTTGAGATCATCTTTGTTCTCTGTGGATAGGGTCACACTTCTCTTCGTCCTCGTGATCTAGGAACATACTTCTCATTCTTAGTCTTTAGTTTTCTACTTTTGTGCCATCAACTTCTGAAGCTTTCAACTGCCCATGCAAATTTTTCCACCGATGTCCCAATCTCCCTTTTTATTCTCACCTCTATTGGTTTCTCTTATCTTGGAATGCATAGAGTCTCTCCCCTAGACTGATCAACAAGATTTTAAATAGGGCTGCACTTAGTAGTCCCAATTGCTGGATTTAACCCAAATGATGGCATGGCTGACAATTTAGGTCTAAGGGCATAAAATGAAGGGATGTAAAGCAACCAAAAACCCATTCAATATCCATTACCACACAACAAACAACTAGAGACACCACAATATTTCCCCCTTACACCACCTGAATCTCACAGAAAATATTTTGATATTTCTCTCAATTAGCACAAAGCAAGGGTTTTAATCACTAATAAAAGATCCAACTTCACATTCAATGTGAATGTGTCGGATCAGGTAACAACTTCCCTGTGCAAAAATGGGGAAATCCAGACAACCCTCTGCTGGTAAAAATATATACTTCATGTTGTGTTGTATAAGCAATTTATATTTTAAATATAAGTGAAGGGTGGAATCAGGGAAATACTTAGCACAAATGAAGTTCTCACAACCTTAAATAAAAATAAATTAGATTCAATCAACTTTAGAGTAAATACTAAAACCTCTATGGCTATGCAAGGAATAAAACAGAACGTAGACTCATTCGATTGATATGGTTCACTGCCTTATTATGGTTGCTGCTGTGAACAGTTTGGTCCAATATTCAAGTTTCTTCAGATCAAAACTCTTTAAGGCTCTTCAATAGGGAATTGCATATTAAAATAGGGGTATAGTGAATGATGAGTTCTTACAGAAATCCTGAATGATTTCTTTTTATGTTCTGTCACAAAAGAACGATGAAGATACCATAGATTCACAATTAAGAGAAAATATAGTCAAGGAATGTCACAATGAACATATGCAAGCATGTATACCAAAGAGAAACCAAAAGAGAGAAAGAGAATATGCACAGGGGAGAAACATGATTGGTGTTTTAGTGGGTGCTTAAATTAGAGAAGGGCATTGACTCCTATAGCATTTCTGCCAAATGGCTCAGGATTACCAAGAAAGTGGTGGCAGATATGTTGGCATTGTGTCCCCATGTCTCCCATGATTGGCTCCATTATGTCTACGATTCAACAGTCATTGGACTA
>LPNX010171698.1:0-14996 GCA_001517045.1 Pseudotsuga menziesii
TATCTTGTCATCTATGGTTGTTTATGGTTAAATTTCAAACTCCTAGGTAACTCATTCAGTTTAACATCACCATACTAAGTAATTTAGCCTTAGTAACTTAATAGGGCCTACCCCCCTTGGCTTCATTAGGAGTTGAGCCTAAACGGAGGAGTCAAGAACAAGGTGACATCCTTGACTCGAGACTTTCCCCCAAGGACACACCGAATGGCTTGAATATTTTTGCAACGTGACCCAGGTGTGTGAAAGGTGGCAACACACAGGAAGCCTTCTAGCAGGATACCTTTACCTCTAGGTGACTCATGTTCTGGATCGAGAAGGTATAGTTTGTTTATACAGACTTTGGGCAACTCTAATATATTACAGGAAGCCCTCAGGAAGCTCGTGTAGACCCTTGTAGGCTTGGGAAGCTCAACCACAGACTTGGGAATCCCATTTACAGTCCAAGTAGTTGTTGCAGATCCTCAGGGAGTCGTACAGGAATATGGGCAGTAGAAATTATTCTAGGGCAGCACTAGAAATGTGAGATATACCACATTTCATAAGGGAGCCACCACCAGAGAAGAGAGACACTAGTGTTTAGAAAGTGTGCATAGTGTAGACCTTCCATGTAGGTCTATATAGGTGTCCATCCAGGATCCACACAAGTCTCATAATTCAATGTAGATTCTCAAAGTGATTAGGTTTTCAAAAAGGGAACATCACATTCTTCAATGGTTGCAACTCTTCCTCGGAATCAAGATATAGAGAAGCATGCCACCATTTCTAACCATATCTTCAAAAAAAATATCACAATGATGTGGAAATTGAACCCAAGTGATAGAACAATTGTACTCACAAAATTGCTAATCAAACCTACAAATTTACACACAAAGGAGACTGAAATTGGAGCATAACACTAATATGTATTGAATAAGTGTAAAATAGCCAAAATTATGAAGTCATAGGCTGCTGCAATATATAATTACATGAGAGATTTGAATGCAAAAGGATTCCATTCGAAATAGTCAAAAGCAGGCTTACTAAATCTAGTCAAATCCCCCATAGGTGCATAAAGCAGTTTCCAAATCTACCTAGGAGCTCATGAATTGGAAAAGTCAAGTAGGAAAGCTAATAGGTGATGGAAAGACAACTCATACATGCTTTTATTAGGATAAAATAATGGAGGATGATGAGGGAAAAAAACAAGTCAACTACACCTAGTCTTACTTTCCCTTTTGCCATAAATCTCAATAAAGCAGGCAACAAAGTAGAAAAAGCAGATATGCGCTAGGGAGGATCTGGAATAAAGTAGAAGTGCTCAATATGGTTTCCAGGAGGTTTCCCATGTGCTCCATGACTCATTTTTAACAATTTTGACTTCTAGGACATGTGGAAGACAACTTGCATAGAGTGGAATATTGGAAACTAGGCAAATAAGACAAAAATGGATTAATTAATGTCTAAGGTAGCTAACTATGGGTTGATTATTCTAAAACCCCCCCTTAATCCTGAATTATGAGTAAATATCATAAAACTATAGCGCCTAGCAACAAGGATTAGTCACCCTTTACATACTGCATGTCCATTTAACCAAGGAAAGAGGCAAAAACCTAGTGGGAAAATCCTCCCTTAAACATGGACAGTAAAACAAAATTTGAAAATATTGTCATCAATCATGCTTCATAGCATGATCAGCAATACCTAGTAGTGATTTGAGATTGCTGAATGTCTTCTCACAAAAAACTTTGGTGAAGATGTCTGCTACGTGTTCTAAAGATGCACATAAGAGTAGGTGAATGGTGCCATCATGCACAAGCTCTCTGATGTAGTGCATATGGATCTCAATGTGTTTGGTTCTCTGTCTCTGAACTAGATCATTGTAGATTCAAATGGTGCTCTTATTATCACAATAGATAATAGTTGAAAACTCTGATTCGAAGACACACTCACCAAGTATCCCCTGCAACCATAAACATTGAGTTGTTGCATTTACAACTCCTCTGTACTCTACCTCTATAGATGATTGTGCTATGGCACTCTGTTTCTTACTTGACCAGTTGATTGGTCCTTTAGCAAGCATGAACACATATCCCAATGTTTACTTTCGATCTGTGTTGTCACCTGCCCAATCACTGTCAGTAAACCCAATCAAATCAAGATCAGATTTAGCTGTGTAGAAGATCCCATGAGTTCTTGTTCCCTAAACAAAGTTAAGGATCCTTTTGGCTGCTCTCCAATGGATCTCATGAGGCTAATCCATGTATCTTGAAGCCACACTTAATGCATAATAAAGATCAGGTGGAGTGTGTGTAAGGTACAGTAAACACCCAATCAGTTGCCTATACAGTGTATTATTTACCATAGGAGAAGAACCTGCTTCTTCAAGCTTAACTCCTAAAAGGAAGGGAGTCTTGCTTGGCTTGCAATATTTCATGCTGAACTTGTTTAGAAAATCCAAAGCATACTTGGACTGATGGAATTTTATTCCATGTTGGGATTGAGGAATTTCGAGAACCAAAAATTGGCTCAACAACCCCAAATCAGTGATAGAAAATGCATGGTTCATTACATCCTTCAAGGAGGCAATTTCTTTCTTTGAACTTCCTACAATCAAAAGGCCATCCACATACAATACAATAATCATCAAATAACCATGAATCAGCTTCAAATAAACATTAGGATCAAACTTGCATCGAACAAAACTCAATGACAGCAAAAAGCCATCAATCTTGGCATACCAAGCCCTGGGGGCTTGCTTAAGCCCATACAATGATTTATCTAGCCTGCACATAAAAGATGGATTAGTAACAAACCCTTGAGGTGGATATGTAAATATCTTCAGTAATATCTCCATTTAGGAAAGCACACTTCACATCCATGTGATGTACCTCCCACTGCTTCGAAGCTGCAATGGCTAAGGCTAGCCTAATGGAGTCCATCTTTGCCACTGGTGCAAAGGTCTCCTTGTAGTCAATACCATGTACCTGTGAGTAGCCCTTGGCCACCAATATTTCCTTATATTTCAAAGGTGAACCATCAGCAGCAAACTTATTTTTGAAAACCCACTTACATTGAACTAGCTTCCTCCCTGGGGGAAGATCAACCAGTTCCCAAGTGTTGTTCTTCTAGAGTGAGCTGAATTCTTCTTTCATGGTTGTTTGCCATATTGGATCATGTGCTACATCTTTATATGTCTATGGGTCTGATTCAACCATCAGATATCATTTCTTTGCAAACAAAGGGTCTTTCATACACATGGCACTCTCAAACTGAGATCTAGTCCTCCTAGGATCACTAGGATTTCCAGCTAGTTCCCCAGCTGCATGAATGGTATTTGCTGCCCATTTTGGTCTTGTAGGACTGTCAAGATCTACAATTAAATCATAATTATCATACATATCAGAATCAGCAAACTCATTTGTCTCTTCACTTACATTCAATGGTTCTGGTGGTGAAGAAGACTCTCCAACTTCAACTGCTGCTAAAGGCTCTTCTTGGAACTGAACACTCCTTTCAATAAAGGCTTTTTTTGTGCTCAAATTGATCAGCTTGTACCCTTTTGAATCTTCAGAGTACCCAACAAATAGGCACTCTTGGCTTTGGGGATGCAAAGCCTTCCTCTTTTCTGTTGGAATTTTATCCCAAGCCCTTGAGCCAAAAATCCTGAAATGGGTCACATCTGGCTTGTGCCCGCTCCAAGCTTCAAAAGGACTCATACCATCAAGCTATTTATGAGGCACTCTAGATATAGGATGCACAGTTTATAGCCTCAGCCCAAAACTTTGGTGGCAAATTCTTAGCCTCCATCATATAAGTTTCCATCTCCTTCAGTGATCTGTTCTTTCTCTCAGCAACACCATTTTGATGTGGTGTGTAAGGGATTGAATGTTGCATCCGAATACCTGCATCTTCACAATATTGAATGAACTCAAACTTGACATACTCACCACCATTGTCAGATCTGAGGATCTTGAGTCTCCTCCCAGACTGGTTTTCAACCAAAGCCTTAAAGACTTTGAAGAGGCCAAAAACTTCAGACTTATGCTTCAGGAAGTAAACCCAACAATACCTGGAAAAATAATCTATGAAGTTCAATGCATATTTGGCTTGATACGTTGACATATAAGGAAATGGACCAGCAACATCACTGTGGATCAAATCAAGAGGTGCAGAGGTTCTCTCATGACTAGCTCTCTCAAATTTATGCTCTGGGTGTTTTCCTAGGATACAACCTTGACAAACTCCCTTGGAAAATTTAATCTTTGGTAACCCTATGACCATTTATTTTTCACTTAGATCAGAAAGATACTTATAGTTAAGATGGCCAAATCTTTCATTCCAAAGCTTGCTTGCCTCATTAGCATGAATCAAAAGAGCAGAGGGGTTTGAGTAGGGCAGAAAAAGTGAAAACATGTATACCTTCAAGGAGTGATCTACAACTCCTTTTGCAATGACTTTACCATTCGATATCTCTGTGATCTCAACATCATCAGGGGAGAATATGACCTTCTTTGGAGACCCTGTGTGGGTCATCTGATACACTAACAAGAGGTTAGAGGCAAGACCTGGAACATACAATACATTACTGAACTTACCATGGTCAAGATCAATCCTTCCTTTGCCCAAAATGTCAGTGAGAGAGTCATCTCCCAGAACTATTGGTGGACCTTTCAACATGTCAAGAGAGGATAATGCCTCCTTGGTCGAAACCATATGTCTTAAAGCTCCAGAGTCTATGATGAAGCTAGGTAAGCTTGATGTGCCAGCAACCAATGCATGTACTCTCTCTCTCTCTATCCTCTGAATTTGATCCTCCTTCCCTCTTCTTTGAGCAATTAGGAAGGGAGATGTTATTCTTCTCTAGGAGTTGGTTCAACATGTCAATTTGCTTCTTCATGCAAGAGCTTTCGGGATGATAACCCTTACTGCAGTATGCACACTTGCTCATTTCTCCTTTGTTCTTCTTCTTCTGGGAGTTCTTCTTGGATCCTTGGGGCTCCTCTTGAGACTTGTTCTTGTCTCTCTTTTTCTCAGGTGGCTTCTTAGCTTTCTTCTTTCCTTTTGAATCCACCCTCGAATCTCTATCAACCAAAGCTTGGTCTTTGGAAGGTTTGATGGTGCCCATCATCACCAGTTTATCATGTTCTTGTGTGAGGGATTCCATGAACTCTGCAAGCTTAGGCATCTTCCAGGCTCGAGCTGTCAAATTAGTGGCATGGAAGGTCGAAAAAAACACTGAATAGCCAAGGCCAAGCTTCGAGAGTATGGCCAAAACTAGTTGCTCCTCCTTCTTTTCAATTCCACACTGTTTTAGCTGCAAAACAAGGGCTTTAAACTTGGAAAAATAGAGTTGCAGGGATTCGAAGCTGCTGGGACTCAAAGAGATCAAGTCATTCTTGATTTGATGTCCTCTCATCTCATATGTCTTACCAAAAATCTCTACAAGCTTCTCCTACACTTCATTAGGTGATGTCAATCCATCAAGATGGAAAAGAAAGTCTTTGGATATGATCAGACACAACAGACCATAGGCCTCATCCCTCCTGTTGTGCCATTTAATCTTCTCTGCAACTGCATTGGGCTCTGCCTTAGTTTCCATAGTCACCCTATAGAGACCCTTCGCTCTCAACAGTATCTCCATCTCTTCCTTCCATTCAAAGAAATTAAATGGAGTCAAGATGATCTTCTGAGATTGATCCATAGCTTTGAACTGTGCCCTTCAACCAGTATAATGCTCCCAGTCAAGATGTCAAACCTAAAATAGCAATATGGAAGGAGATAAATTGATCTACAAAGGCTCTGATACCATGTGGAAACTGAACCCAAGTGATAAAACAATTGCACTCACAAAATTGCTAATCAAACCTGCAAATTTACACACAAAGGAGACTAAAATTGGAGCATAACACTAATCTGTATTGAATAAGTGTACAATAGCCAACCTTATGAAGTCATAGGCTACTGCAACATATAATTACATGATAGATTCGAATGCATAAGGATTCCATTCGAAATAGTCAAAAGCAGGCTTACTAAATCTAGTCAAATCTCCCATAGGTGCATAAAGCAGTTTCCAAATCTACCTAGGAGCTCACGAATTGGAAAATTCAAGTAGGAAATCTAATAGGTGATGGAAAGACAACTCATACATGCTTTTATTAGGAGAAAATAATGGAGGATGATGAGGGCAAAAAACAATTCAACTGCACCTAGTCTTACTTTCCCTTTTGCCATAAATCTCAATAAAGCAAGCAACAAAGCAGAAAAAGCAGATATGCACTAGGGAGGATCTGTAGTAAAGAAGAACTGCTAAATATGGTTTCCAGGAGGTTTCCCAAGCACTCCATGACTCAGTTTTAGCAAGTTTGACTCTAGGACATGTGGAAGACAACTTGCATAGAGTGGAATATTGGAAACTAGGCAAATAAGACAAAAATGGATTAATTAATGTCTAAGGTAGCTAACTATGGGTTGATTATTCTAACAGATGAAACAATGCCTTCGAAACAAATATTTCGTGAAGCATCCACTTGAATAGAAGCAATTTATCAATGTACGGAAGGGAAGGGCATCCTCCAAAACCCTAATTTCAATCCTCTAGGAACTATGTAAATATCTAGGATATTTTACGTGACCCTTTAACCAACAAGAATATAAATAATATTCCCATAATTTACATGAGGGAATGGTAAACTTAGTAGGGATACTCACGCTTCGATTTTGTATATTCACCCTTCAATAATACATAGAAACAATAATATATCATGCAAAATATATATATCAATCCATTTTAAAGTACTTCCACACAACAACTATTCAAACTATGAATAGAATTTTTTTAGGTGGGACTGAAAGAGGAGACCAGTCCTCCTTGTCGGTGGGTAACATATGGAGGTCGGTGAGTTGTTTGAGACTAGTTATTTTACCCTATAATTGGAAAGGTTAGGGGTCCATACAGATGCCCAGGTCTATGCCACTAACATGTTAGAGAATGAGTAAGAGAATAAGTTATTCTATTAGATTGAAAATGTTGGCAAAGGATATGGAACATACTATGTTGCCAACAGATTTTTCTCAAACACCTAAAACCGAGACATCTCATTAACATGGAAAAATGATATATGCACCCATCTGCATGGAATCATGTGGAACAATTCTTGATTTTTATTTTTCAATTTATGGAGGGAAGATAAGTGCAACTCTCATACACACAAAGCATTATAAATTAGGCATGGATTAACTGAAATTTGTTGGCAGTTTATTGGGCACTAATAACAGACCATGGGTAACCCACGCCAAGATGAAATAAGCATTTAAGGGAAACTTAAATGTTGTATCAATGAAATTGAAAAGCATTGACGGTGGGTATTTATTGAATGCATTTATGAAGTTGTGTACATGTAGCCTCCTAGTGTTTGGGTGGTTTCCACTTCCACATGGATAATGCAACCAAGAGATAACCAGAAATAATATAATTTTAAAAATTATGGGAGTTTGCGCACCTCTGCAACAACTTATCCATCAAAAACTTACACTAATTCAATTTGATGCCCTAGACACAAAAATATGTAAAATTACATGGTGTCCAACATATATTCTCCCTTGGTATACTTATTCTTAATGATATGTCTTTCTTTCAATTACTCATCTAGCATTGGTGAAAACATATATAAAAGTATTGGTGACAGCAAGCATCCTAGATAGTATATATCCAATTTCAATATAGAGTATAAACTACCCAACACAAAACCATCCCTATAAATTTGGGCATCCTTGGAGTCATGTATAGAATTGTAAGGGAAAAAAATATAAATGTTTTATGGAAGAACATACATCATAGATAATGGATATCCAATGTTAACATACCTACCGAACACAAACACCCATTCCTGAAACTTTGGGAAGCCTTGGACCCATTCCTGAAACTTTGAGTAGCATTGCAGCCATGTTTAGAAATGAATTCATAATTTGTTAAGTTAGAGGAGTCTAGGTCCAAAGCCAAAGAAAGATTTAAACATCAACAAGAGATGGTGAAGAGGTGGTTTGACAAGCACAAAGCCGGGAAAAGGGAATTCGATGTGGGTGATTTGGTTCTTAAGTGGGATCACCTGCATGATGAAAAGGGAAAGCATACTAAATTTCAGAAACTATGGGTAGGCCCTTTTCAGACTGCAAAGAAGATAGGCCCCTTAACTTACAAATTGCAAGATTTAAAAGGGTGGGAGGAGAACTTACCATTATATGGTTTAGTTCTCAAGCCTTATTTTTCTTAATAGTTTTGGTTTCTACTTTTCTGTACATAAATAAATGGTTTGATTTGTTTTGTTTTGCTTTGTCTAGGTTAGTTTTACTTTATTTACTTTTAGTTGCTCAAGTTTGATTGCTTGTAAATTTTTGGTTCATTTATGTTAAATAAAAAAGCATGACTTTTGGTTTTGGAGTTCATCAGAGTTCTGGATAAACTAATTTTTTTTATCAAAGACTGCCTGATATTTACACATACACAATGTTCAAGGATTCTTTAAGACTAGTAGATTATCTAAATAGATTATGAACACATTGAAGTCCTGCTTAATCCCTATAAAATAACTAAGGATAGAAAAGTTTAGAGTACTATTTTTAGGCTCCATTCATTTCACACTAAAGACTATCCTAGGGGGGGTTATCAGCAAAATACCCATGGAAAGGAAGCAGGGAAAATAGGTGTATTATATTTAAATGATCCCATGCCACAAATGAAATCCAAAAGGCTAACAAGAGTCAAAATATCCCAAGAAGCAAATATGTATCAAAAACACATACTGAACCAAATCAGTGTGAATAAGATTGCTAAAGTTCTTCTCCGTTTGTGAGTTAAAATCAAAATATCTCTCACACAAAAGGACACTATGGATAGAGGGGCCTGAATCAAAATTCAGAAAGAAAGCAATTAGGGAGGACTCAAATGGGAAAAAGTCCAGAAGCACCAAAAGAGTTCAAATTGACATGGGAATGAGGAACAAACGGATATATATGTTTACCATATGTTACAATCCTATGGTTTCTAAGTTGGAAGCTACCCAAAGGTAGAGTTAAAATAAAACTCAAATCTTCAGCCTCAGAAGAGTTATGAAGACTTTTGAAATCCTGGTTCCCCTTCTTCAATTTGGACTATCGTCAATGTTTAAAGTTCATAAATCTTGCATTCTAGAAATCCAGATATCTTGAAGAAATCTAATAAAGTGATACCGCTGAAGCAGTCTGTTGTCTCAAAGGATAAGTTGTTCAGAGATCTGTGTCCACCAAGTAGTCGCAAATTGTTGCAACTGCAACTATTTTCCCCCAAAAAATTTGATTTTTAGGGTCCCCCCTCTTTCTTTTAGTATTTAGAAGGCTTAAGGAATCCCATGACTTTACCAAAGTTTGTCCAGGACTTGATTTTTTGAAAAAATTGAGTGATTGACTGCTTATATCGGATGTATAGTCAACTAAATTTTCGATACATCGAATGCACAGTTGACTAGCTTCTTGATATGCCCATCGGGAGCATTCTAAAGTTTCTCCGATATATCGGATGTTGTGTCATCTATTGTCTCGGAGGCAGTTTGCTGATTTTTCGAAAGCCTAGTCTGAAACGTCTCCGAGGAGTCAGGTCCCCATTTAACTATCACTCTCCGATATCCGATTAAGTTTGGCGAAATGTCTCACCGTATCGGTTGGGTATATGGGAATGAGCCAAAGGATTTAGTGGTTTCGCTGGCCAACGTTGCAGAGGCGTAGTGCCGAGTCTATCCGTGATTTCACATTGTTCTTACCGATACTGAGATAGGTTAGTGATTTCATCTTCCAATGTGTTTTTCGATCCGATGTCCCGAGTATGAAGCGTTGAATTGATCTAACATTACAGGTTTTCCCAAGAGTATGATTCTGACATTGGGTTAACTTTTTGTTTCCCGCCAAGTTAATTTACCCCTCTCACAGTCGGGCTTATAAAGCCATAGAGTTTGTATGAGGTGTCATTATCACCGTGTTGGTTACCCATTTGAGTCTGTGCAACTATCGATTTCCTGGATGAATCGTTCTCCAGTGGAGGTTGTTGTCGGTCCTGGTCGCCTGCCGTATTGTCTCCAGGTAGGATTCGCTCCAATTTTATCTGCCCAGTATCATTTTGTTTTTAACCGCATGTATTGATAGGGTTAGGTATTTATTTCCTGCAGGAGTTTTGTTTTGAACAACGGTGGGCTTTTCTTTATTTAAGGTTCAACCTGTCTATTTGTGAACATCGTTTCACTCAGCCGGTTCTTTTCTCGCCCAGTCTCTGTGGTTATTTTTCAGGGGCCAAGAGTGTGTTTTTTACATTTGTTTGGAATGCAAGGGCAGGGTGCACACGAGCATTTCGTCGTCTACACCGCCCCTAATTTTATTCTTGCATCGTTTTAAACCATAGGCTGCGCGTCCATGTTTTGAGTGGTGGTGTGTTTCCATGGGATGTAGGAGGAGTGCGCAAATGATAAGGGGTTTTGGGAGTTTTAGCGGTCTACAGTTCAAGGATTTTTTTCCCTTAGTCGAGTTTTATACCCAGAGAAACAATGGTGCTGTGAATATTTAGAGTTTTCCCTAACAGAGGTTTTCACAGATTGGGCAGATAGGTTTTGCCAGTTTCTTGTTGTTGCCTCTCGTAGAAAAAGTCCATTTATTTGATAAAAGAAGTTAGCCAGCATGCATATTGATGGGATGGTAATGTTCTGATTTTTTTTTTGTTGATTTCAATACATAGCTTGCTAGGAGTAAGTAGAATAAAATCATGTTGCATGATTGTTACAAGCTAATCATCAGTATAGCAATATGCCACGAAAGCAGAAAAAGAAGACTCAAGTAGTTGAGGAGGAACCGAAAGTGGAGGTAATAACCAGACTGGAGGTTATTTATGAAGATACAAAATCCATTTATGGAATTGATCCAGAGTATAAATGGGGAGAGATATACATAATGATCTCTAACCAGAGTGTCCCAGAAGCTGGGTTTGAAGATCTACCTATCTATACTAACATCGAGAGATCAGCCATTATAAAGGTGGCTACCAGACCTGAACTTTTCCCCTATTCTGAGGTGATAGGGTGGATTCTGCCAAGAGCGGATATAACAAGGATGATATTGGACAATACCAAAGGGCAGGGTTATGCTGCATATAACCCAGCTTATGTAGCCATGGCTTATAAGTTGCTAACACCACAAACCTATTTAACTAAGAGCTAGTTGAAGGATCTTAACTTAGATATGGTGGAAACATTTAAAAGAATGATGGTTCTAGGAAAGAACTTCCGTACAAGACCCTCAGGAGAGTATGAAACGTCAAGCCTCCGCCCTCCATATAGGTTGATTGCTTTGATGTTAAACTGGATTTTCGGGAGGGCTAATGGGAAAAACTTTAAAATAGGTTGGGTACCAGTGATATATTTTGTGGCCACCCAAGGTACAATTTTTAATTGGGAAAATATAGTGTCAAATAGCTTGTCATCTTGTATAAGTGCGGCATTGGGAGGAGTGTCCCAGAAGAAGATAGAATTTTATATGAGTTCAATATTGATTGATTGCATTTTATGTACTCAGCCATTTCCAGCATTAAAGTGTTAATGGGATAAAGAAAGGTCCCCTATGTATGCTTCCTATCAATTATTCTGGGCTCACAAATATTATAGCCACTACAAGGATATCTCTGAAAATTTTATTATGTCATTGTATACACTAATTTTCTTGGTTGAATGTAATTGTATGTCAGAGGAAGCTATGAAATTAGTGCAAGAGAATGGGCACTATTATCTGACAGAGGAAGCGTTGTACCTAAGGATGGTTGGGGGATCAAGGGATCCTTCCCTTTTACCTAGGTATGATACAGACTATGTGATTCACAAGGAAGTCATAAGACAGTTGTACATTGACGGCGTGGGGAATTTCCTATTTGAGCAGACAAAAGTTGTATATCCTCCAGTTCCCTTTTATGTAGGAAGTTATAAGTTTTCAAGAGTAAAGACCGTAGCAAAATTCATAGAGTTAGAGTACTTTCATTTTGGTGAAATAATCTATCATAGGAATGATTCTGAAAAGAAGGTAGCTGAGTATTGTGCAGAAATAGGGGTCCACTTTGAGTATGCTGATTTTTTCGACCAAGATGAGGAGATTTTCTGGAGTGCTCAGAACATGACTACTTTGAGGAGGAAATTCAAACAAAAGATAACTACTGTAGGCATAAAAGGCAAAGCTACTGAGCAACTCAAAAAACAGGAAGAAGAGGCAGCAAAGAAAAGGCAGGAAGAAGCTCACAAGTTAGCACAGGAAGCAGAAGACTGGCTCCGAGTTGAAGAAGAAGAAAAGAGAAAGACAGTTGAAGAGGCGGCAAAGAAGGAAGAAGAAGATGAAGAAATAAAGAAAAGGAAAAAAGAAAGCAAGCGAGTAAGATTAGAGGCTGCTAATACAGAAAAATAGAAGGCAGAAAAAATAGTTGAAGAATTGAGACAAAAGGCACCAGAAGAACAAGATCATACTGATCAAGGATAGACTCAGTATGATGTTGATCCATTGGAACTCGTTGTTCCCTCCAGCAGTATAACAGGAGGGAATCCATTGTCAATTTCTAGGATTGAGTTGATTCCTTTTATTCCCACTGAAGGGGATGAATTTCCTTATTTAAACGCCATTTTTTATGATAAGGCCAAGAAGAAGATAGTTAAAAGAACGGAGAAAAGGGTGAACACTGGACGAAAAACCAGAGTGATGGTGACTGACAAGGCAGTAGTTCACAGTACCGACAAATATCCGTGATTACTGGCAAAAGCTGGTGTATCCCTATCCCTAGCTACTAAATATAATGTGGACCGAATAATGATAGATCTAGAGCAGTCCCAGAAGAAGGTCACACAGTTGAAAGAGACCTCAAAAAGGGAGAGGAGTGAAAGTCAGAGCTTGAAGAGGAAATATGAGGATATGATCAGTGAATTTGAGGTATCTAAGGCAAAGTGCCAGACTCTGAAATCAGACAAAGAGGCTTTGTTGCTATTTGTAGGAAATATAGAAAAGAAATCCTAGGCCACCTTGGCAGATTTTGGGAGACTACAGCAAAGATATCAGGTTTTGGAAGCCGAAATAGATAATCTAAAACTATCAATTGAAGAGTTGAATAAATAAAAGGGAAAGTTAGAGGATAAAGTGGCAGAATTAGAAGGGAAAAAGACTACTGCTGAGGAGAAATCTAAGCTTTATGAGACTCATGTAGTAGCTTTGGGGAATCAGAAAACCTCACTGGAAGTCTTGTTGAAGATAGCTATGGAGTAGAAAACATATGTTGAACCTCTGAAGAAGCATGCCCTTACACTCAAAAATGAGATTCATCAAATGCAACTTCAGATGGTGGAAGAGAGGTTTAAGGTTCAACAAAAAGAAATAAGGTTAGAGAAAATTATAAATGCAGCTTCCTATTTCTTAGATAGGACACAAGACATCCTAGAAGCTCTACAGGGATGAATGACTTGGTTAGAAAAAAATAAGGAACCTCCAGCAAATATACCCATCAAGGACCTGGAAATGGTAAAGCTAGAATATGAGCTGGTTGAGTTTGCAAGTAAAGCAATAGAGGAATTAGTAAAGACAGTTAAGAGGACAAAGGGTGTTTGTACAGAATTATGTAGGAAATTCCTCCTAACTTACAATCAGTGTCAGACCTCTGCTAGGAGGAGGTTTGAAGAGCTTCGCGACCATGAAAGTTTTCTAAAGCAGTTGTAGGAACGATGGCAAGAGGATGAACAGTCCATTCAGCTAGTCAAGGGATTAGATGAGAAAGTACTCAAAATTGCAATAGCGTAGGCAGTAGTCAGCAATCACTTATTGGAAGACCAGCTTCGACTGATTCTGGCCAAAATGGTGAATATAAAGTCTCAAGCTACTAAGCATGATATTACTATCATATTTCTAGAACCTTCTAGTTTTGAAAACATAGCAGCAGATGAAAATGCGTGCAGGAAATTTATGAATGAGCATGTTGGACCATCTTATTTGGACTATTTCGAACATTTGATTAATGATGTAATATATTTTATTTATGTTTTTTTATTCCATACGCTAAAGGACAAAATTTTGTAAAGGAAAGGTTAGGGGAAGCCCAAAAGGCAAAGAGGGCAGTTCAAGAGTTTTTGTTGTTTGTATAAATAGAGGAAAGCTTGATGTAATGAGGGACCTTTTTTCAGGCTATCTTTGTGCAATGTTATTGTAAGAAGAACTATTTCATCTTATAATAAAGAGTTTATATTTTCGACTGGAGAAAGCACTATGGGGTTTCAAATGCTTGACATGGACTGGTTGAATGTGAACTACTTCTATTTCAGCTTGTTTCTATGAACTGTGAGATCATTCTAACTTATTAATTCTTTCATGTTATGAATATGCTCCTATTTATTTATGTGAAATTTCCACAATCATATCCGAGTAATGAATTTTTTTATTGACAATGAGCTATCTCTTTGTTTATCTGTCTACTTATATTCATGTATTCAGAAATATTAGCAGCTATCTATAGTAATCTAAATGCATGTTATACAGTACATTACTCATTATTAATTACATTATTGCTCCCTATGGATAGGTTAGATAGTCTTAATTAGTATTTCTTTGTTTATGATTTAGAAGCGAAAGAGGTAAGACGAGAGGTAAGAACCTGCGCATCACATTGTGACACTCTTCGTTATCTCTATCGACTGCATTTATTTAGGCACTTACATATCATACATAAACACAAAACTAAAAAAATACACTTAAACGGTGGACCGGGCCGCAACCGGTAAAGAAAATTAAATGTTCCTTGACCTATAGTAGCCGGACCGTAAACCGGACGGATTCCCCATACCAAACAATAACGAGATGATTGAGAACATTTATTGGGTAGAATTGTTAGAATAATCAACCCATAGTATTTACCCACTTAGACATTATTTCATTTATTTTGTCTTGTTTGCCTAGTCCATGAGTCCCACCATGTGCAAGTTGCTAAT
>LPNX010171698.1:17090-30053 GCA_001517045.1 Pseudotsuga menziesii
AATCCCTACTGTTGTTTCCTAGGATTTTCTAGGCCTCAACACCCTGGAGCGTCCTGAATTGTCCATGCAAGTATTCTATGGAACTGAAATTGTTCATGCCCTATTGGTCTAGAGATGTCATACATAGTGATCCCAGCCCATAACTTCAATAAATCATCGATAAGAGGCTCAATATATACATTCATATCTTTAACTTGGTACTTACCTAATATTTTATTCAACATACGATTCTATTTAGTTATGTGTCCCAATATATAAAAGGTGTTCTCATACAGCAATGAAACAATTTAAGAAATGAAACAATATAATTACTTTCAAAAAAATACCTGGAATAATCATTACCAACATTGTGTGCTCTCTCTTTATCGACATCCAAGGAGGAGGGTTATTGTTTATGACGAAAACATGCCACAATTAGTAAGTAGAACGAAGCTCTCCAAATGGATTGAAACCATCAACTGCGAATGAAAGTCTAACATTACGAGTTTCATCTTTAAAACTTGGTCATTTTTCTTCGATGCTCTTCAATGCAGAACCATATGCAGGATTTGAAGAACACCATCTTCACTTCTGGTCTTTGCGTGGTAATCCATAAACTGTGCTATACTTTGGCACCTCAATAGTCATTGGAAACATGGAATTATGGGAATATAATGAAGAACTTTGCGAGGAACATTTTTTGTTACTTGATCGGTTCGATATCTACTAATTTCACATTGTGGGCATTTGTTTTCTGATGCACATTGTCCATAATATATAATATGATCATTAAGATATGCATCAATAGCTTAATACTCCATTCTAATTTCTTTCATAATCAAGAATACCTATCGACATGTGCATGGTAAATTATTTGATGGTGTTAATAGAAATTCACCCAACAGTCTGCAACATTGAAAAAAAATGAAATGTAAACAATATAAATCATAAATATTTCTTATCCCTAATTTATGAATTAACTAGCACTAAAAATACTGGAAAATAGTGAACTTTTCATACCATGTGAAGATGCAATTAATACATTACATTCCTTAGGAGCTGTGTGGAACAAGTGTTTGATAAACCATTCAAAACTTTCAAGTTCACCAAAAACAATATAGCAGATAGAATATTTTTTGTTGATCCTTCATAAAGAGGTTCTTGGGACTTCTCAATTAGAGGAACATCATGATTATCATGGAGGTTGTCCTAATCCAATGGAGCAAATGTGTCTTGTATCAATCTATTTATCGCATCTTTGTCAATTTTATCAATAACTTCATCTTTGTCCATAGGATCATTAAGAAATTGATCTTGAATATATGAGTCTCCATGTTCCTCACCTTGTAAAGTAGTATTTCTACTAGAATTATGTGGCAAATAGCTCTCTGGCGGTCGAAATTTAGAGGGCATTGTCTTTATAAATACAAAAAATGTAATAACATTAGTGTATAATATACAACACATATAATTAAAATGATAAAAAAAATTGTGAATACATGATCAGTACTATTACAAGAAGTACATTAATATGTAATGAATAACATCTTACCAAGGAAAGGTATTCAAACCCCCCTTCAACATTCCCCTTCTCCTTACAATGTTTCTCAACACTTTTTCTTAAAATTCTTCTTGTTCGCAAACCCCTAAAATCATTGCAAGGGAAATAACATTTTCCACCGCCCTTAGCCTCCAATGTTGCCTTAAACTCAGCATACCTCTTATTATTTCCTTCCCAATTATATTTCTTTGACATTCTAATAGCCTATAAGAACCAAAAAAACTCAATCAATGTATAAGTAAATTAAATAGAGTATATATATATATATATATATATATATATTAAAGGAGACATAAAATTAAAGGACGTGACATGGAAAGTGACAAATCTAATTAGTAAATCCAAGTTGACTTTACTTTGACATATTAAATATCACAAACACCCCTCCTTTCTAAATTATTAAGGAATAAGTTAGTATGGGGGTCTATTCTAATCACCAACCACTATATTTTCGATTTTTAGTGATAAAATTTAAATCCCACCCAACGGTTATGTTCTCCCAAGTTAGGAAACATGATTTCTCACAATCACATGAGATCATGATTCTCAAATGATTTTTCACATAGGATATTAATTACCACATCCTAGTTTACCCCTATAGAAATAAGAAACTAAACAAATAAAACATTTAAAAAGCAATGGTGTTGATTCCCTAATTAGTTCATCTTCATCATTTTTTAATAAGACAATGATTAAAATACCACTCCCGATGGCATTATATTTACTCATTGGAAAAAAAGTAGTTCACTAACCATAAACCTCAATTCAAAACTAAAATTTTACAAAGATTTTGAAATTGAATAATATTCATGATGATCTAACCATTTTATCTATTTAAATAAGAATATATGGTATTACCTAAAACACCCATTATTTCTCATCTACCTTCCCTAACAAAATTATAAACTCTGTCATGATACATTCAAATCAATACCTCTTAACCATCCATCTCTTGCGATGTTGGGATTGGATGTGTTAGTATTGAGGAGAAAATGATTAGTCGACTCACTTTATGTATGACCCTACACATTAAAGGAGACAAAGAATTTAAAAATACTAACCTAGAAACCAAAAGAGATCAAAAATTCGTTGTGTTAAACCAGTAACGAACTCCTGAAATCACATATCAAACAATCAGCAGAAAAAAATGGTTGCAACTACAGAAAAATATTTGATAAAATATGTCTTAGGAACATGTATTTATAAATCAATGATCGTGGCGGTTACAGCGAAAATGCACAATGATCAAATTTAAACAATAAGAAAAATTCAATGCTCGTTACTGTGATGACCGTTGATTTGCAAGTGTTTAGAGTTTCGTCTCTAGAGCGATGAACGTGTGTCTTTATCGCAATAGAAATGAAGTTTCGTCGCTATAAAGACGAACTACCATTTACGTCACAGTAGAGAGGATGATCGGGGCCAAAACAATTTCTTTTCAAAAAATTTATCAATTTATTCACGAAAATTCCATTTTAACTTATTCGTGGAAATATTTCATGGAATTTTTGAGCCAAAAGTACTAGTGACAATCTGTGCTTTGACTCAATGGAAATATTTCAACCCCAGGTTTTCAAGGGTTATTTCTTTTGGACTTTTCTCCTTCGCATAATAGTATTTTTCCCCTAATAGATTTGGGATTCAAGAGGAACACAACATTTTCAAAAATTAGAAGTGTTGAGGGAAGTAGGGCTCTAAAAAGCATTGGAGAAGGTGATGACACAGATATTCACATTGGAATTTGGGTTTTACTTAGAACCTCTAGCTCAAGCAGTTGTTATTCCTATTTCTCACAAGAGAAGGTGGAAATGTTGGGGACATTTCCACCTTGTGGCTCTTGTTACAATATCAAATCCATTCGTTGGGCATCATAAAACCCATGAAATCACTCTTATCCAAAGTTTAAATTTTTCATGTGTTTTTTTATGGTGCGCTCTGCATGGATATGGACCCACATGCCCTTCCTTAGTGTTTTGTGATAATCAAGTAGTGGTGTGGGGTGGCAGGATCGTCGTGGCCCAGGGCTCCACATCCCCCCTTTCTCTTTTTCCCCATGTTATAAATTTAAACGTTAAATATTAACGTTTCCATTCACAAAGAAAGTCACAATGGCTTAGTGTAGTGGTGAAGCCTTTAGAGTGTGGTTGGGAAGGTCGTGGGTTCAAGTCTTGTCGATGCCACTGCAACCTTTTTTTAATAACGTTGAACTTGTCTTCCTTAACCCTATCGGGCTTGCCATGTGGCACCTATTAATAGGACCAGATAGGCCATCTTATCAACTTATCACAAATGGAATATGTTAGGATATTTAGACACTTAGGAGTTAGTTAAAATAAACTTGTGTAATATATCTGTTAGATAAAGTGTGTTTCTTTAGTATGCATTAGTATGCATTTGTAAATATTCTAATCCGACGATCACGATATGTTCTAGACATAAAGTGATCTGATGGTTCAACTTCTCTTAGATCATACCTACCATTGAATCGTGGCTCAACATCTGATTGGTCCATGATCTCTATTTAAAGAGCATGGAGGGTCCTTGGCTAGTTGATCGATTATGAGAAGCTCATTTGTAACTTTCTTCTTTTGCATAATAAATTGCTCCAAGTAGCTATTTGGCTGGGTCCATGGACTATTTTCCTCTCGAGGGTTTTAACCATGTCAAAATATTGATGTGTTGATCTATGATATGTTTATGTGAGTAGCTACGCTTGGTGTTTGGTGTTTTGGGAGTACCCTGTGTACCCAAATAGAGCAGTGGTTAGTAGTGGCAGTGGTTGTGCAGTGTGGTACAAGTTGCGTAGTGTAATACAGGTCTTGAATAAGCAGGTCTACAGGATCAGTGTGGTCATGGTTCAATAGTTTCTATCTTCATATTAGGATGGCAGTTTCTATCTTCATATCAAAGCGTTTATGAAGAGCCGCTTCCGTTTGCGATCAAGATTCTGAACCGGTGTTGCCAAAACTTTGAAAGGTTTTATGGTTCTGGAATTTATGTGCATTTGTGGCATATGGGAGTTGTTCCATTGCATCTAGAGCATTATTTCCATTGGGAAATAGTTTTCATTTCATCGAAAATTGTTTTCGTTTGATCTAGAAACACCCATTTCAGCAAATCTGAAGGTATAATGTTACAATGACGGAATTTTTTACTTTTTTTAAATCTCTCATATTTTATCAGTATTATTATTAGATATTTATTGTTTTAGTCTTAGACTATTGTCTTCCCTGGCTACATATGCACTTTTTCGTGCACCTTGCGCGATCGCGGCGAATTAGAAATAGAAAGAGAAAGTTTTTTTTGTCTTCTCAGCTACATATGCTCTTTGTCATCCACCTTGTGCGATCATGGCGAATTAGAAATAGCGAGAAAACTTGAAAATGTAGAATTTCCAGGAAATCTAACAAAGATCTAACCCCATAGTGTGAAAAAGTTTTTTTTTTCTTTTTCAGTTTTTTTGTGATTTGTGGGGAAAAAAAGCAAGCATGGAGACCGAGAGAGAAGAGTAAAAAAAAACCTTTCTCTTTCCCTTCTTTTACTTACCTTTTAGACTTGGACTTGGCTCACTTGGTTCAAAGTTATTTTATTCCTTAATAGGCCTTGAGTTCAAGTCATTTTAAGTTACTTTTTAGTGCATGCAATTTCTATTTTTAAGTTACTTTATTGTAAAAGTGCATCTCACTTAAATAAAATAAAATAAAAAATGAGTCACTTAAGTCTTTTAATTTATTGCGGCACTATTCAAAGTAACATTATTGTAAAAGTGAACATCACTTAATTTACAAAAGTTATTCACTTTAAAGCAAATTTCTTGTAAGTGATTATCAAAGGTTCATCTTGGGAAGAAGGGGGTTCTTTTTTTTAGTTGGTCAAGTTAATATCTTCCACGTCACTATTGGGGACATCTTCAACATTTTCTTTGATCAAGCATAACTTCATCATCCAGAATCAGTTTTTAGTGCCGTTTTTTTTTTAAACAGCCTAATTTTGCATGCTCTTTGCATCCAAATAGTTAGTTTAGGTTCTTTCAGCCATTATTTTACAGTATGGCCGCCCCTTGTGATATTATACTTACAAGTTCTAACTATTTCTCATGGAAATATCGTATGGAGGATGTTCTAAGAAGTATGGGACTTTTCAAAATTACCTCAAGGAAAGAAACAGAACCCACTAATGATGATAAGAAAATAAAATGGGCAAATATATGTGATGAAGCTCGTGGATTGATTGGGATGTCAATCTCTACTGATTTGTGATTCCACATATCTGAAATTGATGAACTTGATAAAGCTTGGGAAAAGCTGGGATCTGTGTTTGGTAAACACAATGAAATTCGAGGTCATCAACTTAAGAATGAGTTGATTTCTTTGAATCCAAGTGATTTTTCATGCGTTCAATATTATTTATCTAAGTATAAAACTCTTAGACTCTTATGTGAAGAATGCAAGATTAAGAAAGAAGACAAACAATGTATTTATCATATTCTTTCAAACTTGGACCTGCATATTCTGTTTTTGTATCTACATTTTACTCCATGAAAGAATCCTTGACTGTAGCTAGCTATCAAGAGCCTAGTCTTGAATCCTTTTGTGATTCCTTAATTCGAGAGCAAGATAAGCTCATTCATCTTGGAATAATTAACAATGCAGATACATCTGGGAAATCCTTATTGTCCAACAGAAAGAAAAGTCCAAGCCTCCCAAGATATAGAATTTTTGCAATAATAAGCCAAACAAGGGTCCCAAACCCTCTCATTCAACTCCTTCTTTAAAAAATGACAAAAGATCCAAGTTAGAAGGAAAGAAGAATGAGCGTCATTGCAATATTTGTGGGAAAGATAATCATGATGAATCTAAGTGTTTCAAGAAGATGGCAGCCTTGGAAGTAGCAATGAAGAAGCACCACATCATCCTAGATTCATCTTCAGAATCTACCTCTCATGAGCATGCACTTTGTGCTTCTGGTTACTCTTATACTGCATCTTCTTCTTCTACTTCAAATGAATGGCTCATAGATTCTAGAGCATATTATCATATGGCTAAGGATCAAGCCATCTTTTCTACTATGCATGAATGTAACACCAAACAAATATTTGTTGGTGATGATAGTTCTTTAAGTGTTGTAGCATCTAGAATAGTTCTAGTAGAAAATGGTCATGTTAGTGATGTACTATTTGTTCCAAGAATTTTCTGCAATTTGTTGTCAGTCTATCAAATCACTCATTCTGGTGAAGGTAAAACTGTAACGTTTACATGTCACCAAGTTGTAATCAAGGATTTTAAAGATTCTCAACATGTCCTAGCTACCGAAATTGTTGATGATATTACCAGGTTGTACAAATTTAACAACTTTGGGTCATCACCTTTTCCTTCTATTTTTGTTGCTCATAGTGATAACTTGAGCAAAATTTGGCATGAGTGATTTGGTCACTTAAATTATCATGCATTGCAACAACTATGTAAAGACAATATGGTGACTGGTCTTTCGATGGTATCTTGCAAGGATGGTGTTTGTTCTGGTTGTGTACTCGAAAAACATCATAGGGACATTTTTAACAAATGTGCCACTTAGCACACCTCAGTTCCCTTGGAGCTTGTGCATAGTGACTTGTGTGGTCCTCTTCCATCTACTTCCTTTTCTAGTTTCAAATATTTCTTAACTTTCAATGATGACTACTCCAGACAAACTTGGGTTTATTTCCTAAAACTTAAGAGTGAAGTATTTAACATGTTCTTGGCCTACAAGGCCCTTGTTGAAAAACAATCTGGTCATCAAATTATTAAGTTAATATCTAATAATGGAGGAGGATATGTTAACAAAAAGTTCACTACTTTCTGCACTGAACAAGGAATCCAACAACAACACACTATTCCATATACACCACAACAAAATGGTGTAGTTGAATGAAGGAACTGCACTTTAAAAGAAATGGCTAATTGTATGATCCAATCTAAGGGACTAATTCTTCAATATTGCGCTGAGGCCATAAATTGTGCAAATTACATAGTTAATCGCACACCCACTAAAGTTTTACCAGGTATAACATTAGAAGAAGCATGGAGTAAAATTAAACCAGATGTAAGTCACTTCCGTGTGTTTGGTTGTAAAGCATGGGCTCACATTCCGAATGAAAAACAGAAAGCATTGCATCCTAAAAGTGAAAAGTGCATATTTGTTGGATATTCAGAAGATCTAAAAGGTTATATACTTCTTCAGCCACATTATCATGATATAATCATTAGTAGAGATGTTAAATTTGATGAAAATCTCTTGGCCTGCGAGCCTAACTTGGCAGGTGTGACATCTTTGACCTGCGAGCCTGATTCGGCGATTATGCCTTCTTCTTCTTCCAACTTCCTTGATAGGTTTCCAACTCCAATTTCTGATGATGACAGTGAGAATGAAAATCCACCTCTGCTTGCTCATGTTCCTCTAGTTGCACCAGCACCAATGCTTCCTCGATGGGTCCGTTCAAGATGTGAAGCAGCTGGTGATCTTGTCGGTGATCCTAGAGATCAACGTTGAACACGTTCTCATTTTCAGTGAGCCTCTTCTCTTTTGGCTCAAGTTTTTGAGAATCATGAACCAAAAACTTTTGCAAAAGCTTCAGGAAATCCAGATTTGGATGTAGCTATGGATGAAGAATATCATTCCTTAATAGCGAACGATACTTGGGATCTTGTTCCTCTTCCAAAAGGAAGAAAACTTGTCAGATGTAAATGGGTCTACATAACTAAGTATGCATCAGATGGAAATGTTGAAAGACTTAAGGCAAGTTTAGTTGCAAAAGGTTTTTCCCAAGTTGAAGGGATTGACTATAATGAAACCTTTGCTCCTGTCACAAAAATGAACTCCATCTTCC
This sequence comes from Pseudotsuga menziesii, assembly GCA_001517045.1. Taxonomy (NCBI): domain Eukaryota; kingdom Viridiplantae; phylum Streptophyta; class Pinopsida; order Pinales; family Pinaceae; genus Pseudotsuga; species Pseudotsuga menziesii. The sequence continues at coordinate 25,496 of LPNX010171698.1, forward strand.
TTGTTCTTTTCCTTGCAACCTTACATAACTAGGAAGTCCATCAAATGGATGTCAATTCTACCTTCTTACATGGTGATTTACAGGAGGAAATTTACATGGAACAACCTCCTGGATATGTTCAAAATAACTCGAGCCTTATCTGTCGCCTCAAGAAATCCTTATATGGCCTTAAGCAAGCTCCTAGAGATTGGTATGCCAAAATGGATAGCTTTCTCCTTGACACTGGTTTTTCTAGACTCTCTTTATGACCCTAATGTCTATACCAAAAAAGTAGGAAACCATCTCATCATAGTTGTTCTTTATGTTTATGATCTTATCCTTACTGGTAGTGACCCTAAACTTTTAACCCATGTGAAATCCAGTCTTAAGAAAAATTTTGAAATGTCAGACTTCGTACATTTGCATTATTTTCTTGGTCTCCAAATCTTACAAACCAAATAAGGAATCTTTCTTTCCCGGTCTAAGTATGCGTGTGACCTTCTTTGTTGCTTTCACATGGAAGATTGTAAACCAACTCCTTCTCGCTTCCAGTCAGGAGTCAAACTTTCTGCCACTTGTACTTCCCCTGAAGTAGATGCCACCTTGTATCATCAGCTTGTTGGTATTCTCTTATACTTGACTCATTCTCGTCTTGACCTTTCCTTTTTCATTGGCCGTGTTTCTCGTTATATGCAAACACCTCATGAAAGTCACTGGAAAGCAACAAAAAGAATACTTCGATATATTCGAGGTACAATTTAGTTTGGGATTCATTACAGTACAGGGGGGACACCTTTGTTGGTTGGTTTCATTTATTCAAATTGAGCCGGCGATCCTGATGATCAAAATTCTACTGCAGGTTATGTTTTCAGTTTGGGATTTGGACCTGTCACTTTGGCTTGTAAGAAACAACAAGATCTTGCTCTTTCTTCAGCAGAAGTAGAATATCGAGCCGCAGTTAATGCTAGTCAGGAAGCTTTATGGCTTCAATAGATCCTTTCAGAGTTTGGATTCGAGCAACAGTAGCCTACTCCACTTTGGTGTGACAATCAAAGTGCCATCAAGCCTGCCAAAGACCCATTTCTACATCAACGTAGCAAACACATTGAGCTACACATGCACTTCATCAGAAATCTTGTTCATGATCGTGTTCTTGAAATGCTCTATTTCCCTACAGATGATCAAGTTGCAAACATCTTCACCAAGTCTCTTACAGAAGCGAAATTTTCTAAACTTCGATCTATGTTAGGATTTCAGGAATGTGTCCTTAAGGGGGGATAGGCTCTAATGCCTCCTTCATTTTCCTAATAGTGTCACATTTGTAAATACTTCAATCCTATCCCAAGTTGTTCTTAAGAGGGGGTGTTAGGATATTTAGACACTTAGGAGTTAGTTAAGATCAACTTGTGTAATATATCTGTTAGGTAAAGTGTGTTTCTTTAGTATGCATTAGTATGAATTTGTAAATATTCTAATCCGACGGTCACGATATGTTCTAAACATAAAGTGATCCGACAGTTCAAATTCTCTTAGATCATACCTACCATTGATCTGTGGCTTAACACCCGATTGGTCCATGATCTCTATTTAAAGAGCATGGACGGTCCTTGGCTAGTTGATCAATTATGAGAAGAGCATTTGTAACTTTCTTCTTTTGCATAATAAATTGCTCCAAGTAGCTATTTGGCTGGGGCCGTGGATTGTTTCCCTCTCGAGGGTTTTAACTACATCAAAATATCGGTGTGTTGATCTGTGATCTATTTGTGTGTGTGGTTTCTCTTGGTGTTCAGTATTTTGGGAGTACCCTATGTAGCCGAACAGAATATGCCCATGTTAGATACCCTGTTGTCATGCCAAGTCGCCAGTCATCATGCCATGTGGTGCTTGGAGGGATTTCCATGTAAGCTTCATAAGGCCACGTGAAGTTGTTCACATTTACCTTATCAAGCCTGCCATGTTACACTTGTTGATATGAACATGTATGCCATCTTATCAACTCATCAAAAATGGAATCTACCCATGTTGTATGCCATGTTGTCATGCTAAGTCACCATTCATCATGCCATGTGGAACTTGGAGGGAGTTCCATGTAGGTTCCATAAGGCCACATGGAACCCATTTAGTGGTGCCATGTGGATTTTATTTTTCCTTTTCTACACTTAAAATCCATGTTTTATCGAAACTTCAGAATGCCATAGTTTCCTCATATGAATTCCATTTGAAGCGAAATGAGTGTCATTGGAATTTTTGCGATGAAGTGTTCACAACCATGTCATTTTTTCTGATATTAATGATTTTTAAAATTTTACCTTTTTAGATCCTCTCGATCACTAATCCCCTCTCTCACTCTTTTCCCCCTTTAATTCTCCTCTCTATTATCTCTCTCTCTCCCCTCTTCCCCTAACCCTTGCTAACCCCCACTCTTGCTCTCTCTCTCCCCTACTCCTCCACCTACAACTAACCCCCACTCTCGCTCTCTCTCTCTCCCCTACTCCTCCACCTACAACTAACCCCCACCTCTGTCTCTCTCCCCAAGCCTCTAAAAACCTCCCACCTATGTCTCTCACACACTCTCACAACCCCTAACCACACTCCTACTCTCCTTACCCATAACCATCCCTTCCTCTTCCTCCTCCTCCTATCTCTCTCTTCTACACTTCCTACCCCTAAACCCTCCCTCTTTGTCTCTCTTATTATTTCTCTCCATACCACTTACTACACCTTTTCTCTCTCTCTCTCTCCACCCTATATCCCCCTTATATCTAACTTCACTAATCCTCCATAAACCCATACCCCCCCCACCTATATCTCTAACTCTTTACCTACCCCAACCCCCCTCTACATCTCCCTACACCAAGATCTCTACCTTTTTCTATCCCCTACCCCTAATCACCCACACCCTCTACCCCCTAGCTCTCTCTCACTTAGTCACTCACCCCTATACTAATCACCCACACCCTCTACCCCCTAGCTCTCTCTCACTTAGTCACTCACCCCTATACTAATCCCCCTACTCATAGCTCCCACCCATATCTCTCACCCCCAACCCCTTAATACTCTCTCTCTCTCTCTCTCTCTCTCTCTCTCTCTCTCTCTCTCTCTCTCCTGGTATAAATAACCCCCCTCCTCTCTCTCTCTCATCTCCATAACCCTTACTAACCCCCTCTCTTATTCTCTCACCCCCTACTCCTCCCCATACCTTTGAACCCATCCTCGTCTTTGTCTCCATCCCCCCTCTTCCCCCTAACCCTTACAAACCCCATATATAACTATTTCTCCCCCTTGCTCGCCCACTTACACCTTATCCCCACCCCTCTATCTCTCCCCCAACACCCCAACTCTCTCTCTCTCTCTCACCCACCTACTCTCCCTACCTATAATCACACCATCCTCCCCTCTCTTTCTCTCTCCTACTTCCCTTAACCCTACCCCTCTCTATTTATCTCTCGTACTCCCCCTATCCCTACCCCTCTCACTCTTTATCTATCTTAATCGTCCTCCCCCTACCATATACCCCCCCAACTCTCTCTCTACCCCAACCCCATACACCTTCTTTCCACTAACTACCCTAATCCTCCCTAAACCCATACCCTCGAACCCCAATCTCTATCTATTTCTCTCTCCCAATCCCACTTCCCCACCTTACCCCTAAGGTAAATTTGACTTTTACCAATGCGTGTTTTAGCCCTATAAAATGCGTACACGTTTTTCAAAGCTAAAACACATATGTGTTTTGTAGAGCTAAAACACGTGTGCATATTGTAGAGCTAAAACACATACACATTTTGGTTTTCATAGTACCCAAATAAGCTGGAAAGGCAATTTTGAATTTAAAAGAAACACGCTCGTGTTTCTCAGCACTAATACCAAGCCTTGTCACATGTATGGGTGTCATCACTATGTCTTATTTGGACTTAGCTTTGGCTTAACCAAACCTGTGGTATGGAATATTGTAACCATAGCTAATTAGGAATCTCACCATTTTCCTTAATATGATTGTGTTTTACCCCTCTTTATAATATGTTACACACCATTATTGTTTATGAAATTTTAGAACCAAATATCATTTTTTCTGCAAATTCTAAATATGTATTTTTTTAAAATATTATACTTTTTCTATTTTTCTTATTTCATGAATCCTTAACTTAAAAAACACATTGTTAGTGTTTCATCCATAACTCCTCCATTTCTCAACCATTTAAAAATAATAATATATGGTGCACTAAATGACACCGACCTCTACATGCTACAAAAAAACTATTTTGAAGTAATTGCATTAAGACCTTCAAAGGTTACACCCACACTTGGCATATTGTTTTCAAGGTTCAATCACTTAGATAATTATATATATATATATATATATATGGAAAAATAGCAATGCACTCGTACTAGTTGTTCTTTATATATTTACCATTTTTTGTAATTTGATTCCATCATTTAGGCACTCAAAGGATGAACCCACAAAAACATATACCTTGTAATTTGTCCCAAATGTAAGAAGTGCATGTTAAAAAAGATCAAACATTAGATAGTTACAAACATTTTCAATAGAAATATATATATATATATATATATATAT
>LPNX010171698.1:30391-50500 GCA_001517045.1 Pseudotsuga menziesii
CTATTTTTTCATTTTTCTATTGCATTCAACATGTCAAAAGAGACCCTCATTAACTTGCATGCACCCTATATTGTTACATATTATAACTAGCATAGTAAGATTCATTTCCTAAATCTCTTATGTTAGTATACAATATGTAATATAAGTTAACAAAATGAGTGTACTTTTCAAGTTTGAAACTACCTACCCATGAGAATGTGGTATAATGGTATGCAAATAATAATGATGTCTAATTGTAAGTATCAAAACAATAAAAAGTGTTAACTACATCTCTCCAAGAAATGTTTTTCTATCCCTTCCCTCCCTGGAATAAGCACAATATAAAGTAATTCCTATATTGCAAAAAAAATTAATTACAATGCATGTTTCAAACAAATCCATATTATTACAAATTTGTACTTTAATTTTTTCATATTAATGTTTCCAAATATATATATATATATTATTACAAATTTGTACTTTAATTTTTTCATATTAATGTTTCTAAAAATATATATAGATATAACTTATAATTTTTCTCACTTTATAAGTAATATAAGATTCTCGTGTGATAAGGGGCCCTTTATTTAGTTTCTTGGTAGATTAGTTCAAAGGGAGAAATGCCACCTTGAGTTCTCTCTATATTGAAAATCCACGTAAGATTATGACATGAGTACAAAATCAAGATTTGTATTGATATTATATAAGTTCGTTTGTGAATTTTTGGAATCATCCACCAAGTACTTACTCCTAAAAAAATTCTACGTTGTTTCTCTCTCTATCAAACCATGAGATGTTGAAATATTTCTCCCACCCATTAAATGCTAGATAGAATACCTATCCCAAAAAACTGTACAATAATAACACAAATTAACAGTTATGCTACAAAGCTTGGGACATTGTAGAAATTGTGAATGGTAAAGAGATTTTATAGATGTTAAATCTCTAGGTGGTCTTGTAGTGGTGGATGTGTGTGAATGGAGGAGGGAAGTGGAGGAAGAGGGGAATATCACTTGTAATATTATCGATGCATATAAAAATGATGTGTTTAACTCACTACCCCTAAATAATAATAAATAATGCATCAATTTTAGGGCGCTCCCTTCTCTCTTAGGTTGGTGGTTGATATGTTAATTTCCTCCAGGGAGGTGCATTATTCTTTAGGATTGTTCGTTGAGATAGTAACATCCTTTTTCATGAGGTATTGTTATTGGGGAATAGTTCCTTGTTCCCTGTTAGTTCCTCCTGATTTATTTGTAACCATCCCTACTTTCTCCCATTTTATGAACGATGCCATAGCTAAGAAAATATTTAAGAATATTGTTATTGTGGGAAGTGGATCTATGGTGTGGAAAGGAACTTCCATTGAAAAAAATGATGTACCTTGTATGTGAAATCCTTTGAGATAGGATATCCTTATGTATCATGAAAACATCTTCTATCCAATTATAATGAAGGAGTAAGAAAAAACCAAATATGTGTGAAAAAATGAGGGACATTTTGTGATGAATATCAATGTTCTAGAGTAAGTTGAAATGAGATGTAAGATATGGTCCTCCTAAGTAACAATATAAAGTAATGTATTATATCTAGTTTTATGTATATATTGTATTATGTATTATATCATTCCAAAGAAGAGATGTACTATTGGAATAAGTTGTTGTTGCAACATAGGATATTTTCCTAAAAACAAATGTATTATTTGGATAAGTTCATGTTGCAATGTAGAGAATTGCAATCATTAGTTACCATTATTACATATTAAGAGAAGCATACATGCATAAATAGACAAGTCTAGTATGTATTATTCAATAATTCATTATATTATAAGTAGAAGGACATATTACAACATAAAGTGGAATCCTCTTTATACAAATTAACTGACATATAACTATACATGATTGTTAACATATGTCGATTGACCTGCTAGGTTAGTCGACTAGTTGATTGTATATTACAACAAAAATGTTGGAACCGACATAATATTTTTTTAATGGTACATAATATTATAAAAGTATATTTTTAACAAAAATGTATATTACAGCTTCTTTAAGGTTTATCGATTTCAATTCTCTTAATCGACTCAAGTTACCAGTCAATGGATGTAAATAGTTTCAATAATTTTTGGATTGGTCTTGGTTGTGCTATTTGTGGTGGTGGTTATGGATGAATGACATGGAAGTCAGTGATTGTTATACATATGTGAGGTACTGACACGTGTATCTTACTCTACGTCATTGTCCAATCTTCAATGATATCTTCAATAGAAAAATTGGTAACTCTGAGATCAGTTAACATGGTGATTATTTCTCAATTATCGCGATCTCATTCGATTAAGGTGTGGGTTTCATAAGAAAGGTGATCAGGTTTCAATCCCCCTTAAGGGTGAGCTAGGTTAGAGGAGACACTCAAAATCCAACCAGTTGAGGGTTGGTGTGGACTGAGCCTGGTGCGATCCCCATGTGATTTTGATGGATTAGATTCCCCTGGGTCATGGTTTCTTAGACCAAATTCCACTCCCGCAAGTCATGTATATTCTAGCAAGCAAAAAAAATATGTTTATTGTTTGAGCAATTGGAGATTGTGCTTGGAAATTGAAATTCATTTGTTGTATCCTTATGTATAAGAATAAAATATGTTAGAGGGTGAGTGCATGAAGTTGGTGGACATTATGGAAAACCGACTAACATTAAGGAAAACAATAACAATCTTGCATTTACAAGAATTAGGTCATGTAACTCTGAACCTGGAAATGTAGATGACAAGTAGGTCAGGTAACAACATCATTCATGCATTCATGTCTTCAAAATCACACGTGTCAGTTTAAATTCATGAGTTACAAAATGCATGCATGATTTCTAAGTCATGAGTTGAAAAATGCACACATGATTTGTGACTCATTAGTTGCAAATCGTGCGTGCAATATGGTTTTTATTAATTTATTTTGGTCCAACCACATTATTGTTTATGTCAAAACTATGCTAAAAAATATTGTGCTACAATTTTCTTAGAGAAAAGAAAACTAGAAAAGTTTTCTATCATTATTTTGTGGTTGATAGAGCACACAAAACAATTTATCAATGTCAATTATTGTGACAATTATCAACATAGGTGATAGAATAAGAAGATCAACAAGAAAAAACAAGCCTCCTGAAATCACCCAAAATAGAGAAAAAGAAAGGGAAGGAATGGTGAATCAAAGGCATGCTTCAATTCCAATCACAACAGATGAAACAAGTATTTATACCAACTCACAATAGTATAAGTGTAAGCATTCAATAGAGGAGACCTCATTTTTAAAAACTATGGATGAAAAAACCCCTCATGGCGCTAGTTAAGAGTAAAGAGAAGTAAAGAGTAGGTGATCAAGTAAGTTCCAACAAATACACCACCATTTGAAAATCAAATGGATGAGGAGACATTGACACTTTTGGACTATTGTGGTTATATAAATCATGAAATTTTATATTCAAGTCATGAAGAGAATTCTGGGGAAGAATTTTATGTTGTCCAACCTACTATTGAATAAGTAAATGTTGTTGAGATCACCCATGAGAATGTCCATCCACCTCCATTTATCTACCAGCAAGGGAATGAATATCCAAAAGATCATATTTAATCGTTACAACCTACTAGTGAAGTGTTTCATGTTATAGATGCAAATATGTTACCTCAATTGACTTTAGTGCATAAAAGAAATCTAAAAGGTATCTAGGTGGATGAAAGTGTCTTTAGTTCCCTTAAGGGTGAGTTATCTAAATGGTTTATTTCTTAACAAACTTGAAAATAATTAATAATTATTTTTTATTTAAAATGTGATACTAACAAATAAAGGTTATTTCTATCCTTGTTAAAATCTAGGTATTTTATTGTTGTTATAAAACAATTAGCCACTAATTAGGTAATAAAAAATTCAAGCTCAAGTAGTCATATCATTAAAATCCTAGTAGATTCTTTTAACACGATTGGTAAGAAAACCCATGCTAAAGGTCGTAATGTAGATTATCATGTATTTTCACAAAAAAATGTAATCAAGAACATAAGAAACATTTAAGATGAATGTCAAGTCCCTACCTAAGTATTGTATTAGAATAGAACAACTTGAAACAACCAGTTAGACATAGGACTTCAATGGTAGGTTTTTGTGTTTCAAAGTGAAACTAATTGATGCAGTTAAAGGACTAAGATTTTTTGGAATGATAACACCATGCCTTCTTCAAACTAGAAGGATGTACTAAAAATTAGAAGGGGTTCTAGGGACCGTGAACCACACATTAAAAACCTTATTGACACAACAAAAATAGAATTATATGAGATATTCAACAATGAACACAAGCAATTGAACTTGGGCCAAAGATATTTTGAGAAATGCAAGAATTGGTGTGTTCAAATAATCACACTTCATAACGCTTCTTGTTGTAGATACCATGTAGAATATGATTATTATTATGACACATTTGTATATATTCATCGATTTTTGCATACTAGCCATGTGTAGGATTACTCAATGATAACATCGTTGAATTCATTAAGAGACTTCATGTATAGAATCATGTTTACTATCCAGAGGGGAAAACATATTATGCAAAAAATTATTTAGATGGTACATGCTCCAAATGTGGTGGAATGGCTTTATTGATCCAATGCATTCACGAGAGTGAAGGTCACAATTTGGGGAAAGTGATTATAGATATTAAAAGATTCAAATATCACTTATGACAAAGGCCTTGGAAAAGAAAGAAAAAATATATAGTTGGTGACACCCCATGCAAGCAACTGTCTCTAACTTATAACTTTTCATTTCAGTTTTTTTTTTCAAAATTTACCTATAAACATAAATAATGTCGAGATCATTTTTTTTCCACTAAGTCCAAGTCATCCATTTCGTCAAGGAATTTGTTTAAAAGACGCAACAATATGTTCAATGTGTCTACATAGCTCAATGGAAATATTAGCAATTTATAATTTGCATAGATACATTTATCCTTGGCGGTATACTCTTAGTGGTTGATCTTGTTGTTAACTACACCCTCCAACCCCAACATGAGATTCAAAGTCAATATTATTAATTTCTTTAATTTCCCATATCACATATATGAATGATCCAGACAGTAGTCAAGAGAAATGAGAAATGTTGAAGGAATATCAGTCCTACATAAGTGATGATATGTTCAATGACTTCCATTATGTATGCCATTGCTTCTAGATGTTGTATAATCAATTGAAGGATATAATTATATAAATAGAGTGGAATTGGATTTGGTCTAATGGACATGTTGGTTAGTTAAAAAATGGTTGCATATTTCAATGGTTGTGTTCAATGCACAAAAAGTACAAAGTGTCACATATGTGGAACTATTTTGAGACTACTCATGGTAAAGGAGAGCATGATGGATCTAGAAAATATATCAAAACAACCGTACTTAGGGAGGAATTGTAGTTATCTACAAATTTCCTTTTTCAATATGCTTAATTTATAGCCATGTGGTGTGTTACCTCTCAAATATCACACACATGCATCATTTTTGCAATTTATATGGTAAAGTGTCATCAACATATAGCATGCATCCCACAAAATACATCCCCACAAGATCCAAGAAGCACCATGTGTCCAAAAATTCCCAAACTAAGTCAAAATGCAATACCGTGTGGCCAATGGTTTGTTTATATGTGCTACAATGCATGTTATTAGTCCAATTCCCATGTGCATTTCCCTTCATGATCCACACGAATGACACAAACGAAATGATATCACCCACCAACAATGCATTAAAGGCTCATGGAGGATCCATTACCTTCGGGAATTTGAATTTTTACTCTTCACACGATGTGTTGTCTTAAATGGCCTCCTTTGTGTACCCTAGAGATAGGTCATGAATCATTGGATTCACATTGGAATCTTGTTATTTATTGGCCACCTCTTGGCATATAAAAGGAATACATGGGCATACTTATTTAAAGGAAGAAATTTGAGCAAGGTTATGCTAGTGTAATTGTGTTAGAGCTCCCTCATAGCTCATCATTTCCCTCTTGTTTAGCATTCACCAATCTCCCTTGCCACCTTCCTCTAAGGAGAAAGTGTTCTTCTCATTTTTTGTTAAAGCCACTTGAAATCTAGTGTGGAGTAAATAGACCTCCATTTTACTCCATTTGGATCTCACATATAGAAGGTGGTGTACATGCTTGACCATTGGGAAATATAAGAAGTGATTTGGCATCTATTCGTTGTTGGATTTTGTATTCCTACCCCTTTTGCTTTCTGTTTAATTTTGTTTTTGTTTTTATTTTTTTGTTCTATTCCACTAACAGCCACTTACTAGATCACTTGGAGCACTCACCCACCACAAAGGGGAACCTAATACTAAGGTCTTGTTGCAACAGACAAGGCTTCCCCCCAAACCAATTAGGAAGGATACACACTTGTGCAATCTTCTTCACAATAGTACGACGACTCCACTATAATTTAGTTCATTTATATTTCATTAGGTTGTGATTTGTTAAGTGGTTAATTTTTGGTGTTTTATTCTTTGTAGGTGATGAGATCCATACCATTCATCCTAGATATCCATCCCCCATTTGGTCATTTTATCCATTTACATAGACGCGAATATCTTGTAGGCTCATTCATACTTTCAACATGAAAAAATATTTAATAGTCATGCTATCAGTGCGCATAATCAGAATTCCTCCCATGCGGGTTTCTATCTTAAATCAATGCACCCTTTGTGCATTGTAAATGCATGAATGCACACCAGTAAGACTTTATACCATGCGACAAGGCATATTTTTATTTGTATTCCATGCAAATGTCTCGTTTATTTTATTTTTACCAGTTTTGTAGCAATATTGCAGGCCCATTGTTGCTCACTAATGAACCTAATAGTTACTTGTTTCCTTAGTAATTAGATCAAGGAGCCTAATATTAAGGAGTAAAGGGGTCATACCTTGAAATCCACTTAGGTAACCAACCTTGAGTCTTTCAACGGGCCTCATTGGTGTCATTAGTATTCAAGAATTCTTATATTTATTTTTTCACATAACATCTTTAGTTAAAGTAGTGTAAATACACTTTTACACACAAGCAAGGACCTAAAGACTCTCCTCTCCCAAAGTATGCTCTTCACCTAGCATTCCATACGATATTGGTGAATCAAAAACAGGAGTGAAGTGTGAAATGACTCCATTACACACTTAGCACTTTTTTCCCAGCCACACTTAGCATCTTTAGAGCTTAAGTTGCAATATCCAATTTATGTTTTTTGAACGCTTCAGTTAATTAAAACAATACAATTTCATTACATCACGTGTAATCTTTCCCACTTGCACACTCTAAGGGACCTAAAATATATTTCAATCCTAGTATGCTCTTCACCTCTCATTCCATATGATATTGGTAAATCAGAAAGGAAGAGAATTGTTAAATACCTCCCTTACACACCTTAATCAAACCAAGACCCATAAACTCAACCCTTGTAAATGCTAACCAACTAAAATCCTCCACAAGAGGTCACAAAACAATATGTATCTTAGTAAGAATGATTAGGCTAGAACCAGGTGAGCTATCTCAAGTGGTTGAGTGTTGTAAGTTGTGAAGAAGGTCTCGGGCTCGAATCCTTGGGTGGCTATACATTGATATATAAGGGCCTCACTTGATGTCCCTATCGAGTTAGATCTATCATCAGAACGAGGGGTAAGGCCCCTTTTGGTGGGCCCCCCTGTTATTTCTTCCCATGGATGTAGCAACCCCATCGGGGGTTTGTGAACCACACTTTAAAAAAAATATTGATTGGGATAGGAATCCAAACAATGCCCACCAATCTAATTTCAATAGGAAGTCTTGAAACATAGTATTCTTCTCTTATAGGATACCATCAAAAACCTTCTATAAGAAAGTGTTTAAATAAATCCCATATCAAAAGTGTGGCGTGACCAAGGAGGTGAAATCCTAGGTATAGCTTCCCTGCACTCCCCTGCGAGTCCCTTAGCTTATTGTAGGGAGAGCACATTATATCATGCATGTAGAACCATTGATCCATACTTGAAACAAGGTATCTTAGTGGCAAAAATTAGGGCATCGCTAAGGAGCATGTGTGGGTGCAAGTGACTCCTAAATTCACCTGTTTCTATTGGGAGGTATTGTCAAGTCTTTTTCATTGGAACAATGGCCCCATCGCTGGTAGAACTGGCTCTGTGTTACCTTCACTAGTTGGTTGTTGTGTGGATCTCATTGTCACCAACAATTGTGCTTTCATTAGAGGAAATTTGAGGTCTAAAATGGGCCTCCTAAGGAAAATAATAAAATAATATTTATTAGTTTTGGACGAAGAAAGAAAAAACTTTTTTTTTGTTCGTATTTTCAACATATCTCCCTACATTTTCACTCAAATTTTGAGTGGGAGGACTCGTTGGATGCGGAATTAAATTCCACATCTAACGAGTACCCACACTGCATATTTTTTATGGATCGCATTACCCCAAAAACAAAACATACCTGAAAATGTGATGATGATGTCATCATCATGTTTTTTCAAGTATTTCTTGTTTTTGGGGTAAAAGGGTATGTTAAAAGTATGCAGTGTGTACTCTTTAGATGCAAAATTTAATTTTGCATCCAATGATTCCTCCCGCTAGAAATTTGAGTAAAAACGTAGGGAGATATGTTCAAATTACGAACAAAAAGTAGTTTTTTTATGACAAATAAGTCAAGTCAACCATTATGGTCGACTTGTTTGATTGAAATTCTATTGGTTCTTGAATCCTGGCTCACAAGAATTTATTGTTGGCTTGTTTTCTTACAACGCCCATTTTAGACCCCAAATTTCCTCTAATGTGGAAGGCCTGGTTACAATTGAGAGGAAGGGAATTAGGTATTTTATGGAATTTACATTTGATTTCTTTCTAAATACAAGTTCAACTAACTCATAATTTAAAAAGAACATACATGTTATTAGATTCTGACATCCATATCTTGGGACTAAAATGGTATTCACCTAGATTGCATAAGAGAAATAAGAGAAGAATGATTAACAATATGATAAATCTTCCATTAATTAATTATTCACATTATGGGTGAATATTATAATACAACATCAATGAATAATTCAAATACCTACACAGATAGTTTAATCTACCAACCTAGACATGCGCTAGAGCTAACTAGGAGTGGGAAAATCACCATTATAGCTAACGAGTGCAACTGCAGATCACTAAAATAGTTACTAACCAGTTATAATCAGTTACATTTAGTTAGAATCAGTTAACTGAAGGGGGTACGTGAAAAAAGGATCCTATATTCCCACGAGTCATGCAAATTGGTGCTAGTTCTAACTGATGGGGATCGTAGTTTAACTAAGGATAACTAATGACCTACTGGAGTCAATTGTTGGACACTGCTGGTGGCACTCCGAGTGGGTTCCTATAAAATAGGGATTTCTCACTGGAGCTCCAAAATGCATGTAAATAGGCGCAATAAGTGGCATATATCCACTAGTTATGTCACACGTGCACTAGTGAAGTGATGAGACCTCCTAATATAGGGAAACTAATCAATTAGACTTTTATGTGGTCAAAGAAGACTGTAACGTCCCCGACCCTCCGACCGGCGAAGAGGACGCTACCAAACCATCCAACAACCGGGCAACTAGCCCCATAAACATGAACATACATAAAATGCTGAAATAAAATTCTTAAAACATAAAATGTGCTAAGATGCATAATCATTCACATTCACAGTGGAAGCAAACATACATTCAGGCATTCAACATGTTCATCATAGTTCATTAGCCATCAAATATAATTTCAGATATGAAATAGACATAGATACTTATCTCATAAAGAACTTGTCCCACAACCAGCTACGTCGCTACAACGTTCCACCCAACCATAGGCTAGCGTGCTCATCAATCTCTCAGCAACACTGCCACCCCCGAGCTGGGCATGGTTCCCCAAGGAATAAGGGACTAACAGGCTTACACATAGCCAAGGTACACAAGTAAGCCAATCCCACACAATAGGGCTTATCAAGCTATCAAGGAGCTGGGAGAGGCTAAATGTTAAGCTAGTGAGCTCATGGAAGAGCTAAGGACACCTACACCAGAGCTAGCATGACCTCTAAGACACCCACACACACCCAACACCAGGAATCAGTCCCTTCTCTGCTTCATAGTTCCTCAGGCCCTGAATTCCCTTGCCAGTGCTCTTTCGGGTTGTGGAGAAGAAGCCAGCCATGTAACTCTATCTGTGTGGCTCCCAAACCCAGGTTCTCAAGCATACCCAGCCTTCAATCCCACTCCACACAGTCGAAAGACCAACCATTGCATACCCGCAGTAAAACCAAGTGATTACAGCTTTGACAGGGGAAAATAGTCCCTGAGTTATTCTTGGCCCTATCATGGCCAAAACAACATAATTGTAACCTACAGCAGCTCCAAAGCATGGAGGAAAACACAACCAACACCACATAGGTGCTCACAACAGCCACCGATCAGGGAAGACAACAGCCATGGTTCAACGATCAAGTAACAGGACATTACATCATCCAAACACAGCCAACAAATGCGGGAAAACAATGGTCCCTTCTCAACAATGAAGCCCTGGTAGATTACACAGTCGGCAAAAAGGGAAAGAGCTAGACCCACACATTGACAGGGGAAAACATCTGCGCAAACCACAATCGACAGGGGAAAACTTACAAAGCCGGCATCGTGCCTCTCACACCGCTCTTCAAGCTCACAGCAAGAGAACACAATCCCGACCTGTGCGTGAGGTAAACAGTACTCCTGCGTGAAGGGGAAACTTACATAGACCACCTATCAGTGAGAGAAGGAGAACCGAACCCCTAATACATGGATCATGGATCCTTTCAATTCAGCTCGGCGTGAGAAAAACGAACGGCTGGTGATGGGGAGAGTGGATAGAACAAAAATGGTTGGCATCCCAAACGATGCATGAGGAGACCACTCCCAGCTCGTGCATGACTGAACCAGCTATGGAGGCGCGTGGGGAAAGCCTGCCACCCACCCCTACCCAACATTAACTGCCTCAACTAAAATAGGGGTTTGATGTTTGACACATGGCTTTTCCCCAATGGCTCCCACGGGTTAGACAATCCCCCCCCCTTAACCTTAGGAATCATGCCCTTTTCATTTTAACATTGCACCGTCGTAGCTGGCTGTAGGTTTATTTTAATTGATGTGCATATTTACATGATGCCAAACTCTAATGTGTCAAATAGCATGATATACGATCGGCAACGATCCCAATTGCCAAAACATACACAACCAAATCGATGGTGGGGCTTTTGCCTTTAGCTCCACACCACGATTAATTACAACATATACATCATGTATCTTTAAATCCAAACGGGGTCAAAATTGGGGTATTACAATCCCCTCCCCCTTGGAATAACACCATCCTCAGTGTCCCAATACATATACAATTTGCACATCAAATTTTAAAATTTTATAGATTTATCCCACATTCGATTATTTACTTGAACTTTCAGGACCAAGCCCCTTGGCTTCCACAAGCTTCTCTTGCTGGTTCTCAGCTTTCGGCTAATCCCCAAGTCTAGGGACTTTTCTGTATCTTGAGCATCTCTCCAAGATTTTCTTGGGTCTTGGCAATTGTTTGAAGAAGACTTCCAGCCAAGTCCAGCAGCTTTTGGTCTGCTACCATGATCAATGTGCACACTGGACTTCACTTTTCTCACCTGTGAAATGCATCATTGAAATTCTGTTAGACCAAGCATAATATAGGCATTAAAATCAGTCAATTTATTACCCTATTGGCATGACAGTCCAAGTCTCATCAAGGAGACTTTCATATTTTTCATGCCTTCCCAACAGGCACATGAGCTCATTCATGTCCATTCTTGGGCAGGGAATTAACCATTCCAGCATTCATAATTATTTTAAGCAAATAGACACATTCTTTTTTTTTCCTCGGAAAAAATTCATAATTTTATTTCAAAAAAGAACAAAATTACATCTGTACATGTAAGAGGATCACTAGGATCCCTACATTGTCACATTATATCTGTCTCATATTAACAAAAAATTTCTACCCAGCAGTAGAAATACTATCAGCAATATTTGCTGTCTCAGATAATCCATAAAAGAGTGTTCACAAAATCACTAAACTGTCCATATAAGTTGACAGGTCACAAATCTACCCAGCAACAGAAATACTGTCAGCAATATTTGCTGTCTCAGATAATCCACAAAAGAGAGTTCACAAAATCTAGAATGTATCCAATTCACTAAATTGTCCATATAAGTTGACAGGTCACAAAAAACTGTATCAAAAAGGTTGATCCCAGCCTGTATTAGATACCACAGCAAAATATGAAATTCGCTATCTGTCCCATACTGCAATATAAAAGCGATACTACAATCTGAGCCATTCCCATCCTGAAGCAGCTCGAAAACAGGTCTCATTTGCTGACCACTGCCAGGCTTCCATTGGCCCAATCCATCACGATTTGAGCCGTGATATAAACAGCAACATCAACAATTGACAGGCATAGATCGCCAGCCAAAAGCTGAAATACTCGGACTCTTCAGAGAATCCCATAATCTCAATCCTAAAACAATTCCCTCATCCGCTAAAAGCCACTGCCAGGCTTCCATTGTCCCAATCCATCACGAATTGACCGTGATATAAGCAGCTAGAAACAAAGGGTAACAACCCAAAACAGAGAAGAAATATGACAGGTCACAAAAATCTGAGACAAAGCTCAATGCTGATGCACAACAGCTTCATGAAAAGGCCGATGATAATAGATGTATGTACCCGCTAGAGAGTGAACAGTTATCCTCCAGATTCCAAAGTCTAAATGCCACAGCGTCGCTTCCTTAGATAGCTGATCAGCCACCCCATTCTGTTCCCTATAAACATGTTTAAAAGAAATATGATTAAACTGTTGTTTAATGCGGAGCACCTCCTCCAGTATAGGCAAAAGAATCATCACATGGCACTGAACAGTCTCGTTTGCCCATTCAATAATGAGCATAGAGTCACCAAAGACCTGTAAAGACAAACAACCATGTTCTAAAGCAAATAAAAGCAGAATCCTGAGTGTCATTAATTCAGCATAATTGTTTGTTCCCCTCCCTAAACCAGCCGAGAAATGAAAATAATGAGACTCAGATTTGAAAAGAACTCCACCCCCACCACAAATCAATTGTCGAGCTTGAGAGGCTCCATCAAAGAAGCCCCAAGGGATATCTTTGTCAATCTGTTCCTCCCGCATAGGCCTAAGCTTGAGAGGCTTCTCAGGATCCCTGAAATGTTGAATAATTACAACGATTTGAGCCACAACAGATTCCATCGGGATTCGACAGTCCTGAAAAATAATCTTATTGCGAGTTATCCAAATCCCCCAAGCAATGATACAAGGAACAGCACAGAGAGAGTTAAGGCCCGACCACCATCTATGAAAATCTTGGAGAACAGTATCTCCCTGCCACCCCCCGCTAAAACCCATCTGCTTACCCACCTCAGACCATATAGATTGAGAATAAGCACATTGAACAAAGAGATGAAGAATTGTATCCTCAGCCTTCCGACATAGCGCACAAAAACCAAGGCCTTCAAGAAATCGCTTTTGCAAAATGTCCCAAGTCGAAACCTTATTTTCCAAAATAGCCCAGAAAAGTAATTTGGCCTTACCCAGACAATATATCTTCCACAACTGTTTCCACCACCAAACCAATTCTCGGTTATAAGCCATCACATTGAGCTGAATATAACCATTTTTAGGAGTATAACACCCTGAAGGATGATATCCCCAAACCAATACATCATCCTGGTTAGTCAATCTGACATTTGAAACCCTTAACTGCCTAATATAGCCCCCCCAGGCCTCCAACAGATCATCATGAATCTCAAGGCTCTAAGCACTGATCCAGCCTTGATGCCATAGAGTAGAATTTTCCTGATCCTCAATATCAGCAATAAAAAGACACCCTCTTGCTTCCAAGTGTAGCCTCAGCTCCTCAGGAAGGACACGATTCCCCCCAAGCCTACCCAAGGATCAATCCCAATACGAACCAATCGCCCATTACCAATACGCCACACCAAACCAGAGCCAACCAAATCAAAATGCTTTATCACCGTTTTCCAGACCACTGAGCAATTTGTCTGAGATTTGTCCACCATCCGAATCCACTCAATGAGAGTCAAAGGAGCAATATATTTATGATACACCACTCGAGTCCAGAGACTCTGTGTATGTATAAGTCTCCATGAGACTTTTGCTCCTAATGCCTTTGCAAAAAGGAAAATATTTTTTAACCCCCACCCTCCCAAAGCTTTTGGAACAGCAATTTTCTCCCACCTCACCCACACCAGAGCCCTATGATCACTCTTACCTCTCCACAGAAAAGCAAAACACAGCCTGCGAATCTGTTCTAATATCCCCTTAGGCAGCCATGCAAGAGACATCCAATAGACGGGAAACGCTTCCAAAACAGATTTTATCAGAACCAGTCTCCCAGCCTGAGAGAGCCATTTTTGACTCCAGATTTGAAGTCTTTTTTCCAATTTTGTCAATAACCAGTACCAATCTACCTTCAGGTAAGAGTTCGGTTTTAAGAAAAACCCCAGATACTTAATCCCAGCATCCAAATCCATCATCCTAAAAGGCAAACTAAGAGCAATTCTGTGTGTCTCCTGCTCAGATAAATTCGAGCATGAAATAGAGGATTTTTCAATATTTACAACCATGCCCGCAGCAGCTTGTACAAGGATTAGTACTTCAGACACCTTATCAATATCCTGTCTCGACCCATTAGTGAAAATCAAAATATCGTCAACGAAAAGAAGGTGCGAAATATACAAAACCTGGGAGATGGCAATGCAACGAAAAGTCCCTTCCGCTTTTGAAGCCAAAATAAATCGACTGAGACCTTCAGCTACAAGAAGAAACAAAAGGGGAGAAAGAGGACACCCTTGTCAAAGACCCCGACCTGCTTGGAAAAAAGGGCTAGCAACTCCATTAATGAGAACTGCAAAACTCACTGAACTGATGCAAGCTATAATCCATCTGACAAATTCATAACAGAAGCCCAGGTGTGTAAGCAACATCCTAAGATAAAGCCAACTGACTCGATCGAAAGCCTTTGAGAGATCAATCTTGATCACAACTCCTTTCTGTTTCTGAACTTTCAGAGAATGTAGACCTTCCTGTGCAACTCCAATAGCCTCATGTATTTGACGTCCCTCCAAAAACCCAAATTGCTCGCTAGAAATATGATGGGACAATACAGATTTGAGTCTTTTTGCAATTACCTTAGAGATGATCTTATATAAACAATTGCAAAGTGAGATGGGCCTGAAATCCTCAAAACTTGCAGGTTTATCCTTTTTTGGAATAAGAGCAATAAAAGTAGAATTGAGCGGTCCATGGATAAACCCAGCCTTACGTGATTCCTCAACAACTGACAAAAGCTCCTTACCAAAGAAATCAAAGAAACCCAGGAAGAATTCAGCAGGCCATCCATCAGGCCCCAGACTTTTATCTTTTTGAAACGAATGAAGCACCAGAGACAGCTCTTCCATCGAAACTTCCCCCATTAAAAGCCTGTTTTCCTCCTCATCCACAAAGCGGGGAAAAAGTTGTGCAACCCGAATGACCTCAGCAATAGAAACTCCAGGTTGAGCAGTGAATAAAGCCCCAAAATATCTTACCCCCATATCAGCCAGCCCATCGAAACTGGACACCTGATCCCCTTCTGCCGAAGACAACTCCCAAATAGAATTGGAAAATTTTCTCCCCTTAGCATACGCTTGAAAAAATTTAGTATTCTCATCTCCACACTGAAGCCAGATTGCTCTGCTCTTCAATCTCCACAATTCTTCTCGCTCACAGAGAATTACATTCTGCTTCTTTTCCAAAATAAGGAGTTCATCCTTAGTCTGATCATCCAAAAACCCCATCCCCGGACTGTGAAGCAATCTGTCAATAGCCAACTCATAGTCCCTCAATGTCTTATCATCATTCACCCTCTTAGCATGAGCCCAAGAAATAGTAGCCTCCTTTAATCATTTCAAATTTTGATAAATATGTACCCCTGCATGCTCCAGAGAGTTTTGTGGACAAAGAGTCCACATCTCCTTAACCAAAGCTTGAAAACCCTCATCCTTCAACCAGCAGGAGTTGAATTTGAATGGACTTGGGGGCTTCCTCCGATGACCCCGTAATTCCAGAAAAATGGGACAATGATCAGAAATCCCGCCTGTCCCCACCCACTGCCGAACAAGATCCACCCCCAAAGCCAACGATTCAGCCACCAAGAATCTATCCAATCTCTTAGCTACCCTTTGATCCCCGGCTCTCTTATTTCTCCATGTAGGAACTATCTTTGGTGGAAGTATATCCAGAAGATCCTTCCTCGCAAAAGCTTGAATGAAATTTTTTTCCAAAACATCCGGAGCAGCTCTAGGCCCACAGACCTCAGAGGCTCCCAATGAAAGATTAAAGTCTTCCCCCATAATAACATCAGTGTTTTCAAAAAAGTCCAAATTGAACAAAGAGTCCCAAAAGTTAACTCTATTCAAATATGGCCCATAAATGTTAAGAATCGTGAGAGATTTCCCAATCACAGCATCCCACACTTCCAACCCCACACCAGAAGATATTCCCCAAGAACAATCACACCTACAACTTTGAACCTTCCACCCTAAGGCCAAACCTCCAGAGCGCCCCCTTGCATCCACAGCCACAAACTTCCAACCAGAAAGCAAAGATTCTAAAACTTGAACAACCTCCTCACTACACCCCAAAGTTTCCTGTAACAGAATTACATCCGGCTGATTTAACTCCACCAGCCTTCGAAGAGACGATTTTTTGAGGGGACTCGCCAACCCCCGACAATTAAAGGACATAACTTTCATTTGGGAGACCCCGCCTGGGCCTTCACTGCTCTAAGTGCCCATTCAATTGAAGATTGTGTCCCCATCCCTAAATCCCCCTTTGCCCGTTCTTGTGCTTTGGAAAAAAGAGATTTTCTGCCTCGGCCTTTCCCCACCACACGCATGGACAACTCAGGAAGACCTTTCCCCCCCGACCCCTCAAAGGATATCTCCCTACTTCTAAGAGCATATCTGATACTTCTTCCCTCAGAGCTGGTAGAGATATTTGTAGAAACAATGGAAGGGGTGAAAACACAATCAGATGACAGCAACGAACAAGAAGCAACCGAATAGTGGATTGTTGGGATGGCTAAAGGAGAACCAATAGACAAAACCCCCCCATATCCTCAGAGACTACAGGAGAAGGGATAAAAGCCATTCCCAAGGGATTCGAAAATGAGCCCCCTTGAGAATTTGCCTGCACTGAAGTCTTCCTGGAGCCTGAAGAAACCAAAGCATTAACCCCAGCCCCCATTCTACCATTAAACAATCCCCCAGGGACCTTCTGGCCATTGTCCACTTCGCACAAAGACATGACTGATGAAAAAGGGAGTTTTCTGGAATCAGCATGAACCTCTGGTTCTTTGACCACCGACCTACCAGCCAAAATCCCAGTATTCATTACCCCCACACCAGCAGTAACCCCCACCTCCTTAGGAGCATCTGGCCCATCTAAATCATCATCAAGCATCGGTTTACTGGTCCTAAAAGGAAGCGAACAACTGGCCACCAAATGACCATATGAATGGCAGCGATGACACCTAAACGGCACACCCACATAGTCCAGAAATTGCACAAAGTCCCCATCCTTCGTCTGTACAGATATTTCAGATGAGAGTCCCTGATGCAGATCGATTTTTACCAATATTTTGGCCACCGAATACTTACCAGTCTCCAAAAAGGATAAATCAGCACAAACATATTCACCCAGAAAATTCCCAATTTCAGCAAAGCGATTCTCATTCCATAAGTGCATAGGAAATCCTGGAAGTTTTACCCACAGAGGCTCCTTGTTAATCTTCTCTTTTTGTGAATAAAAAAAAGGTGTCCAGCGTTTCAAGACAATAGGAACCCCATTCATAGACCACTGCCTCCCTAGGACAGCATCAACCTCCCCTTTGTTATGCATGATGAAAGAAAACCACCCTTTAGTCAATACCCGAACTTCAGGTGCTGAATCCAACAAAAGTTTCCAATGCTCGGCCACCCACCTCCGGAGAAAACCACATCCAAAATGTTTGCCACGAACATGCCCCACCACTGCTGTCATGGACATATCCTCAGCCTCTTCCAATGTAACATCCACCCCCAGCACCAGCTTATCCCTACGCTTTCGAACTTTAACAGCCTTAGGAATTTTTTGAGATCCCTCCTTAGCTGACCCTCTTTGCTTAGGACCACCTCCAAGAAAAGGAGAAAGACCCTCAACTGGGAGCTCCGAATAATTTGCAGGGAAGTTTGAATAGAACCCAGTTTGAGGTGAGAGAGTACGTCCGAGAAGCCCAGCAAGGTCCGGCCTGTCCACACCCAAACCCTCAGTGGTCTTGAAAAGAGCTACATCCGCCTCCAAACCCTTCAAAACCACAGAATTGGGTGATGATATCCTGGGGTTTGAAAGCCATGCTTCATGCCTTGCCATCCCCACTTCATCCACGAGCCCAGTGTAGGCCCTTAGCCCCCTTCCTGACAGCAGAAGTCCAGAAGTTCCCTGCCGATCCGAAGCACCAGAAAAACCGCCAACAACAAAAATATCACTTTCATTTACCCCATCCGATGAATAATCTACCTCCTCCTCCATAACCACCCAGCCTCCTACAAAAGAAAGAACAAAGACAGATCAGAAGAAGCGACCCTGCTCTAGAAATATCAAGACTCGAGCCTCTGAAAATCAAGGCTAAAGCTCAATCTGAAGATTCGAACCACCAGTCCTGCAGATACTTGGAGCAAAAGTCACACTTGGATCAAAATCGTGGAAAAAAAGCCAATACAAAGGCCTGAACCCAAGAAGATACCGAATCCCCAGACCTATAAGCTGATCTAGGAGTGAAAAATCTGTTTCAAAATATCATTCTATTATTTTCTTCTTGAAGTAGATGAACCATCAAATGAGCAAACCTCCAATAGGGCTAGGGCCTCTGCACTCTTGCAAACGAAACCAAGAGGCCTTCAAACCAGGCATGCAAGGATCTAGCCTCCAATGCAAATTTTGAAACTGAGTCTTGGAGCATAAATTTGCCACCCCCCCTGTAATCTTAAAATACAAGAAAATCCAGTATGCACAATACTCGTGATGGATTCCAATCTATACAAATTGAAGGGAACTCAGCGCATATCAGTGAAGAGCATGAAGAGCCACTCCCTCCACCAGCAAGAGCCAGAACACTTCCTGCAACAAGAGCCAGCAATCCAACTCCAGCCAGCACTTCAGAACCGATCAAGATCAGAGCCCTGCATGAAAATCCCAACAAGGAGATTGCTCCAAACACATCAGTCAGGGTCAACAAAAAGCGACCCTCAAACTGCAACTTAGACTGAAAAATCCAGTAGACAATAATCCTTCCAGGAAGAGAAAAATCTTGTAGCAAACGACTGATAATAATTTCCCTCCAAACCATCGATCCCTTAGCAAGGCCACACACGATCTGCACAAGGCGAGGAGCTTCCACCAACGGTCAAGCCATCTAGTCACCAACCAGAGCAGATCAGACATCAACTGACCCACAGAGAGCAAGCAAGCAGGACAGAGCCAATCCAACCAGGAATTTCTTGAATCCAACCTGCAAAAATTTCAAAAGCGTTCTTGGAGCGAAAAACCCCATTTTCAACTGTTCTGCATCATCACCTTTTTATTCCCCAAGGAATACGCAGGAAACCTCCATAACTGATCAAATCCAAGCACCAAAACTAGCAATTGCGAGCAGAAGGACACCACACATAGCATAGGCTCAAAGAACCAGGGTCTCCACTCCAGCAAGCAACGATTCAACGCAAAGAGATGTAAAAAATCAGAGGGAAAGAAGATATTTTTTTGAAAATCTTCTTGGAGCGAAAAGTAATCTCCATCCACCGTTGTTAGAGTCAAAGAACACAGTTCTATAAATAGACGCATTCTATTTTCAGCCATACATGTATTCAACAATCTTCTGTTTTCACAATGCATAAGTATATATATATATATATATATATATATATATATATATAATTAAAAGGCAAGAG
>LPNX010171698.1:50783-69134 GCA_001517045.1 Pseudotsuga menziesii
AGTGTACAAGTTTTTCCAGGGAAAAAGTCCTTTCTAAGTCCTACTTTCAAATATTTGAACTACAACAGCAGACCGCTTGGGCTGCCTTCCAAACGTCTGACCTTTCGGTCTCTCGGACATTTCAAATCCCTCTCTCCATCCGTTTTTCATATGTTCATGATTAGTTGAGTAACTGCTAGACCTTTCATATCTGAGTTTTTTGTTGCTTTCGGTTTTGTCTTTTCCTTCGCTCTGTCTTCCTTGCGACCCTGCCGGTTTCGATTTGATCAAGCTACGCCTTCACACCGTGGTCGCCCCAACATTCCATTGGGTTTACCTACAATCAATTACTGTGCGTCATTCATTGGAATGGCATTTTAAACATTAAAATTAACCTCCTGAAACAGCTAATCCACAAGAAAACGGCCAGGTGCATCTCTTTATCTGGAAAGAGTTTTGATTAAGCCTTGGGCGGGAAAGTCCTAAATCGGCAGTCGGAAGGCTTTGACATCGGACATGAGAAGGATTTCCTAGCCGCAACGGTGGAAAAGACAAGGGCTAAAGTCACGCGAAACGTGGGCAGGAGAAGCTTTAACCGGAAGTCGGAGGATATTAACATCGGAGGCTAAACGACTTTCCCAGCCACAACGACGGAAGAAACATAAGCTACGGACAAGCGAAACGCGGGCAGGAAAAGGCTTTAGTCGGAAGTCGGAAGACATTTAAATCGGAAGTTGAATGACTTTCCCAGCCGCAACGGCGGAAGAGAAAAACTACAAGTCCGCGACGAAAAGGGTCAACACGCATCGGCAGTGGGAGCTCTTTATGCTTCGGACGCTAAGCTGCTTTGGGAGCCGCAACGGTGGAAGGGAAAAGGACAAAAGCAGCCGATTTAACAAAAACAATTAAGTGTTCGAAAGCTTTTTTTTTTAAAGGAAATCAGTAAAGGTTAAAAACCCAAATTTACTTCCGAACCCGCGGACTCAAAGAACACAAGATCCGATTTAACATTGGCTAGTACACCAAACTCACATCTGCGATCATCACGAAATTCAAACACGACACTTTTAAAACAGGCTGACAATCAATCTTCAAAGTCATTTGAAAATAAAGCATGCCCAAAAAGGCTCAAGGGTCCAACGATTAAAGCAATTCTAAATCATGAGGAGGGGCCCAAAATTTAAGAAATTTGGGGAAAAACAGTTGTAGCTGCAACAGAATTTTCATGCTCTCAGCCTCTTTCACTTCACTGTGAATGCTGGACCAATCCCTCTTGGTCATGACACTTAGTGTCTCTGGTCTATTTCAGACCTCTCACCCATGGGGCCTCCCCACATGGTTTGTCTCGGCTACTAGGAACTTCACGATCTCACTAGCACCTTCTTCATTACTGCTCATTGTGAGCTCTTCGGGACAATCACATGTCCACATGCACCCCTAGGATGCTCTCATAGTCCTCGCTTCTAGCGATACCTATATTCAAACATTGAATAAATTCACATGTTTAGTTTATTCTCATCAGTTTTTATCTCTTAAACAAGAGCTTAAAACATCATAACCAAATCATATAGACATGCATATTCATAAGCAAGAATTACAAAATAATCCAATACTTATCTGTATTGTGAGTTTCCTCATTGGTCCACAGGATCCTGCTTCGCTTTGCAAGCCTTGGGATCGCCTATGGACTTGGATGTTAGGTCAGCACGTAGACTGCTTCACAACATCCTTATATATATATATCCAGCACAGTCAAGCCAACCTACAGTTGGGTTTATCAGACCGTCCAGCCAAGCCAATATACAATTGGGTTTATCAGGCTGCTGCCAATCAAGCCAATACACTGCTGGGTTTATCAGGCTATTAGCCAAGACAGCTAACAGTTGGGTTTATCAGACTACAAGTAGTCAAGCCAACACTGTACCATTTCCACAATTTCCACAACATCAAATAATTACACAGTCAAGCCAACCTTCAGTTGGGCTTATCAGACCGTTCAGCCAAGCCAATACACAATTGGGTTTATCAGGTCATAGGCAATCAAGCCAATACATTACTGGGTTTCTCAAGCTACTAAGCCAAGCCAACTATTAGTTGGGTTTATTAGACTGGAGGTAGTCAATCCAACACTGTAACATTTCCACAATTTCCATAACATCAATAATTACACAGTCAAGCCAACCTTCAGTTAGGTTTATCATACTGTCAACAAATCATCTGCACTTATATCAGCAGTACACTTATATCAACAATGCACCTATATCAACAACCAATCATCAGCCAAGCCAACACAGTTGGGTTTATCAGGCCATGGACAATAACACATGCACTTATATCAACAACCAATCATCAACCAAGCCAACACGGTTGGGTTTATCAGGCCATCAACAATAACACATGCACTTGTATCAACAATAAATGACCATTCCCAGGTCCATGATCTACTATGGATCCCCAGGCATTATAATAGCCCAACATCTCCTTCCAGTACATATTCATGCCGTCTGGGAAGGAAACTTTATCATTTCTGTTAGCACTCAGAATGTACCCAGGTTGCAAAGGTAAATCCCAAAGGTAACAGCAAAACCACTTTTAGAAAGAAACTGGCTTTTCTTTCTAGAGAGGGATCTCTCAAAAACAGGTTTAACAAGGCCATATATAAATTAACACTCAAAGATTGTATAGATGGTTGAAAGAATACACATAACCATTGGGCAATGGAGTCACATATACATAAAGATATCATAAAGACATGCATAAGATTTTATCAAAGGCAAGATAACCATTCCATCACAATCATTCATTTAGTTCGGGTGAGATAGAAGAGACAATGAACAGCCCATTAATACAGAGCATCAAAGATGAGTTCTATATTAACTTTAGTGGAAACATTTATAAAATATCTGAAATGATGATTAGAGCATAAACAATATGAATTCTAACCATTCAACACTGTGTTTTAGATATGAAGAAAAACATAATGAAGTGTTACACTGGAAAAAACAATCAAAGAAGAGGAGAAATACGGACTATAATGTAAATGACGCAAGAATCTCTGAAAACTCTTATGCATTCACTTTGTTATTCAAAAATATATGTCTTCAAAGGAAACATTCAACAACAGGATGGGTTCCAACTCCCATAACATAAAATAAATGCACTTATATACATAAAATGATTTTCATCTTCCAAGAAGATTTATAACTGAATAACCGGCTTAATCAAAGTCTTGTAAATATATTCCTAACTCCTGGGAATAAACTACTTGCTTCGATCCTAACAGATTATTAAGTTAACATCAACTTGGTAACAAGGCCCGTCCAAGCAGCTCCTCAGCGCGCAACACCTGTCTTCATGAATGAAGGATATACTTTGTTTTTCCGAATCTTTCTATGGCTCTCCATTGCTCCGCGCTTGGAATATCATATTCAATCATCTCTCGAATGGACACCTCCAGCTCCATGTAGGCTTCATAAGACACTTTAGGCAACCCTCCCCTGATGATTAGGAATTTCTGTAATATTTCAAAATCTTCGGTCAGCTTATCCACGATGACTTTTCCTGTCAGCCCTTTTTCCAAATCGTCAAATTTAGAATGATCCATACGACTTTGTACCAACATGCTGTGATAATGCTCTTGAGAAAACATCCGTCCCTCTTTGTCCCAAAAGGAAGGAAGGTCGTCTTCAAATAGTTCTTTGAAAGCCTGTTTGAAGTCATTAACCTGTGAGACCATTTCATCAGCTTTGTCCTGGACTGTCTTCATTAGATGATGCTTATGGATAAACTTTTTGGCCCATAGTACCATTGCTATTCTATCCTTTACTCCTATATCATGCAATTTTTGGTATGTTAAGGAATTTAAGAAATTTAACGCATTATGGGCTGTGGCAAGGGGTTTCCTCTCCATAGTTTCATTTACTAACTTCAGTCTTTGATTGGCCAAATTGATCATCAATGAAGTTCAAATAATGCCTGAATTTAGTAATTTCTACGGATAATGTATCCCAAATTATGTGATTTGCTCCCTGGAGAGGGCCCTTTCCTATGTTTCTTTCTTTCAATTCATTAAATTTCTTCTGTAGCTGATTTCTATCCTGCAATATTTTATTTTTATTTTCAGTCACTTTGGCTAGCTCGGATTTGACTTTTTCATTTTCCACCTTTAATTCTCTTATTTCTTCATCTTTCAGGCTGACCTGGGACATGGGCACTAGTAAGTCATCTACAGAAAAATCATTCAATGGTTTTTCAATATTCACAATAGACAGGTCTTCATCAGTAGGAGTTTGACTCATCAATTCCTCCATGATTTCTTTTTCATCACTTTGGTCCTTTTTCAGCAGGGAGATTTGTGCTATCAGCTCATTCTGCTCCGTTTCCCATCTGTCTCTTTCTTCTTGAAATTTGACGGCCTTACCTTTATACTCCATCATGTCTTGATAAATCCTGTCCTTCTCCTCTTGTAATGCTAATAATTCGGATGATTGAACATTTTCTATACTTGGGATCTTCAACCTTTTCTTTAAAACCTGGAGGGCGTTGTCCTTTTCTTCTAGAAGTCTTTTGACTGCCTGGGTGTTATCTCTTTCATTTCCTGAGCTTATGATGTCTGCTTGCAACTTTTTGATTTGAATGGCATTAGCCTTGTTTTCAACCTTCTCATGTTTCAACTGAACTTCGAACTTGTCTACCAAAGTCTGCAACTTATTAACTCTCATCATAGCATGCAATAAATCTGAATAAATAATGTCTCCTGTTTGCTTATGTAACTGTATTTTGTCTGGCACACTAATCTTGTCTAATCTTACTTCCATTTCTGACATCTTCTTATCACTTACCATGGCCAATTTAAAAGTATTTCTTTCTATGTCCCTGGTAGAAATCAAGGAAGTTTTTGGATTATTTAAACTCCTCACCTGCGGGAGTAGATTCCTTGTTTCTTCTAGGGATTGCTTTCGTTTCTCCACATAACTAGTCATGAGCTCCTCTTTGGACTTGAAAATTGGGCTTGATTTTGAATTGTCTACTCCTTCAAAAGAAAATTCACTCACCTGTACAGATTTTGTAGGAACCAAAGCAATTCTTTTTAAATCATCTGAAATAACTTCACTCAAAACTTTATCATCTTGAAACAATTTGGCTTTTTTATGTGAATCATCCTCATCCACTTCCATGCTTTCAACTTCAGAAAGACTTCTTTTAACTAAAATGTTAGGACCATCTGTCACTTGAGATACTGCTGCAACCGGTCTACTGCTTGTATTTTCATTAGCTCCTGGAATTTCCATAAAACGAAACAAATTGGCTGTCTCGTTCAAACCTTCAACAACTTGGTGGTCAAATGGCTTGTTTTTATTCGCCTGCTTTCTCAGGGAAATTATATGATGGGGATCATAATTTACCCTTTGCTCCTTTTGAAATTCCATGCTTCCCAACATTTTTTCTATAAACACCAGAGCACCTTTATTTTTTAAAATAAAAGAACCAACTTTGAGAGGAAACTTGATATTTGAAGATTTCTTAAAAGCTCCAAAGTGTTCTTCTTCTGAATGCAATCTTTGCCTCATAAACTCCAATGCAAAAATTCTGGGAGTTAGGAAATCAGGTAACCTATAAAGTTCTCCAGTAAACCCATATATTCTTAAAACAGTGAAATCCTTATACAGAAACCAATCTCTGACTCTATCCTCAGGTGAGGATTGCATCATGCTTTTCATCTCTTCCAATACCCGGGGTAACATTTCATCAAACAACATTTTGTATATTTCCAACATGATAGAATTTGCAAATTCAAACATGTTGATTTGCTTGGGCAAATCTGAAGAGAATATGGTATTTAAAAACTACAATTCGGTGACGTTCAAACATAGCAACATGTTCAGCAAATAAGTTTGAAACTTGAAGAACCTGACTTTTGGAAACTCACTCAATTGAAGATGTATAGATTCTGCTAAGTACTCATCTAAACTGAATACATGAACTGACTGAGACTCAGAACTCAATGAACTTATTTTTAATAGAAATACCAAGATGACTTCATTTACATGACAATCATCATCTAGACCCAAGACTTGACAGGCTAAGGACACGACTAATTGAACTTCATCTCTGAAAATACGAACATGGTATGGCGGGAAAAGACCATCTAGTGACTGACCCTCATTCAAGATGCTGGACAAGAATTTGCAGCGAACCTTAGTTCCACAATTTTTATACACTTTAGCTAGAATGGACTCGTTTACAGGCTCACGACTATCAGGGTAGTTGTCGGGCAAATTTAGGTTTTCATGGATGACCTTGGCATCAATCTTACACAGTATCCTAGACGTAAACCGACTTACAATAACTCTCTGAGAAGAAGAATAGTCAACTGCGCACCACTTTGCGAACTCGAGAAAATGCAGGGTTTGCTCAACAGCAAAATGATATAAAAACTATTTACAAGCATTTAGGATATCATTACCCTGCGAATTGTATTGCCATAACCTCTCTTTGCTAACTGATACACTTCCCACAGACAAGAAAGGGTCACATACTCCTCTGTACCTGTCAACCAGGTATTCTTCTCTATCGTCTAATATACGACTAAACCCTTGCGAATCTTTTCCTTTGTCCATAATTCAGAAAACAACAGTAACTCGGTGGATGAATTTCGGGTGCTCGGGACTTACCAGCTACTGTGGCCGCATATATCCGAGATTGACTGTTAGAGGGTGGCGAGCACATAGGTCCTTTTCATTTGTCCGGCGCAAATAAAAAAAATAGTTCTTCAACAAATCAACTTTACTTATATAGGACCCCACTCCGGAGGCCTCCTTCAGCGGTTTCCGCCAAACCGCTTTTGCCTGCGGAATGCACCACAATCCGCCACATGTATCGTGGTTTGCATTCTGCTACCACCTTTTGTCTCCAACCACTGCGCAACTTCCTGCTTCGGGTCCGTCAACGACCGTCGATGTATTTTACCTTTATTTCCTAGCCGTCGGATGAAGCGACACGTACCCTATTCCACCGAGCTCCTTCATTTTATCAAACGTGCAAGTCTATAGGGCGGAGCTCATAATGACCATTGATTTCATCGAGCAGGATTGGCGATCGTTGATCTTCACGTCTCATCGAACTCCCCGCATCTCTTTATCCTTGTCGTATCTTCACAAAGCGGACACATTATAAGTCGTAGATCTTCATTTCCTCGCTTTGCACCGTTGGATCTCGTGACAATTTATTGCTTGTGCGCCCTTTGTCATACTTTTATACCATAATATTTAACTAAAGTCTTACAAGCAGCCATTATTTCCTCTTCACCATGGTCTCTTTGAGCCTCTGCTAGGTAAGGGTGTTAACACTTACCATTTTCAGGTTTCATTTCCAGCAATGAGCTCTAATTCCACTACCCCATACAACACAAGAAACCACTCCCTTCTCTGCTCTTCAGTCCCTCAGGAATGTCTCCTTCTCTGTGCTCTTCAGTAGGATGTAGGAGGAGCCCAAGCCATTGTCCGTTTAGTGTGCAACACCAGACTGCATTTGTTTAGCCTGACAATACAAGCAATATAAGCAACTCATCAACATTATTGCTCTAAAACTGTAATCATATTTCATATCATTCACTATAAAGTATTGAGACACTAGGAGTGCGTTCAATCCCTAGGGTGTAATCAATATTGAAAACCCTTTCATGATCTGACATCGGGAAAGTGTGCACCCCTTTCCAATGTGTGCCATGTAGGCCCTATTCATACTCAAGCAATCTGCCATAATGGAAATAAAATCAAAACATGCTCTACATATTGAATTTAACAATTTGACATGCATATTCTTAGCTAGGGTCACAGAACACTTATCCATTTGCCGAGGCAGTATTCCTTCGTTAAGGAGGAATGGGGGCTCCCTTCTCTGAATTAATAGTCCCTCAGTTTGCCATCCCAAGTCCTTTCACATTCCATATCCACACATGTCTTACTGACATAATCTATACCATCTCACTCATGTTGCTTACCAAACATGTAGTGCAGATGGGACATTTCCAAAATGTCCAATGGAGTTTCACCTGAAACCCATTTCCAAGATAAGGGAAAACCTTCCCATGAAGTTTGGCTCTTGCAGGCCATCACACATGGTCTTTCTGCAATGTGTACCCTTGGCACATTCATCAAATAGCCAAACAGTCAATCATTATCTGATAATACAATCCAAATTTGTTTGTTCCATAACCAAGCAATGACATTAGTATTTAAATTCAATGAGAATTTGCAACTCTGTTTACTACAGAAATTGATTTGCTTGGCAATGAGGTGATCCTCAATTGTGGGTCTCTTGTAAGAGGCACCATTATGTCCATTATGATTTTATTCTTACTAGCATAACATGGACGCCCACTTACAATGCGTCCTCTTGACACAATTCTATGCAAGCCAATAGTGATTAGTAGTTGTCAACAATTTCTCAAATCTGAAATTTACAAATTCAAATTCACAACTCATTCCACATACATACTATTTTCACAGCCATGAGACTCTTCTCATGAGGTTTGGCTCTTTCACATGGTATATTCTGGTCTTTGTCATGGTCTTACCCACTTTTCCATGCCCCAAACAATCTACCTGAAACCTGAACTTCAATCAGCCAAACACTTGGTAAGTCTTGATGCATATAATTTTTTTCCATTGCTGCAACAATCATTGAAGCATTTTCAGAATTATAAAATTCAAATGCTTCCAGCTGTTAGCATATCAATACTACTATGCAATCATTGTCATAATAAACTACAAGGTATAGTCACATCATTTATGCAATTTAAATGAATTGTTTAGATACTCCTTACTTCACAAGCGTATCATTGCACCACCTTGCCCTTCCATAGAGCATTTCTGGAAACCACTTGATCATGACTACCCTCTTCATGCACTTACTATCCTACATTCGTATCAACTCTTGAAATGGTTCCAGGATTGTCATCAATTCATCATTTTAGCCATTAGTTATCCATAATGACACATGCACTATCCTTATGCATTCATACATTGCATCACAACATTTGCACCCATACTTATGTATGCATATCTACATCATTTACCCATACTTTTCATATGCATCCATTCAATGCATATCTACATCATTTACCCATACTTTTCATATGCATCCTTTCAATGCATAACTACAAGATTTATAAAATATTTTCATGCATACCCACTCAATGCTACCTTGTATTGATTCAAGAATACCATGCATTCAAACATACCATGCATGGCCCAGCCATAACTACTTCATATAGGATGCATGACTATAATCAAAATCATTAGTGCTTACTTTCCTTGGGCTACTAAGCACATAATAACATAATACAGGCATGACACATTTCTCTATGAATGCAGTATAAAATTCAAATACCCACATGGTATGAGACCTCTTGCTTTTACCACTCCATGCAATTGTCATAATTAAACTCTTACCTTCATGGGTCCTACTTACACCCTTGACATTACCAGTTTGGTTGGTCCCTTGCAGGAGATTGCAGAATTTGCTCACCAACTTTTGATTCTAGACTTGTTGCCTTATTCCTTTCTTCGTAGGGTTGCTGGTCACATTCACCAGCATCAGCAACATATTTAGCCATGTCCAGGTTGTCATTGGTTTTCCCACCAATGACAACACCAATGCAATAGTTACCATTAGTGGTTCATTATACATGTATAATTCTCACTAATCTTACCAACATGTAATATCATATGCATGCAAGGCATATCTTCATACATTTCATGTATGAAACTTATAAATGTAATTATAATTAGCAAGACAGGGTTTAAGGAATTTTCCCTTTTCAAATCCCTCATCTTTGCATGGAACTCCTTTTCCACACAACAACTAGTTTGTCCATACTGACAGCCACTAGTACTTTGCAGCACCACATTCGAACTATGGGGATTCCCCCTTATTCCCTGCTAGATAAGATTTCCAACGCCTATCCACATGCTTCATTCTGACCTCGGGTGTGAAAACCACATCATTTCAAAAATGATGGCAAGACACACCACTGAATTTTGGTTCTGAAATGTCAACCTCAGCCACCTGGAATTCTCTTCCTTTTCAGTCCTGAAACTGCTGAAAATCCAATGAGAAAATTCTTCACTGAACACTAGCTAAGATTCACTGGAACTTTCACTGGAAAAACCCAAAATTCTCCTTTGTTAAAATCGGGTCTCATCCCAACTAAATTTTTGACGTTTCGGCGATCAGAACATCTAATTTCCTTCGCTTCCCATCGGCAGTTTGTTCGCCTATTTCCTTCCAGCGTGTCGAACCCATAGTGTTCTAGGCTTCTGGTCTGCATCGGCGATGCCAAGGACTGTTCATCAGCTATCAAACAGCTAACGCCTTCCGCCGTTTCGGATCCCCATCCGTCTAAGCTTCCGAGCCCTTTACTAGTGCTACAAAACCATCATCGGTGATGTCGAGGACTACGACGTATCGACAATTGGGCACACTGGACGCTATGGCATCAGACACTTAGTCCCTTAGACGTACGCAACGACGGTTCCTCAATGCTGAAAACCTTTTTTGATCGATGATCGAAACTTCTAGTCATTGGAATGATAGTTCACTAACAGCTGCAACTGCGGAATCCTAACGACTAAATTCTTCCGACGACGCTCATCGGTGGTTTCATCTACTAATATTTTTCAACGCTTTCTGCACTTTGAGAATTTTCGAAATTTTTCTTCCCTTGTCTGTTGCCATGTTGGCTTTCCAAACAACTAACTCTCGTCGAAGCTTTCGGTTCTGTCTATCAGCGATCCCATCTTCTCTTCTCCCCCGATGTGTCGGCCGCTTGAACAACAACTTTTCCCACCGCATCGGTGATCTGATCCATTAAGGATTTTCGATTGGTGACCTGAAACACAACTATCATGGCATCAGCAGTCGGAATGTTTGTCCGTCGGAAGCTTAGCACTCTAGACTTCTGCAACGGCGTGCGTGCGAACCCTTAACTTCTTCCGATGTCCATTGGCAACCCATAGCACTAACATTTTTCGATGGCTGATGATTCCATGCCTTAGAAAATTTTTGAATTTCCTTCTTGTGTCGATTCTTCCTTCAATTATTCATCGACGATGTTAACCACTATTCTTCTCTGATCGGCGACTGAAACACAACCATCACGACATCGGTAAGCGGAACATGTATCCGTCAGAGGATTAGTGCACTAGGCTTCCACAACGGCAACACTTTGAACCACTAATTCCTTCCGATGTTCATTGGCGACCCGTACAACTAACATTTCCCGATGGCCGATGAAGTCAACATTTAGAAAATTTTTGGAAATTTCTTTTTCTTCTTGTGGGCCAGAACACCTGTCGAAACCACTAATATTTTTCGATGGTCAATGAAGTCAACACTTAGAAAATTTTCAGAAATTTCCTCCTCTGTCTTCCATCGCATTGGCCGTCAGATCAACTATCCGCCGGGTGGATAATGCCTTAGACTACCGCAACGGTAGGTGCACCATCAGCTAAATGTTTCCGATGTAGTTCATCGATAGTTCCCTTGTCTAACCATCGGCGATGAAAACAACTATCTTCAGCCGATCGCCAATGGTCAGACTTAGAAAAAAATTTCAAAGTCTTTCTCTTTACCTTCTTCCACTGCTTCATCGACTCGACCATCTCCTATCCATCGCCAACAAAATCAATTGTTCTCTTTCGATCGACGAACTAAAGCACATCGGCATCAGCAGTCGGAACGTTTCCTCATCAGAAGACTAGTGCTCTAGGCTTTCGCAACGGTGGGCGCACAAACCACTAATGTCTTCCGATGGCCGATGATTCTGGTACTTGGAAAAAAAATTTGAATTTTCCTGCCACAATTTTCTGATCGCTGCTGGGAAGAAGGAAACCTGCCTCTGCTATCTGATCTTTCATGGCCCATTCAGGCCCATGTTGCAACCTTGAGCTCTGATACCATACTATAACGTCCCCAACCCTCCGACCAGTGAAGAGGACGCTACCAAACCATCCAACAACCGGGCAACTAGCCCCATAAAGATGAACATACATAAAATGCTGAAATAAAATTCTTAAAACATAAAACATGCTAAGATGCATAATCATTCACATTCACAGTGGAAGCAAACATACATTCAGGCATTCAACATGTTCATCATAGTTCATTAGCCATTAAATATAATTGCAGAGATGAAATAGAAATAGATACTTATCTCATAAAGAACTTGTCCTGCAACCAACTACCTCGCTGCAACGTTCCACCCAACCATAGGCCAGCATGCTCACTAATCTCTCAGCAACACTGCCACCCCCGAGTTGGGCATGATTACCCAAGGAATAAGGGACTAAGCAGGCTTACACATATCCAAGGTACAAAAGTCAGCCAAGCCCACATAGTAGGGCTTATCAGGCTATCAAGGAGTTGGGAGAGGCTAAATGCTAAGCTAGTGAGCTCATGGAAGAGCTAAGGACGCCTACATCAGAGCTAACCTGACCTCTAAGACACCCACACACACTCGACACCAGGAATCAGTCCCTTCTCTGCTTCACAATCCCTCAGGCCCTGACTTCCCTTGCCAGTGCTCTTCCGGGTTCTGGAGAAGAAGCTAGCCATCTAACTCTGTCTGTGTGGCTCCCAAACCCAGGTTCTCAAACATATCGAGCCTTCAATCCCACTCCACACAGTCCGAAGACCAACCACTGCATACCCGCAGTAAAACCAAGTGATTACAGCTTTGACAGGGGAAAACAGTCCCTGAGTTATTCTTGGCCCTATCGTGGCCAAAACAACACAATTGTAACCTACAGCAACTCCAAAGCATGGAGGAAAACACAACCAACACCACGTAGGTGCTCACAGTAGCCACCGATCAAGGAAGACAACAGCCATGGTTCAACGATCAAGTAACAGGACATTACATCGTCCAGCACAGCCAACAAACATGGGAAAACAACGATCCCTTCTCAACAATGAAGCCACGACACATTACATAGTTGGCAGAAAGGGAAAGAGCCAGATCCCCACATTGGCAGGGGAAAACATCTGCACAAACCACAATCGGTAGGGGAAAACTTACACAGTCGACATCGTGCCTCTCAGGCTACTCTTCAAGCTCGCCATAGGAGAACACAATCCCGACCTACGCGTGAGGTAAACAGTACTTCTGCGTGAAGGGGAAACTTACACAGACCACCAATTGGTGAGAGAAGGAGAACCGAACCCCCAATCCATGGATCGTGGATCCTTTTAATTTAGCTCGGCATGAGGAAAACAAACGGTCGACGATGGGGAGAGTGGACAAAACAAAAACTGTTGGCATCCCAAACGGTGCATGAGGAGACCACTCCCAACTCGTGCGTGACTGAACCAACCGTGGAGGTGCGTGGGGCAAGCCTGCCACCCACCCCTACCCAGCATTAACTGCCTCAACTAAAATAGGGGTTTTTAGTTTTGACACATGGGTTTTCCCCAATGGCTCCCACGGGTTAGACAATCCCCCCCCCCCCTAACCTTATGAATCATGCCCTTTTCATTTTAACATTGCACCATCATAGCTGGCTGTAGGTTTATTTTAATTGATGTGCATATTTACATGATGCCAAACTCTAATGTGCCAGATAGCACGATATACCATCGACAATGATCCTAACTGCCGAAACATACACAACCAAATCGATGGTGGGGCTTTTGCCTTTAGCTCCACACCACGATTAATTACAAAATATACATCATGTATCTTTCAATGCAAACGGGGTCAAAACCGGGGTATTACAAAGACAAAGGGAGGATTAATAATAATCCTAACATCCCCCTGGAAATAAAGTCTTCTTATTGTAACCAACTGTGATTGAACTTGAATAGATAATTTTCTTAGTAAGATCCACTTCAAATTGAAGACTTACTTGACAATGGTAAAAAATATCAGAATTTACAATCCATGATCTATATCTTTGTAATATTTCAACCAAAACCTTTGCTAACATAAACCTGCCAAGTCTCTTGCTCACCCCAATAGACCCAACCCTCCCATTCCTCAAAGTTGGAGCAATTTTAGTTGGGATAACATCCAACATGTTTGAATTAATAAAGAGTTGTTTGAAGTAACCTGCCATTTCATTTAGTCGTGAGCATCCTGCCCATACCTCACTACCAGAGAGGGTGAAGTTTATATCCCCACAAAAAATTATGTAGGGGTCATTCAAAATTCCACTACCATCCACTTTCTCTTAAAAGGCTTGTCAACCATTGTATGGAGCATCACGATTTACAATTCGTATGGGAATATTCATTCTTTTGAGTTTTCCTTCAAGGAGTAACCCTGCATAAGTCATATAGGGTTTGAGATCAACCACAAGAGGATTCCATGTAGCCAACAACCCCCAAGATAATCCCACAACTACTACAACACCGACTTCCAATCCTGGAAATACCTTTAAAAATACTTCATAAGGCTTCGACCGCACACTCATAGTCTCCTTAATTAAGACAATATATGGTCTAATCAAACCAAAAATTATTTTAAGGGCTAATGTTTTTTAAGGCCCCCCAATGCTTATGATATTATAGGTTGTGATGATCATGATGAACCCTAGCTAAGGGCACCTTTTCTCTAAGGGCTTGCAGATTATTAGTGTTATCCTTAGGCAGTAAGGTTGAAGAGACATCTTCGAGTATGACAGAAGTATGAATGTAATCAAGCCGAGATCCATCTCCCATTTCCTGGGAAACATGATCACTCTTCTTTGAATTATTTTTATTACACTTCCTTTGGATAGTCACATCTTGAAAACATATGGATTTGATAGGGGAAACACCAGATTTATTGGAATGTATTTCTACATACACTTGTAATGGAGTCCCGGCCAAAGCATCCTTATAGGAAGGGACCAAATTTTGAATAACCCTACCATTTAAACTCTCATCCAAATCCCTTCATTCCTTCGTGGACCTCCTTTCCAATTCAGATACAACAATATCAAAAAAAGAGTTGGAGTCAAGGTTATTAATAACAACCACATCGATTCATCCCTCCCACATTGGTTTGACAACAAAGCTAAACCCACAACATTTTCTAGGCCCAAATGGTCAGATTGTCTAGTAGATTTAGGCAAAAAAGGTGGGGGGATCGGCTAGTGGAGACAAAACCTTCATCCTTGTGATAACCCAACTATGGAATGGTGGAATCCAGATCAATTAACCCTACATACTTCATATTATATCTAGGAAGATCAGAACCCAAAACCTACTAATATATTCCTTTTCCATTTTTTTCAATAAAATTTAATTTAGTTTTATATAATTGACTATAGTAAGTGGGACATATTTGTTCCATTATACCTAGGAAAGAGGGAGAATCCAACGAGTGACCCTGACTCTCCTATCAAGGAGAAACCGCAATGTTTGTATCGAGAGCCACCAAATCCAATT
The DNA here is from genome assembly GCA_001517045.1 of Pseudotsuga menziesii. Lineage (NCBI taxonomy): Eukaryota > Viridiplantae > Streptophyta > Pinopsida > Pinales > Pinaceae > Pseudotsuga > Pseudotsuga menziesii. The sequence goes on from LPNX010171698.1 coordinate 66,195, forward strand.
GTAAGGGTACATTTTCTTCTTCTGACGATTCATCTTCTACCAAATAACCTAGACATTCAGATTTCAGATGCCCCATTCTATGGTAGGAATGACATCTAAAAGGAATTACTTTGTAATCAAGTCTCCGAACAAAGTTAAAATTGCCTAATGTAATCTCAACCTTCGTCAGAAGTCCTTTCACCACATTGAATTCAATGAGGATTGAATCCGTGCGTTTATCATCATATATGAGTATTTTATTATCTAGATTAATATAATTGTCAATAACGTTTATGGCATCTACCAATATATGTTTTGACCAAAACTATAAAGGAAATCTTGGAAAGAGCATCCAAGGGTGGCATTTTAGAATAGGCTTTTTAAGAGGGTTGAAAGCTGTATGCCAACAAGAGAGAACTACTGATCCTGAGCCAATAACCCAATTCTTTTGCACTATAAACGTTGCATTCTCAACAACCAAGAAATGGAAACAATACCATCCTTTCATGAGTGAGCTAAATATTGGGCAATACACCAAAATAGGTTTCTAGGCCTCCAAAATCCACTTAGATAACTCAAGAACAGAGATGGTAAAGCATTTGAATCTACCGACTAAAGTGATCTGAACCATATTCACCACTTTGTCTAGTTTTACATCTAGTCCCAAAACCACATGCTTCCTTCATTGTTCCATGTTGGAATCCTTTAATGCTCTTTTTGATTTCACCCGGGTTCATGAGAGTTTTCTCAGCCCCACAATAGAAGAAACATCTTCTTTCTTTGCCACATAAAGTCCACCCTACACATAAAATCCCTCCTCTCTCACACTTGATCCAGTTGGAAAAATAGGAATCCCAACATGTGGCTCACCCACATTCTTCGTAATCAACACCGTAGATCTAAAGTCTAGGACAATATCGGACCTTGAGGCAAGAACCCTATCCCCAGTCCGCACCTCACCCAAAACCCCACTTCGTTAAAGGGAAGAAGTTCCAACTCCCAACAAAGTTTTAGGGGGATCAACTAACCTAGTGCCCATCAGATCATCTGGCCCACATAAATTTTCAGCGGTATGATCTAATTGCATAATAAACCCTCGAGCAATACTCTTTGAAATCGTTGTAGAGTAAATAACTCCAACTTTGGGAGGTTCTACATTTGGCAGGGAGGAACGTGGCCTATTCCCCCCCCCCACAAATTCGGTCAAGACATATGGGAAGACCTCGCCATTTGGAAAGGAGGACCAATCACATCAATAGATAAAACAACAACCTACAAAATACTAAAAATAAAATGATCTAAGCTACTTTGAAACAATCACAAATCTTCCCACTTTTTTTACATGGTTGGTAATAGGCCCTCAAAAACATGAGGGTTTAACTCCATGCTAAAGCGACAATTATTAAAACCATCGAGAAATCCAGATTTTCCAAAAAATTGCATTAGGTTTTCAGTCCCCATTTCTCCCTCTAGATAACAACAAATGATATCTCCAAATTTTACAATTTTTCTTCATTTATTAATGATAAATGAAACACAACCATCTATCATTGCAAACAAAATCCCATTAAATGGAATGCTGAAATATTTAATCTTCGATTCAAATGATGCTTATACAATTGTAATAATAATGAATTGTACATACAACTCTTAAGAAATTGGAACATACCTCGCATTAACCTCTAAAGGAACTTAAAGGTGTAGCAATAACGTGTCCTTTACAAAAAGGTCTTCTACACCGAATTCAAAATGTTTTCTAAAATTAAAACCTACGCATTATCTTTACTTACACTATTAATTTTTAATTATACAATTAAATACCTAAAAACATATATGATTGTAATGGTTACAAGTGATGCTTTGTAACATAATCCTGAATTATATCATGAAAAACTTTCAATCATTATTTAAATTTAATGTGAAATTAAATTGATATCAAATCCATTAACGATAAAGTCATCATCTATTTTCAACTACTCTTTGAAAAATTTGTTAAACTATTAATATCATCCAATCACATTTTTATCATTTATTAATGTCATCCAATCAGATTTTGACCATTCTCGTGTCCAACCACTTAAGTGACTATGCTAAAGAACTAATCGTGTCCAACCACTTAAGTGACTATGCTAAAGAACTGATCATGTTTTTGCGGACAATTGAATCCTTGCCGGCACCTCACTTAACTAACTAACCAACTAGATAAACCAATAACATTTTCAAAACCAATCTTAAATACTGTTTGAATGCAATTTACTGTTTAGCTGGTGGAGGCAATGCTCACTTAAAATTTGCCCTAGTTTAAAAAAACATGAAGTTACTGAATATGAAATCTATTGAAACCTACGAATACTAGTGAATCCATGGGAGTCAGGAAAAAAAATTGAAACGCAGTAACACGGACATTAAACTTGTATTCTTTTATTTCTTGAAGCAGCGAACAATGATAAAGAATAAGGACGAATCCTCAAAAGGATTTGGTTGAAGACCTGTTAAGTTCCGAAGTGAACGGGGAGGGATCTCGCATTAAACTGTCAATCATAGACATACATCCAGTTCGTACTGCCAGTTTATCCGCATAGATCCCAGGAATTCCTCTAACCACAATTGGTCTCTTCTCGGAGGTAAGTCACTCTTGTAGATCTGTTCTTGCTTATAAAGGAAAATTGAATGATGTCTTTTGGGTTATGTATTTGTTTCAATGGGCGTGGCAGAATATATGTGGGTTATTGCTGAAAATGTTTTTCGATGAAGTGCGTGCACACAGATATGTATTGGAAGAAGATCAATTGTAGGTTGGCAGTTCTCCAAAACATATATTTGCTTATGTTGGGATTGAAAGAATATCCTTTCGCAGCAAAAAATCATGGGTTTCCCGCTCCTCTTTCTTGTATGCAAACTCTAATTTTGGGCCCACTGGAGTAATATCGGGAACCATGGGAAGCCAATTCTGAGTTGATG
>LPNX010171698.1:69466-112429 GCA_001517045.1 Pseudotsuga menziesii
TGAAATTGGGTACAATCCAGTGTGTACCCTCTGTATTGGGCATATATTCACATAATGATTTGATATGCTTTAAATCTTTACCTCAGAGCTCATTCAGGTGATGTATGGGGTAAGGTACCTGTAGCCTGTAGGGTTGAGTCAAATGAGTTCCTGGTCTCCCCACCTGCCAAACCTTCTCTTGGGTGCATGCTATTTCTCCAAAGCGATGGCAGCAGATTTGTTCACTTGTGTTTGGGACTTTGCACTTGTATAGCACCAGAGCCAGATATACCTATGCTCCTTCGAAGGTATGCTTCGCCAGCAATGACATAGAGCAAAATTTTCAGTTTGAGCTGGCAAAGCTCAGGGCTCAAATGAAAGGCCATGATTAATGGGCGTCCATGTTCGCTCCTCACCTTGGAGGTCTGCACTGGCCATTATGAATTTTCTATCATCGTATTTCACCCACTTACAATTGGCTTATAGCATAAGACACCTATCTCTCGATACCTTGCACCATTTTACATCAGGTGGAACAGCCACTGAGAGCTTCAAGTGAAATTGGTTCCTTTGGTAAGTGTGTTGTGGTTTCGAAAATGTAGGTTGACGGTAGGCATTCAAGGCAACCACTAGGCTGCAATTTGGGTCTCTGTACCTGTTAAAAGAAATATAAGACTTGGCTAAAATTTAGATTTTTTATGGTTGAGACAACCCAATCAAGACTATAAGATTTTATGTTCAATTCTCCTCCACCATTGTGCAGATCCTCTGATTGGAATTTTACACTGAATTACTTGTGGGCGCTGATTGTCACTATTTCCAAAAGGATATTTCGTTGTTGCTGCTTACCTCCTTTAGGGTTAAAGCCAAAAGGGTTGTAGTCCTATGAACTGAAAACCTAAACCTATGCTTACACCCAAAGCTACAGAAGACACCTAAGTGAAAACTACTTGAGAGTACAGTGCCCTACAAAATGTTTGTTAGTTTCTTGTGCCTTATACCTAACTAGTTTTGGGCATGTTCTAATGAGATATATGAAATGGGCTGATAATAGAAGGAATAAACCGTAGTAGCAAGATTTGGCCGTATTGGGGGTTCGTTTTCGGAAATTTCGCATGGAGTTCGAAATTTGGCAAATATTCGACGCAGTATGTAACGGTAAGGTTACATACTAACTGTAAGGTAAGGTATTGATCGAAATTAAGATAAAATTGGAATTTCAACTTATAGTTTAACCTTTTTTTTTAGACAGTAGCGTGTAAGAGTAGATTTATCGGTTCGGCAAAACAGCTGCCGAGAACTTTTACATGGAAAACAAACTATTTGACAAATGGACACTGAATTGAACTGTTTACCGAGACGAAATACATCAGAAATATCTGCCTTGAATAACACCTGCTGTGGTTAACGATTCTTATTCTGTCCTTCTTTGCCAGCTGCTCCAAGACTTGCCAGTCTAGAGTATATGGACGAGTCCCACCGGACCATTGAGGATTTCCACTACGTCTATTTCCTTTGGCTTCAGAGAGCTCTTCCCATGTTGAGGGTTAAGACCGGCCCAGCTCTGCTCTCCGTGCAAATGACTGGAGTGAGTGAGTCAAACAACCAGAGTTTGCCAGCGATCCTTCACTGAAGCTCCTGGGGGTGTAGAACGAGGAGAGCAGTCAAAAAATAGTGGAAAGCTGATCTCTTGGAGGATCCAGCGATTTCCAGAACTTCCGTAAGTGATAGAGCTTGTCTCCTTCAGCGATAGGATTGCAAATAACACTGGGCTCTAGGATGGGCACAAGGCAGCAGGGCTCGCGGGTCATGGACTTTGCCAGAACGAGAAGGAAGGAGCAGAGGCCCAGCGATAGATCTTAAAGACCCGGCAAGGAGACTCGCTTCTAGAGTTAAGGGATAGAGCACAGAATTTTAGAGCCATCGAATGAGAGTGTGCTCCTGCTCAGAAGCGAGCCTTTATTGGCTTCCAGATCAGCCTTAGTGTTTAAGCTTCTCAGGATGTGAAAGAAGCTTATTTTCTGGAACTCTGACTGCATAAGCTTGACTTTCTTGAGGATAGTGGAGAGATGCACCTGAGCAGGCCTTATGTTTGAGTTTGTAGCTTGGATTATGATCCGGGAATCACCAAAGACTGTCAGAGCGGTAATATTCAAGCTGAGGGCAAGCTTGAGCCCTTGCCACAGTGCTAGAGCCTCTGCTCTATTGTTAGAATCGTGACCCAGTCCCCAGGCAAAGCTCAGAATTGTTTCTCCTCCCGGATCCAGGATAACCCCACCACCACTGGAAGCCCCTGGATTACCCTTTGAGGCTCCATCAAAGAAGAGGCAGTGCTCCTCTAGAGACGATCTCCATTTGATGAAGTCCTGTTCTGTCAACTGAATGTCCCATTCAGCATTGGATGAGGAAGGGGTCTTGATTTTGACCTGATGGTTTGGGACTATCTTCGTTAGCCACTTGTCTTCCTCGCTGGACAGAGCTGAAGCATTTGTGAGGGTGGCTTTGGCTTCTAGAGCCTCTCCTAGAAGGGCTCTGATGTTGGCTGCTACTCTAGCCGGGGTGCTGCTCTTTTCCCTGAAGATCCTGTTGTTCCTCTCAATCCATAGTTTCCAGCAGATGAACTTGGGGAGCCACATCCAACTGGCTTTGAGGAGATCCTTCTTGGCAGTTTTGAACGGCGATATGTTGGCCCACGTTTTCATCAGCTCCTGGGTGTTTGCTGGCATGCTGAATCTGTTCGAGCTTATTTTCAGCGAATCCTTCCAGACTTCACTGGCAAAGGAATAGTGCAGGAGCAAATGATCTGCGTTCTCCTCATCAGAAACACACAGGGGGCACCTTGAGGGCCCTTCCATTCCTCTTCTCCTTAAGTTGTCGCTGGTGAGTATGATTTTGTGAGTAAGAGTCCAACAGAAGTAGTCTATCTTGGGGATAGAGGCATAGGACCAAACAAACTTCCACTGAGCTGGGTCTTGAGGGACATTGGGGATTGCCTGGATGAAGTTGTATCCATCAGCTGCCGAGTATGATCCGGAGGTCGAACCCCACCCTCTTTTGTCCTTTGATGTCGCTTTTAATGGGGTTTTCCCTTGAAGGAGCATTCTTAAGGAGTTGGCTTCTCCTTCTAGATTTTTTGGTATCTCTCCCAGGTCCCAGTTATCCCAACTTTTCTCTGCATTATCGGATCAAGTGGAAATGTCCCACAGGGTAAGAAGGTTTTGGTGCTGCATCCAATTTTTTAAATTATCCTGTTCAGCCTTCTACCCAAGGGGCTGGTCTCCAAGGATCGAGTCATCCCAGTATCTTATCTTTTTCCCATTGCCAGGAATCCAATAGAGGTTAGATTTGAAGTGATCCAGGGCTATGAGGCAGAGCTTGAAGATAGGGGATCCGGTTAAAGTTCTTGGAGGCTTCTCCAAGCATTTTGAGCGGCTTCCTTGGAAGTATTTTTTTCCAAAGAACTTTCTTACTCCAGCTGGTGTGCCCGGAAACCAAGTTCCAGAGGAGTTTGGAGCCTAGAGCTAAATTTTGAACAGCAATGTTTCAGATATGGAGACCGCCTTCCAGAATTGGCTTCTTTATCTTGTCCCAGCTTACTAAATGAAGTCTTCTCTCGTTATTTTTCCCACCTTCCCACAAAAATCTTCTTAACAGGGCGTCCACTTTGCTGATGAAGGATTTAGGGGCAAGCAGAATGGTGTTTTGGTAAATAGGAATACTTGAAAGGACATATTTTAAAAGAGTCACCTTACCTGCTAAATTAAGCCAGGCTACCCCCCAGGCTTGAATTCTGATTTTCAGTTTGTCCAGCAGCGGCATCCAGTGGACCACTTTGGGGACAGATTTGAGGATGGGAATCCCAAGATAATTGAAGGAATCCCAAGAGAGAGTCCCCTCCATTCCTAACAGCCTAGCGATTCCTGTCATTTCCCTTGTGGAGCAGTTCCAACCATAAATCTTGCTCTTCTGAAAGTTTATCTTGCTTCCTGAGGCATCCTTGTAAATGTCTAGCTCTCTTTTGAATAAATTGGCAGAAAGAGTGCTTGCTCCTCCAAGGAGTAGAGTATCATCGGCGAATTGGGCATGGTTTATGTCTTTAACATTTTGGGCCATCCGGAGGCCAGCAAGATAGCGGATCTGTTGGCAGTGATCCAATTGGAAACTAAGCACTGAGGCTTGAATGGCGTAAAGGAGCGGGGACAACGGGCAACCTTGCCTTAGCCCTCTCGAGGCTTGGAAGAAATTCGTAGAGCGTCCATTGACCAGAGGGGCGATCCACGGGGAGGCAATGCAGGCTTTGACCCAGTTTATGAAGTCCTTAGAAAACCCGAAATTTCCCATTATTGCGAACATAAAATCTTGTCTCACCCTGTCGAATGCATTCGCCAAGTCGAGCTTGATTACCATTCCTTTTTCTTTCCGTTGACAGCTCGAGTGGATTGCTTCTTGGACAAGCACGATATTGTCCAGGATCTTCTGCCCTTTTATGAAACCACCTTGGTTTTCAGGGATGATTGCCGGCAACATATTCTTAATCCGATTGGTAATGATTTTAGTAATTAGTTTATAGCCCGTGTTGCATAAAGAGATGGGCCTGAATCTGCTGAAGTTATTGGCTCCTTTTTCTTTTGGAATCAGGGCCAGGAAAGCCGAGTTGGTACTGCCCCCTAACTTGCTGCTACTTTGAGATTTCTTGACCATTCTCAAGAGATCGATTTTGATGATGGGCCAACAAGAAGTGAAGAACCTTGCCGTGAACCCATCGGGCCCTGGGGCTTTGTCAGCGTCCATACCGTCCAAAGCTTTTTTAAGTTCTTCCATTCTGATCGGGGCAGCCAGAAGGAGATTATCAGTTTCTTGGACTAGCTTTGGGACGAGATCTAGTGGGTAGCTGTTTGCATCAATCAGGTCCTCTTCTGGGGCTGAGAAGAGGTCTTTGAAGTGGGAGTGGGCTGCTTTCTTAATGCCTTCGAAGTCTTTGACCAAATTTCCTTGAAACTGAATTTCATTGACAGTTTTGAATTGCTTACGAGCCTCAGCCTGCTTGTGGAAATAGCTGGTATTTTTATCTCCTGCTTGCAGCCACATACTTCTGGATTTCTGCCTCCAGTACTCCTCTTCCACCCTGCATGCTCTATGTAAATCTTTTTGAAGATTTTCTTCTGTTTGTAATAGTTCTTGAGAGATTTCAGCGTCCTCCATGATAAATTGGTGGCTCTCTAGAGCAGCCTGCGCTTCTTTTCTTTTGGAGGTGGGTGTGATCAGCGATTTAGCCCAATTTTTCAGCTCTTTTTTGAGAGTCCTCAGCTTTTCTTCCCAGACATAGAAAGGGGAGCCATGGATCTGTCGGTTCCAAGCCATGGAGACCACATCCATGAACCCTTCTTGCTGAATCCAGATGGGGCTGAATCTGAATAGAATGGGACCCAGATTTTTATCCATGGACAGCTCGAGAAGTATTGGTTTATGATCCGAGGTGTAGATGGGCAAGATTTTGGAGGATGCCATAAGATCAAAAGTCAGAAACGAAGACTGGATGAGGAATCTATCTAGACGAGCAGCAATGTGGCCTAGGCCCCTTCTTTTGTTCGTCCAGGTGAATTTACCACGGGAGGGCTTGATATCCTCCAGCTCCCAATCTAAAATGATGTCTTCAACCCATTCTCTAGCTTGATCTCTGACCGGTGAGCCTCCCTTTTTTTCTTCTGCTGCTAGGGTGACATTTAGATCCCCTGCTATAATGATATTGACGGGGTTGTGCGTGCTAAGATAGGACTTTAAGGAGTCCCAACAAAATCTTTTTTCAGCTGGTGAAACAGGGACATAAACATTGAACAGACTTACAGAATGATCGGAGTCTTTGTGGAGAAGTTTGGTGAACAACCAATGTATGCTGCTTTCTTCAGCTTCCAGATCGTATTTGGCGGTGTCCCAGAAGGTAGCTATCCCTCCTGAGGCTCCTCTTGCACTGACTGCTTTACCTTGACCTTTTCTCCAATAAGCTTTGCTTGCTTGGAGGAGAACGAGGTCCTTCATTTTTAGTCTCCTGGATGAGAAGTATATCTGGCGAATACAAACTTACAATGTCTTTTAGAGTTTCTTCTTTCAGATTGCTGCCTAGACCTCTGCAGTTCCAGGAGATGTATTGCATTACTTACTAGCTTGGGAGGTTGTGGCTCCCTTTGGAGCCTGGCCTTGCTTGATAGTGGATCTGGTATTTATCATTCCCTTGAGGGTCTTCTGGGAGCCTTGGAGAATATCAAGGTAGGTTTTTTCCTCTCTCTGTTTCTTCTTAGTTTTCCGACCCAAGGTGACCTTGATAGGGGTGACTTGGGAGTTGCCAGATTCGGTTCCTCCATCCTCGGAGTCCCCTCCTGATTCCGATCCCAGACTAATGTGATCTTCCTCTGCTTCTTTTTCCCTTTGATCTTCCACTAGGGGAGTTGGGTCTGCCATTTTCCCGGTTTCCCTAGTTTCATTCGCATCCTTCCAAGATATTTCTTGTCCCTCCAGGTTTTCATTGGTATTCCCCGAAGCTGAACCGTCCTTTGCTTTTCCTATGGGTTTAGAGATTGGTGGAGGGTTCTCTGATGGTACGGAGCTTCTTTTCCCGCTTGGCTTCGGGGCTGCCTTACTCTTTTTGGCCTTTTGCCAGCCTTCTCCATCCTCTTTGTCATCTGGTTGAGCCTTTGGGCAGTTCCTTTGGAAATGGCCATGCTCTTGACAGTTTCTGCACTTGAATGGGAGCTGCTCATAATCCAGCTTTTGATAATGCTGCCATGACCCAACCGTGAGTTTTGCCGCTTCTGGAAGGTCGGCTTTCAGATCCACTTCTACACAGATCTTGGCGCAGGTGTATTGGCCTTTGTTGTCTGCTATGTCAATAAATTTGCCGAGTCTGTTTCCAATCTTTTGTAGCGAATGGAAGTTCCAGCAGTGGACCGGAAGGTTCGGGAGCCTGACCCATACTGACACTTCTTTAGGCACGTCGACCGTGGGATCAAAGTCAGGCGTCCACTTATTGAGATACAGGCCCTGAGACCCCATGAAATACGGGCCGCTCCTGAAGACCAGATCTCGATCTTCCTTGGATATGAACTCGAATATGAAGAATCCTCTTCCAACGGCGTAGCAGGTCACACTATTCTTCAGCTGGGGTCTCCAGTTACGCTGGATCCAGTCGTTGGTGGTTTTTGCGGAGGGCCAAAGCCCCATAAATTGTCCTATCAATCCTCTTTCAGCCAGGGCTAGGGCAATTTTAATGGGTTGCTCTTTTGGCAAAGCAATTTCAGGAACTTCATCCAGTTTCTTTACAAATTTCGGGATAAAAAGCAAGGTTAGTTTCTTCCCAGCCTGCCCGATCAACTTCATGAAGGCCTCATTAGCCGAGATCGAAGTGGGGGAAGGCGGCTCCCCACCCCCAGGCGCACTCATGGCGGCTCTGGGTTGTGCCCTGCACCAGGAGCCTAGAGGTCGGCGCAGAGATCAAAGGCGACAACGATCCATTTGCATGCAAAAAGAATTATTGTTTAGATCGTCGATCAAATCTGCTGTACCGGTCCTAAAAAAAACCAAGTTTTTCACTACGTATATTTCTGTGCATTTGTTTACTTATAGTTTAACTTTTAACAATTCAACTATTAAATTATTAATCAATTGTTAATGTAATTGTGGAACTATAATAATAGCATAACAAATTATAACTCAAATCTCATACTATTTTTAACTTCACCATTACAAGACAAATATGTTTTTTCATATAAAGAAAAATATAAACTCAAATCACATAAGCAAAAGTGATTTTGCAGTGTAAAAGAAAGTAAAATTTGGACACAAACTCAGGGATCATTTCAAACAACTTTGTGACTATTGTTCTTTACACGCAAGATTACTTTGAAATTTTGAATGGACATGTATATTTTAAAATTTTCTGAAATTAAAAAATGCATGTGTTTGTATTTATGGGATGTCTACTTCCGTATTTTAGTTGTACTAGAATTTTCATTACGTATTTTTTCAGTACTGAATCGTATTCGTACTTGAATATTGCTACTATGGAAAACACATATGGATAAAAATGTAATACAGATGTGTAAACTGGCTTATGAGAAAGGAAGTATGTGATATTACAGGGAATGGAGCATTGCTGTAGAAGAAGGGATCAAATCATCAAAGTATATTGAGAACAAACCAGTACTATACTGGGAACTTAACTATGGATTGAGTGAAGTGCAAAGGGGACCAAGCATGCTTAAGAACAAAATTGATCTGCAGAATGCCACAGATTCTTGATGATATCTATTGTCTAGGTTTGTAGACGATAGAGATGCTCTTAAACAGGTATATCATAGTTAACCTATTGTTCTATGAATGGTTAAGATAAATAATAATGAGAAAGGGAGAGTTTGTGGCTACAGCTTGTGATATCTCATGTGCTTGCTGAACCAGCCTAAGCCTCTTTGGTAGCCTGCAAAAGTATGCCCGCTGCAGTGTAAAGGTAGGTATTCTTTTGTTGAGTGGTTGCAGGTTAGTGGGCTCTTTTCTCTATGGCCATGGCCCTATGGTTTATAGAGGGAGTGTTGAATTTTCAGCATTAGCATAAACTTTAAAAATTTGTAGTTAAACATAAATAGATCAGCAGTGCAGTAAAAACACATTCATCACATCAGCACACATGGACACAATATTTTTCACTGGGGAAACCTTCAAAGGACAAAAACCCCAAAAGCATTAATAGCTCATCTCGAAATGAGATGGCTTAAGAAATTCAAAAAAGTTCCTCAAATCCAGATCTGGATTTTGACCACAGTAACTGTAAAATTCATCAGTAAAAATCAGACTGATAATTTTACCCACAATTTCAAGAATTACAGAAAATTACCAATTTAGGGCTTTCTCAGAAATATTGAGATTTTCTCTCTCCTACTCGAAAATATCAGACTGCTGAAAACTGCCTGAAAATATCAGACTGCTAAAAACTACCCAAAAATATCAGCTTGCTGAAAACTGCCCGAAAATATCAGACTGTCTGAAAATTGCCCAAAAATATCAGCTGCTGAAAACTGCCTGAAAATATCAGACTGCTGAAAACTGCCCAAAAATATGGACTACTGAAGATAGCTGTTCAAAAATGCTGAAGATGGACTTTGCTGATAAAACCCTAGCTGAGGGTTTGAACATAAGATAGTCTTCTTCACCTGTGAGAGCAAAAGTGTGTGTAACAAATGAAAATGCTTGATCTTCTTTTATAGCCTTTGTTCACCTCTAAGTGGACAAGATTAGGAAAAATAAAAATAATAATATTTTTATTATTTTCCTAATTTCACTTTCAGTTTTACCAAAAAGGTACTTTTATTTTTTCCTTTGACTTTTATAAGAAGTCCTTCTTTAATTAGGAAAAATAAAAATAATAATATTTTTATTCTTTTCCTAATTTCACTTTTACTTTTACCAAAAAGGTACTTTTATTTTTTTCCTTTGACTTTTATAAGAAGTCCTTCTTTAATTTTGTTTTCCACCTGTGGACCTTTTAGGTGGACAAGATTAGGAAAGATAATAATAATAATATTTTTATTCTTCTCCTAATTTCACTTTCACTATTACCAAAAAGGTACTTTTATTTTTTTCTTTGACTTTTGGCTTTGGCCTTTTACCAAGTGCCCCTGTGGTACTTTTTATTTCAAAAGTACATCATCATAAACCAAGAGAGTTATTAATGCTTTTATCTCACACATTGTGTGACACCTAGCTCTGGTACTAGGGTAACTTAACCAAGAGTAGCTAATCCTTGGAGAAGCACACCAAGCCCATAGATCAAGGGTCAAAGTGCCACATACATGCCCAAACCCAGTCTAGGGCTTACAGTGTCTTCATTCTCCCAGAGAATGGCTACTCAGAACTAAGCTGAGTCTACCAGTCCCAGACTGGTCTACATCGTGGTCCCGGACCAGATGTCTACTCAACACAAGGTTGAGTCTACCCAGGGCAGATCTGGCTTTATATCATGGTCCCAGACCAGATATGGACCAAATATCTACCATTCAACAGAATGGTCACTCAACATTGGGTTGAGTCTTCACCGTGGTCCCAGACCAGGTGGTCCCATTCTCTGAAGAGAAGGGCTCTCGACGCTGCTCAGAAAATCAACACTCCCTCTCAGCGAGAGAGGCATTCTCTGCCATACCAAGCTTGTCACGAAAGTACACAAACTTTGATGCTGTCAGAGGCTTGGTCAAGATATCTGCAATTTGTTCATCTGTACGAATGTACTGCAACTTCAGAGCACCTCTCTGCACTAGGTCTCTGATGAAATGATACCTTATTTCAATGTGTTTCGATCTGTCATGAAACATTGGATTCTGTGAAAGCTTTATGCAACTCTGATTATCGCAATGGATGATCGTTGAGTCAAGCTTTCCCTCGAATAGATCAGATAACAACTTTATGAGCCAGACTGCTTCCTTGCAGGCATCACTTGCAACAATATACTCTGCCTCAGCTGTACTTTGAGCTATGGAACCCTGCTTCTTGCTGGACCAAGAGATCATTGCTGATCCCATATTGAAGCAATAACCAGAGGTACTTTTCCGGTCGACTGCACTGCCAGCCCAATCTGAATCTAAATATCCAGATAACAATACTCCACTGCTGGAAGTATACCTGAGCCCATAAGTGATAGTCTCTCGCACATATCTGAGTACCTGTTTGGCGGCTACCAAGTGTATGTGCTTCGGATTTGACATGAACTGACTCAGTGCATTCACTGTGTAGCAGATGTCTGGTCTCGTATGCACGAGATACATCAGGGAACCAATGAGCTGTCTGTATAGAGTAGAGTCCACATTTTATGAACTAGAGGCTGAGTCCCGCAACTTTGTCAAGTTGGTAGTCATTGGTACGCTCATGGACTTGCAGTCCTGCATCCCAAATCTCTGCAAGATATCCACTGCATACTTTCCTTGTGTCAAGAAGATCTCACCTGGCTTTTGCCAGACTTCTAAGCCAAGGAAGTAATGCATCATTCCGAGATCTTTCATCTCGAATTCAAAGGTAAGCTCCCTCTTACACTGGTCTATCAACTGTTCATCACCTGTAAGAAACAAGTCATCTACATATAGAACAAGTATCAAGACATGATTATGAACAACTTTAAAGTACAAGTTAGAATCAACTGTACTTTTGGAGAACCCCAAGCTATGGAGAAATCCATCCATCCTGGCATACCATACTCTCGGAGCCTGTTTTAGTCCATACAAGGCTTTCTTTAGTTTACATACATGGGTCTCCTTCCCATGAGTAACAAAGCCTTCAGGTTGTTCAATATAAACCTCTTCCTTAATCTTACCATTGAGAAAGGCTGTCTTTACATCCATCTGATGTAACTTCCATACGAATACTGCAGCAAGTGAGATGATGGTTTTGATGGTAGTGTACCTGGCAATAGGTGCAAATGTCTCGTCATAGTCAATGCCTTCTTTTTGAGTGAAGCCACGAGCTACGAATCTGGCTTTATACTTCTCCACATTGCCATCTGCAGCATGCTTGATCTTATAAAGCCATCTAGAAGTCACTATTGACTTTCCTTTAGGTCTGGGAACAACTTTCCAAGCATCATTCTTCATGATTGACTTATACTCTTCAATCATGGCATCAACCCATACTTGTTTACTTGCTGCTTCTTCGTACGATGAAGGTTCTGAACTGATAAGCTGACTCATAAGACCGGAGTACTTCTGTGGTCTTATGCTTTCTCTGAAAGTCCCTGGAGGAGTTTTATGCTTCTCGGCTTCTTGTACCGTTTCTCGGTACCAAGCAGGTCTCCTTTTGGAAGGAGGAACTTCAAGTAGTTCTTCTAGTGGACTTTCAATGTTCTCAAGAACATCTGGAGTTTGATCATCAAACTCTTTCTCCCTCTGAATTTCTGAATCTGGAAACTCAGGTGGAGCAACTGCATCTTCTGGTGAAAGCTCTAGTGTTTTACGAAACACCGCTTCCTCATGGAAGATCACATCTTTGCTGACCTCAATGTATCTCTGTCCAGGTATATATACTCGATAAGCCTTCGAGCAATCACTGTACCCAACAAATAAGCCTTTCTTACCAGAAGGCTCTAGCTTGGCCGTCTTTTCTTTTGGCACGTGAACATACATAGGAGTGCCAAATATCCTCATGTGATCAATTGCAGGTTTCTTCTTGGTGAAGACTTCTTCTGGAGTCTTCTCACCCAAAATAGCATGAGGGCTTCTGTTTTGGATGTACACTGCAGTTCCGGTAGCTTCAGCCCATAAAGACAAAGGAAGATCTAGATCAGTGATCATGGCTTTAGTAGCCTCACAGATCGTTCTATTCTTCCTTTTTGCAACCCCATTCTGCTGGGGGTTGTAAGGCACTATCAGCTCTTTCTTGATTCCTGCTTCTCGACAAAAATCATCAAACTCATTAGATTCATACTCACCTCTGTTATCTGATCTCAAGATACAGATGTGCCTGCCAGGCTGATTTTCAATCAGTGTCTTGAACTCTTTGAACTTGTCAAAGGTTTCACTCTTGGCCTTGAGGAAGTAAATCCAAGACTTCTGAGAGTAGTCATCAACAAACAAGACATAATATAAACACCCACTCAAGGAGGGTGGAGACATGGGCCCACAAATGTCATAATGAATCAAATCCAAAATGCCTTTAGATCTACTCTTGCTTATGGGAAAGGATTTCTTAGTGTTCTTACCTAGAGCACATCCTTTGCAAATTCCTTCATGCTTTGGAGAAACTTCTGGCATACCTGTGACCATCTTCTGCAATCCTGGGAGAGTTGTGTAGTGAAGGTGTCCAAACCTTCTATGCCAAAGTTCACAAGGATCAACTGTGTGATGTACCAAAGCATGAGTGGAAACTTTGGAGGCCTTGCAGAGTTCTCCCTCTCGAACCCCAATCTGAATTGTTGAGTCTAGATCTGTGTCTTTTGCCCATAAAAAGACCTTTTTGTCCATAAAGAGGACTTTGTGGCCCTTGTCTTCTAAAACCAACAACAGATAAAAGATTCTTCTTTAACCCAGGAACATAAAGAATATCATCAATATGAAGAACCGTACCTGAGTCAAGTTGAAGTGAAGTTGAGCCAACTCCTTCAATCTTGTAAGTGGAGTCATCTCCAAGTTCTACCTGAGTGGTGAACTTCTTCTTTCTGTAACTGGTAAGGGTACCACGATTACCTATCATGTGCCTGGAGGCACCATTGTCCACCAACCAAGAAGTGGAGCAAGCTGAGAAAGAACCAGTTAGAGTAGAAATCAAATAGTACTCTCTTCTAGGCTCATCAGTTTTATTAGCCTTGGTTTTCTTCTTCTTCTTTGGTTCTTCATCTTTTTCTTCCTCTGCTTCTGCAGTAGATGCTTAAAACCTTCTCTTGGGTTTCTTCTTGTTCTGCCTGCAGTCTCTAGCATAATGTCCAAACTTGTGACAAGTATAACATTCAATCTTGGACATGTCAAAAAACTTACCCTGAGGTTTCTTACCCTTCTTCTGCTGAGGGAAAGGCTTCTTGAACTTCTTGGTCTTTGCTTCAAGTGCAAGGTTATCCTGCTTGATTACCTTGTCAGTGTTCCTTGCTTCTTCTTGTATGCAATCATGCCAAAGCCTTTCAAAGGTTGGCTGATTTTCTCGTCCACAGACGGATGCCATGAAGGTTTCCCAAGAGCTTGGGAGACCATCAACCACTGTTTGTATAACATCATCATCATCAACAGTAACACCAATAGCAAGGAGTTGATCTCTTACCTGTTTGATCTTGGTGAAGAAGGAACCAACACTTTCATCTTTGTTCAACTTCAAAGTTCGTAGCCTCTTCTTCAAGATTCTCTTTTGTCTGGGAGCTTTCTTTTCATAAAGGTTTAACAATGTATCATAGCATTGTTTAGCAGTCTTCAAGGATGTGATGTTAGGCATCAATTCTTCTTTGATAGAATCATAAATAACTCTTCTAGCCTTACCTTGCTTCCTCTTGTAGGCAAGCCTACCAGTGTTTGTAGTTGGCTCTTCTGTGACATTAAGAACAATGTCATCCAAGTCATTCTCATCAAGAATGGCTGTCAACCTGGCCTTCCAGGAATTGAAGTTTGCTGAACTAGAGAGCTTCTCTTCCGGTTTGAAACCAACGGTAGCCATCTCTGTCCCTTATCCAAATGTTAGATCTGCAAATCTTATTCCAAGATCTAGTGAGAAACAACAGCAGTATCCCTTTACTTTGTTTTCACATGCTAAGCTCTAATACCATGTTGAATTTTCAGCATTAGCATAAACTTTAAAAATTTGCAGTTAAACATAAATAGATCAGTAGTGTAGTAAAAACACATTCATCACATCAGCACACATGGACACAATATTTTTCACTGGGGAAACCTTCAAAGGACAAAAACCCCAAAAGCATTAATAGCTCATCTCGAAATGAGATGGCTTAAGAAATTCAAAAAAGTTCCTCAAATCCAGATCTGGATTTTGACCACAGTAACTGTAAAATTCATCAGTAAAAATCAGACTGATAATTTTACCCACAATTTCCAGAATTACAGAAAATTACCAATTTAGGGCTTTCTTAGAAAAACTGAGATTTTCTCTCTCTTGCCTGAAAATATCAGACTGCTGAAAACTGCCTGAAAATATTAGACTGCTGAAAACTGCCCGAAAATATTAGACTGTCTGAAAACTGCCCAAAAATATCAGCCTGTTGAAAACTGCCCGAAAATATCAGACTGTCTGAAAATTGCCCAAAAATATCAGACTGCTGAAAACTACCCGAAAATATCAGATTGCTGAAAACTGCCCAAAAAAATGGAATGCTGAAGATAGCTGTTCAAAAATGCTGAAGATGGACTTTGTTGATAAAACCCTAGCTGAGGGTTTGAACATAAGATAGTCTTCTTCACCTGTGAGAGCAAAAGTGTGTGTAACAAATGAGAAGGCTTGATCTTCTTTTATAGCAATTGTTCACCTCTAAGTGGACAAGATCAGGAAAATAAAAAATAATAATATTTTTATTATTTTCCTAATTTCACTTTCACTTTTACCAAAAAGGTACTATTATTTTTTCCTTTGGCTTTTATAAGAAGTCCTTCTTTAATTAGAAAAAATAAAAATAATAATATTTTTATTCTTTTCCTAATTTCACTTTCACTTTTACCAAAAAGGTACTTTTATTTTTTTCCTTTGACTTTTATAAGAAGTCCTCCTTTAATTTTGTTTTCCACATGTGGACCTTTTAGGTGGACAAGATTAGGAAAGATAAAAATAATAATATTTTTATTCTTTTCCTAATTTCACTTTCACTATTACCAAAAAGGTTCTTTTATTTTTTTCTTTGACTTTTGGCTTTGGCCTTTTACCAAGTGCCCCCGTGGTCATTACCTGTGGTACTTTTTATTTCAAAAGTACATCATCATAAACCAAGAGAGTTATTAATGCTTTTATCTCACACATTGTGTGACACCTAGATTTGGTACTAGGGTAACTTAACCAAGAGTAGCTAATCCTTGGAGAAGCACACCAAGCCCATAGATCAAGGGTCAAAGTGCCACACACATGCCCAGACCCAGTCTAGGGCTTACAGTGTCTTCATTCTCCCAAAGAATGGCTACTTAGAACTAAGCTGAGTCTACCAGTCCCAAACTGGTCTACATCGTGGTCCCGGACCAGATGTCTACTCAACACAAGGTTGAGTCTACCCAGTGCAGATCTGGGTTTATATCATTGTCCCAGACCATATATCTACCATTCAACATAATGGTCACTCAACACTGGGTTGAGTCTTCACCATGGTCCCGGACCAGGTGGTCCCATTCTTCGAAGAGAAGGGCTCTCGATGCTGCTCAGAAAATCAACAGGGAGAAGGCCCTCGTGCCACTCAAAATTCTCTTAGACCATTGAGCATCTGAAGTTTTGGAGAACAAGGTTAAGGTTAAACCTACTTCTTCCCCTAAATTGGGATATTTAAGTAGGCAAAAGATGAGTTTGGGATAACATTGGACTTAGGTCCTCTTGTAGAGACCCTAGCTAGGAACCTTGTGTCAGCGAGCTCTGGTGTGGAGGTTTATTGGTATCTAATAGTCTTGTCAGACCATTTGAAGTTGGATTTAAAGGTTGGAATTGATAAGGATCATCTTGGGGAACCCTTTTTTCTATAGGTTTTTTTGTTGTAATTGTCTAAGGCCAAAATGATAGAGAGAATCTTTTTGAAGAGTGGGAGTGGTACTTATTTTATAGGTAGAGCATGGCTATTTCTAAAACTTGTTTTTCATCTATTATGGTTGTTTCTTGATAGGTGGTACCAATTTGGGTGATATTTTCTCGGCTAGCTTTAGAATTCTAGCATGAATTTGAGTTTGAAGCTATCGAGAAAGTCTAGTATTTTTTTAATTATCAGAATCATGGGTAACCAAGGAGATAGTTTGCTCAATATGCTAAATGTTGATAGGTGTGGTCCTTGGAAAGGAGGAAAAAAGGCTTTCTTACCTGTGTTTCTCAATTTAGCAGATAATATATCTTGAATGAATAGTTGATTATGAAGAGATTCCTTTCGAATGCTAGGTGTGCTTTGAGCATGAATATCTTACAAGATCATGCTAAAAAATGAGAGAATCAAGATTCTCCAAATGATGAGAGGAAAAGAGTATGAAAAAAACAGGGAAATGAAGATGATGGAAAAATGGATAAAGAAATTCTTTGGATTAAGTTGAGATAATGTCATCCTTTTGGAATCCCAGAAGATACACAAGTAAAACACAAACCCAACTTGAGGAAGAGAAATGGACTTAGGGGAGCAAACATTAAAAATTAAAATTGGTCTTGCATGTTAAACACAAAAGTATAACAACTAGGAAATGGAAATTTAGAAATTAAGAGAGTTTCTGAGAAGGATCAATAATGAACTTGAAGAAGAAGAGACAATAGTTTTGAAAGAATACGTGCAACAAAAATATTCATGTCTAGTTCGCCAGTGCTTGGAGATTGTCAAACATATCTTCTAGGAATGTTGGTTCCCCAAGTGTTGTTGGAGTTGATTTGAGTATCATCATTCTACGTTGCTTTAGGGCAGGGGCGCATTGCTTTGTTTGGGATGTCTGCTCTCTTGTTTGCTTTACTTTCTTCAAACTTTGGCATTGCCTATGGATAGTAGTGTTATCTGTGTTGTGGAAACTGAAGGGTAAGTTTGTTTTCAATCAGGAGATTAGCTCTTTGTTTGCTTTCAATTCTTTGTGGAAAGATGAGGTTTGCCACTATCTCTTGGTAGAGGGATCCTTGTTGATCAAAGATGCCCAAATATTTGGTTTGCATAGAGCATTTTGCTTTTTTGATTATAAATATTTTCTGTAAATATAAGACATATTTTTTGAAAAAAAGATTCTTGTTGGAATTTGTTTCACTTTAGATGTCTGAAGCATTCCTTCTAGATGTCCTGGAGTGAGGGTTTTTGTTGTTGTTGTTGGGGCTATATTATGTAGAGTGTGATCTTGGGGCTAACTACCCCTGATTAGGTCATGGTAGGTCCCTTTGGTTTCCATCTCAAGGAGGTGTTGGCTTTGTGGCTTTCCATCTCAAGGAGGTGTTGGCTTTGTGGCTTCCTGATGTTCTTCCCCAAAGCACAACCCTTGCAGTGGTTATGCTTCTCCTCCTATACCTGAGGAACTCCAATGACACTCTGTCTCAAGTGCCTCAGTGCACCATGGTGTAAGTGTGTCATCCTCCAATGCCACAACTCACCTTGATTGCTGCTGCTGACTAGAGCCTTTGCAGGCTCAAATTGTAGTCTATACACTTTCCTGCTCCTTCTGCCAATCACCCGATCCAAGCTCCTATTTGACTTCTTGGGCCTGATATATACTCTATGGTCTCGGGACTTCACCTGATATCCCTTGTCCTCCAGAGTGGAGACTGATATGAGGTTCTTCGTCAATCCTGGAACATATAACACATCAACAAAACTGAGGGGTTTTCCAGACTCCCTCTCAAATGAAACAGTGCCAACTCTCTGCGCCTGATACTGCGCGTCATCTCCCAGCTCAACGTGGATCCATGTGCCATAGTCTTTGCCAATCAAAGAGCTTCTCCCTAGCCACAACACCTTTGACAAAGGTTTCTCATGGCTTAGAGAAGCCATTGATGGCTATTCAAACTAGCTCCTCATCCACTGTCTTAGACCCAACAACTCCAAGCTCATCCATGATCTGTGTGAGCCTTGTGAGATAAGGCACCACTCCTCCCTTGGCCATCTTGGTGCTGCGCATCCTCTCTTGCAGCACCATCTTCCGGTTCTCATTCTTGCTTTAGCACAGACTCTCCAAAGCCGTCCACATCTCTGTTGCGTTCTTCTTACCAGAAAAGTGAGGGACTATATGGTCCTTCACTCCATCCATGATAATCAACATGGCTCTGGAATCAATCTTTTTCCAAGTTATCAGATCTACCGGATTTGTGGGTGCAACGTTTGTGGAGTAAATGTGCTCCTTACATCACTGACATCCAGGATCCTTGTGATCCTTTCTTTCCATGTAGGAAAGTTCTGTGCCCCTTGGAGTCTATCCTCAACTCTCAACTGCACGACCATATTGAAGTGTACCTGTCAAACCCTAGATCTCCAATCTAAGTTTGTGTCATCAATAGATATGCCCTTGATTTATTAATGCTGCTGCAAATCTCTCAGCTTTAGCTCACCAGAGCTCTGATACCATGTAAATTTTCCTTTAATATTCAAACTAGGGCTAAGCAGTGCATTCAAAATCTCAACTGATAACCACACATGAATATCTTTTACAGTATGCAACGAAATATAAAATTGAGAAATAAATCACAACATCACATCACAATATTGACACTATTATTTTGGGTATGGAAACCCCTGGAAAAACCCAAGATGGGAAAAGCGGTGCAGCAGTCAGATATAGATTTTATTATGAGAAAATATGGAATGTTTACAATCACTCCAAATTCACCCAAACCTGGCGAATGCAGCACCCCAGCAGAATCACTGGGCAAATCCCAGCTAAACCTCAGGACCCTCCTGCGTGAGTGTACGGTCCACTGTACGACCTCGCACACGTGTGGATCCATATGACTGTACTGTTGTACGATTGCTGTACAGAATCCATACGTTCTGTATGGCCTCCCTCTACAGCTGCTGCTTGTCTATCCATGCGGGCTCTGTCCTGCGTGGCAGCTTGGTGATTCTGTTTGCTCGCACCTTTGTCTTCCCAGCTAAATCCTTCGTCTGACTTTCTCTCCTTGTCTGTATCTTGTCTCTGTTAGAATACAAGTGTGTGTGTCCTCTCCACCAATTGACCTTTATTTTATAACCTTAGGTAAAGCAAAACCCTAATTTCACTTTCACTTAAAGTCAAGATCACTTTAATTATTTTCCAAAGTAAACTTTGGAAAATAATTAAATACAACTAGCTTCTTAATTTAAGTCTTCTGCATGCAAGGACACATGCATGCAAGAAGACCTTCATTGTTGCTGCTAGTTTAATAGGTAAAAGATCATCTGATCCTGCATTTGGCAGAGAAAAAGACTGCCAAAGATATGTGGGACACCTTGAAGCAGTTGTTTGAGGCAAAGAACGAGAACTGGAAGATGGCCTTGAAAGACAAGTTACACAATGTGAAGATGACCAAATATGAAAGTGTAACCTCCTATCTAACTCGTGTGGCTCAGGTCAAAGATGAGTTAGCTGCAATGGGAGAGACTATCTCAGATTCAAAGTTGGTGAGGATAGCCCTAAAGGGATTCACCAAGAAATGGGAAGTTTTTGTCAAATGTATTGTTGGTAGAGAAACTTTCGGACTGGTCAAGGTTGCAGGATGATTTTACCCAAGAGGATATTCGAGAAGGAGCTTTGGGTGGTCAAGTCAGCGAGGAGGTGCAGCATAATGTAGCCCTTACAACTATACAAACAAGAAGAAGAAAGATCTCAGTCGGATCAGGTGCTACCATTGTGGGCATATGGGACACTATTCTTCAAAATGTCCTAAGAAAAAGATTGTGAAAGAGAAGACTGAAAGAGATGTGGCAACCTCTACAGTAGTAGAAGATCATGCCATCAAATTTGAGCAAGAGTTTTCTCTTGTCTCAATTGATTTTAGTGTAGCAAGTTCATCCTTCAAGAATGTCTGGGTTGTTGACAGTTGTGCAACCAGACATATGACTGGAATATATGATTCCTTTCAGATGATCACAATGCTAGGGCCGAGACATTTCATCTAGACAGGCATTGATAGTCCGTAGATGCTTCGAATGCTAGGAAGCAAGAGACTTTCCAATCACCACCAAAGAACATCAGATGCAAAGCAGATCCCGAAAATATCCACAAAACAGTCTTTCTATTATCCAGATTCAAGAGCCAAAGACCTCTTACAAATGAGAAGCTATCTCCTTTAAATAGAAATTGGAGAACCAAAATCCTAACCACTTTCAAAACGAGTGGCTAAGATTAAAAGATAGAAGTGTTCTAATCAATGGTTGAGATGAGCTCAACATACAATACATGGATCAATATAACCATAAAGTACCAAAGTGGACTAAATCACCCATAAAGAGGGTACCCCACTCAACAAGAAATAAATGAAGCACATGGTGGGTCCATGGAGTGTTAACTAACTCCCTCTAGGTGCCCCATGGCACAATAAAATAATATAATATTTTAATTTTTTGACTTTGTGCCTCCTTGAAGAAATCATGAGCCTCCCAAAAGCTCCAAAAAATAATATAAAAATGCCCAAAAAATAAATGTGGGCCCAATCAAGTGCTGCAACTGCTGGAAAAAGTGCGGAGGACATCACACTCATCATCAGGACTCATCCCATGTCATTTCCTTGCCTCAGTAGCCCAAATCGATTTCTTCAATAGTCGTTTAATCATTTTTTAATCTGCCTCGAGAAATGTGACCCTGCCAAAACAGCCTCCTAGGGTGCTTGCGTTGTCAAACTGAGCCCACCAGGCTCTCTGGGATGGGGGTACTATGGTACAATCAAGGGGCTGCACCCCTTATGCCCCATATAGCGCCCTAGGAGATCTCAATAAAACATCTCCCTGCTCAGACACATCATCCTGTGAAGCAAAACTACATCAAAAAGGTAAAATGAGCCTGATCATCTCTGCTAGTGCCCGAAACTTAAAATAAGCTATCTCACTAGACTCAGAGAGTCCAAATCCATCTAGGGTGCATACTCATACCCCTACCAAGTCTTTGCCTGATCATCAACAATATCCAATAGACAATATAATCACTTGCAAATGACCAGGTACCAATAATATAACTCAAGCTATCATCCATCTGCTGCAAGTGTTACAAGGCTAAGCCATGCTCTACAAATCATTTAAGTAACATTCATAACATGTAGCAGTCACCTCACTGGTGGTACATCAAGCCAATAGATATATAGGGTTTTATTTATTATTTACTCAGACCAGACTTTCAAGGCTATACTCACTTCATAGTTGTAGTCAATTTGCTAGTGAAGGGTGAAGGCTGAAATTGACAAGGCTAGGGTAAAGGATGACTACCAACTTAACATCATGACAATTTGGATATGGGAAGGGAATACTCACTATAACCACATGTCGGACAAACAACACGGGGAATGGCAGTGCCTCACAAATGGTTGAGTTGTTCAGAGAGTGCTTATTCAACTTAGGCATCATGTCTACATCAAGTTTGATCCAGGTTCATTAGGACCATCAATTTTATTTCCATGGCCTTTTTGGTCTATATGACCTTTTGGGGACTTCACCAGTGCTTAAAAGCACAGCTAACTGCAACTTTCATCCAGGACACATTCAAATTTATAAGGTTAGCAATATTTGGATATAGCATATTTTTAACCATTGCTTTTGGGACCTTTTCTTATACCCTTCACGGAGTATTTTAGCATTTCATTGCTCTTTCCCTTTGCTTGTATATGTTAAGAAACACATTTTAGAATTTACATTTTCCATGGGCACATATATAAACATTTCCAATACCAGTAGTACATGAGCTTTCAGTTTTAGCCAACAACATCTCAAGTGACTAGGGGGAGTTTTGCACAGTGCCAAACATCGGGACAACCGACCAAAATGATTTAGGCATACAATCCAACTCACCAAAGGCAAGTTCTATCACCAACTCAGAGCCGAGACACAATATAAATAAGGAGGTTTGTCCAACAAAGGTTCTAGCAGGGAAAAGGTCCTCCATGCCATAAGTCAAGTAGTAAGTCAGGTTAAAAACAAAACTAGAAGGTAATGGACGGTTGGAGATAGTGAAAGATGAAGCCAACACTAGCAAGCCAAAGAATGGTGGGAATGATTACCTCTATTCTCCCTAGGGAGGGTAAAACCAATCAGTATAGATCAGGAACTTCCAAGTCTAAGTAGGGACACCAATACATAATACAAATACATCCAAGTCCATATACTTATGACCGCCAGATCATGACACTAAATGTTAGTATATGTCACAAAGATGAGTATAAGAGCAATGATAACCATAACACAATAAAATAAATGTCGAGTCATAATCATGCAAATAATCCTTCTGAACCATCATCTATCCAATGAGAAAGCACCGATATAAATCTGGGCATCAATAACTGCTCTGTAAATGACTAAATGGTTACATCAGTCCTCAAATCTGAGTGTCCTGGGACTCAGTCCTGACATGGGAGAGTATAATAGTCCACTAACAAAATAATGATCTGTCAAAACTACTCATCTCAGCATCTCATATATAAGAGATCGAGCTAAAAAATGTACTGTATCTGAAAAATAGAATATGGTAGCCTGGCTACTATATATGTGATAACATGAGTGTCCTAAGTCGAGGCTTGCCCCTAAGGCAGTGCCCAATGAGTTGAGAATTTTCTCACCCAGAGGTTCGAATTAGGCAGCAACAATATGCATATATGTGGAGGAAACAAACATTATTTTATTATGGTGAAGCATCCCCCCCTTTATACACTTAATGGAGGCCGCAACTGGGTTTAAGTGCACTTTTATGAAGTCTGCCCCCTCTTTATTGATGATGTCCCTTCTTAATTGACAACATGAAGCCATCTTCCTAGTTCGTGGGGTTTGTTGTTGACCCCTATCTTCATGAAGTGGACCAATGGCACGTGGGTGCAGGCCTAATCATAGGTCGAAGCTAGTATATTATTATTCTCTCTCTCTTCAATCTTAGACGGCTCTCACATGGTATACTTTATTTGGACCGAGTTCTTTACTCATTGGCGTATTCATTGTATGGAAATTGCGGTGCTTGTTTTAATACATGAGGATAAGATCGATCCCCTATTCCTTGGAGAATTCATTGCATGGAGCTCGTTGCATATATTTTATTATTGGAGGGCGACCTCATGAGAGGTTCTTGGCACATGATCACATGCATTTGATGAGGTTGATCCACCTATTTGGGCACATTATCAATCTCCTAGAGTGAGCCCTTCTATTATTTTTCCATATGTTATCCTCTAGAGATGTGCACTCTTCTTGAAATAAAATTTTTGTTGAAATTGACGCATAGCTAGCAAAATAAACCACTTATTTTATGTATTTTTTACTATGTCATGACTCGTGAGGTGGATACTATTTCTTTACTTTTTCCTAGATTACATCTAGCATTTTTGAGAATAAATCTCACCCATCCCCGCGTTAGAAACATGAAAGGTTGGCATATAGCTTAACACCAACTTCCAATTCTCCACCAACCATCTTCGCATAGACGGTGACCTAGGGATCTGCTTGCATCTGATGTTCTTTGGTGGTGATTGGAAAGTCTCTTGCTTCCGAGCATTCGAAATATTGTGTGAGATCTATATCTTTTTTTTGGGGATCATTGTCTTATCTACAGGAGGGCGTTTTCAGCTGGAGTGTTTTTGCAGGGGGACCTCAACTCGCTCGGATTGTCTTCGTCTTGTATCAGGGGGTTTTCATTAGCTTCATTGTGATCTATGATTACGTCTTGTTACTTTTCTGTAGATCTAGCTTTTTCTTTCGTGGTACAACAAATCTCATATTGTTGACATTTGCTTGTGCAGGATAGGGGGGCGCATTGGTCACTTGGAGCATAACGTTGGTCCTAGAACTCACTCAGATCTTCCAGAATTGATCGGGATGGCAGGGATCATCATCATCAAGGCATCTACAAGCATTTCCAGGTAAGCTCTACAGGTTAGTTTTTTCTCTTTCAGATCTCAATCCATTGTACCTGCTTTTCTTCAAATTTTCTGAAAAAACTCCTAAATAATAAAAATCCAAAAAAATACTTAATCGGGGAACTGCTTGATCTTTAAACAAACCATTTAGGGTTTTGTAGATCAGGCATCCCTCTCACCAAATCCTCTTCAACGCTGTCCAGATTGTGACTGGTTTGCCCTAGATTTGACTTTCTTACTGCTCAAACCCCAATGCCCCTACTGAAATTTTGACTTTTCCAGATTTGACCTTTTTTTCTCGAAAAATAATCACTTGGGTTTGTAGATCAGGTCTTCCTCACTCCAAAACACCCCCAATGCTGAGCTAGTTCCTGCCAGGTAGCCCTAGATCTGAAAAACTGACTTTCAACATCCCAACTTCCCTCATCATATTTTGACTTTTTCCGGATCTGATTTTTTCTGAAATTTTTTGACTTGGGTTTGTAGATCACGCCATTTTGATCTCATCTCTCCTCCAACGCTGAGCTGATAGTCTCATGGTTGTCCTAGATTTGCAGATTTGGCTCTCCAAACCCTAGCGCTAGCCCTCCTTTTGCTGGTCTCCCTTGCAAACTGAATTTTCCGGGCCAAACACTTTCCTGGGTCCATAGATCAGGGCATATCCCAAGTGGGTCCACTCTGACGCTGTGGAAATACTGACTCCATTGCCCAAGGCCCAACAAGCACTGATCTCCAAGCCTAGCGCTAGCCCATTCTTGACCTCTTTCCCCTGGAAGTTGACTGCTCCTTGGTGACTCAGGTAATCTGACATTGTCATATCTCTCACCGAGTCTATCCATTTGGTACTAGACAGTCCCAACTCTGTCCTTACTCACCTTGTCTCGGTTATGTTTCCCAAGGCAACGCTTATCTTCATCAGTTGCTAGTACCTCAACCCTAGATCTAGTATTACCCCTATAGGTCACTTGTATTTCACTTTGGATCAACCCTCATATGATTGAAGCCCTCATCCAAAGCCCTGGTCCACATAGTATTATCTCCCATAGATCTAGGGTCTTCAATTACCTTACACCTTACGTACTTGAAGCTTACTTGATCTGATCTGGTGTCTAGGTCTGATCTCTCCTGTCGGCTATGTCACAGGGTTCGGCGAATTTTATGCTTGAAGTTCGAAATTCGCCGAACTCCAAAAAAAATTTGCAATTCGTTTAAATTCGGCGAATTTCAAGGTCGAACCTAAAGGCGAATCGAATCGAACCATATCGAACTTGAACGAACTCGAACTTTATCGAATTTTAGGCGAATCTCAAACGAATTTCAAATCGAATTTTAATTTTTGTCCTTTCGCCGGTTTGCGCGTTCCACTGTCCTGTCGCCAGTTTTCCCACTTTCCAAGGTTTTCTCCCTCCCGAGTCCACTGCTCTCATATCCCGAGTCTCGACTCCATTTTTGCTCACCTACCAGGCTACTAACTTTGCTCACGGACCTTTGAAGCTTTAATGATTTATGCCGACAATAGTATATCCTGTCCTAGCGACGGGAACCGGCTACTCTGAGCCAATTATTTATTAATTAATATTAGTGGACTAACCCATCGTCTTTTTCATCTACTACTGCGTCCACAGTGCCCATAAGAAAACTGACTGAAATAGGCAAGTTGCAACCACTCTGAATATGATATCAGACATTTTTTCCACCGGGGCAGAATCGGCAGATATGTGATTTGACATTAAGTTTATGAGAATGCGTGGAAGGATTCAATAATAATCAGTCACCAGTGGGAGGCGTGCACTTCCTTCTAATATATTCATGAGTTGTACCATCTATTATGTCCCAAGATTAATTAATTGAAACTGCGCTAAACATGCAAAAACATGCCGATTGAATTGTTCCTCGTATGATTATAACGTTGGAAGATCTCAAACAATTCAAATGCTGCCCTATATCACCGGGGAGGCGGTTCGATTTAACCGATTTGGGCGTTTAGCTTTTGTCTGTGTGGATTATTTTTCAAACGGACAATAACAAATACTAATAGAATAAACGTGACATTAACTAGCATTCTGCTAATATCATGGCTATATTCGCATATTCTATTGTCCTTCGAATACATTATTTCATATTCATAATAACAGACATATTAAGTATATTTTATTGAACGCACATTAACAATATGTTTATGGTTGACATTAATAACATTATTAAATAGGTTAATAATAGATGTATACGCATAAAATACATTAGTATTTTTTATCATATATGCGATATACTTTTTATACTTTTTCGGAGGAATTAATATTTGTGATATACATTATTATTATATATATTAATCTATTTTTATGATATATTATAAAAGAATTATGATATATTAATATGTTTTATCATAAATTGATAATGATGGCATTCCAAGTGAGTTACGGCGAACCTAATGCCGAACTTCATAAAAAAAATCGAATTCGAATCGAATTTCAAGGTCGTCGAACTCCAATTCGAACTCGAACCATGTGACATAGCCTGTCGGGAGTAAATCTGGGTCTCCCTCTTTGTTGTCTCGGACTTAGATAACATAAAGCAAAGATTGCCTTGATTAGCGTGACAACCATCCATTTGGGAGTCTAGGCAGTGTTGGTTCCACCTCCTTAGTTGCTTTCCCTTCTACCATCCATCTTGGATCCATCATACATAGGAAACTACAAGGTTGGTGATAACAACTCACTGTCACCTCAACACTCGATTCCTTTGTTTAGGCCATCTCCTAAACAAAGCTAAGGGGGGTAGTCCCTATATAAAAATAATCTAAGGCTTAAATAAAGAAAAATAATTTAGGGGTTAATACAACAAGTACAAAATATATGAATATAGATACGTACTTGTAAAGTAGCAAATCTAGCAAGATACAAGGATCTAAAATATCATCAAGAAGCAAATCTAAGATCTTTGATTAATACTCAAAGCATGAACAAGATATAGCAAGACAAGACCAGTGCCTTTGAGCAAAAAAGTAAATGACAAAAGAGTAAATGAGATATGTAAGCAAATCTAGATACTACTTGCAGTGCGGTATTAGTTTTTCTCATAGATCTCCACTTGCTCTGAGAAATCAAGAGGCAACAAAATTCACTAAACCAATATGAACTGTACTTCAAATCTATTTAGAACTTGCAACACATGAAAATCCTTACTCAATCAGGCAATCACATAAGACACAAAATTTTACCGTGGAAACCCTATTGGGGAAAAACAACAAACTGTGGGGCTTTCTACTTTCTTGAGCCCGGAGCAATCAAATAGATATAGAAGAGGTACAAAATGAGTTAAGATGATCAAGCAGATGAACCTGAAGGGCCAAAGCCCTAGATTTGTAGGAGTTGCAGCTGCTGCCCTTGGAAAATGTGCCCCTAACAGCAACCTCACGCTAGATTTCTCAACTCAAACTCTATCAGTCACTGAACACTGTACTCTCTGTCAAACTCTCTGAAGAATGCCCTCTCAGCTATCTGCTCTGCTTTGCTCGGATTTGAAAGTGAAAAACGTCCTCAAGCATTGAAAATGTACCCCAGCTGTACAGCTACATCCTCACTGCTCTGAGGCACAACTCAGCTGATCTGCTATTAGTTTGACTCTGACTGATCACATAAAGTCTTTCCTCAGTCACTGAAGAAAACCCACAACTCTCTGGGCCCTCTCAGCCTCCTCAGTAGATGTGCAGTAGCTCCCTCACGTCCCACACGTTTGACGTGTTGCTGCTCATGTCCTCCACCAGCTAGTCACTCTACTGCTGTTGCTTTTCAGTCTCTGAAGATGCAAAGTGAAGACTCTCTCTCTCACTGACCTGTTGATGGATCTCCTCACTCTTTGAGAATCTGATCTCTCACTGCCTGCTGGAATGGGCCCCCAGCTATCTCAGATGGCACACCCTCCTTTGGTCAACTGCTACTCACAGCTGCACTGATCTCCTGATGCACACAAAAGATAATGACGTATGCACACTCAGTGCCTTTTTATAAGTCAACTTGAAATTAGGTCACCAAACCCTAATTATGGTTCCAAAACCCTAATTTCACTTTTGGTGCCAAAAATCAAATTGCATGCATGCATTTTTGCATGTAACTGGCAAAAGTGACTAGATACATTGCATGTCTCCACTGCTGGATCCATGAAACATGGCAGAGTGCATCTCACAGTCTACCCTCCTGCCTTAGTTGACAAGTGCCTCCATGCTAGGCAGTCTGCATGAAGGACATCTTGAGTTACACCATAACTCAACACTCCCTCTTAACGAGGGATGTCTGACCAAAACTGATGCCTGGATCCAACAAGTCCTCAGTTGTAGCAAATGCTACGTATGTCCTGACTACCTCCGCATCCCTTTGACCTATAGTACTCCGATCCTCCTCCATCCTAGTGGTCTCGGAAGGAGCCTCTTGCTCTCTCTCAGACCAAATCACTGATCTTGGGCTCAGAATCCCTCCGAGTCTTTGCTGCAGGCAACCTCTGAAGCCATCATCAAGCGGATCAACTGACCGGTACCTGACCTCCCTGCCTTGAGATGATTCAGCTCGCTCTTGATCTAAGTCCATCTCAGTCATCTCATACCAACTCAATCTCTAGCTGGTATTTTAATGAGCATCTCGTTCATGTCTTTGCTCAGTGGACTGACTGTACAAGGGCTCAACTTGTTGCAACTCTATCTTAGTGTCTGATGAGGACTCTGACAACTACCCAGCTGTAGCTGAAGTAGGTCTTCTCCTCGGATCACATGCTCTGTGTCATCATAATCTTTGAAGGTCTGCTCAGGAGTATCCTGAAGGAATATGAATGATTCTCGCATTCTAGTCATATGACTGTAGTGCTTGCAGCCCACAAGCCATCTCTCATCATTCTGCACCTCAGGCTGACCACTCTCATGACCCTGAACAAAAGAGGCAAGCGAGAACTCCCTCTTAAACTTGTTGGTGAACTCATCCACCTCTTTAGCTGCTGCTACTTGCTCATCCCTCGTATTCTTCTTTTTATGAGGGCATTGACCTTCATAATGCTCGCACTCATTGCATGCAAGACATCTGACCTTACTCGGGTCTTTCTTCTGCTCACCTCTCTTGAACTTCTGCTTTCCCTTCGCGGCAAGTGTCATATCTTCCTCTTCTGGTGCTGTAGAAGAAGACCCTTGAGTGTACCCTCTTTGGGTCTCCTCTTGTGTGAAATCATCCCACAGGCGATCCCAGTTGGGGAGGTTTTCTCTGGCTACAATAGATTCGACAAATACTGCCCATGATTTAGTCACACCATTTAGAGCTTGTTGAACTAACACTCCATCCTCCACTTTCTCCCCCATAGCTGCTAACCCGTCTCTAACCCAAGTTATACGAGTCAAATAGGTGACCATCTCCTCATCCTTGACCATCTTGATGCTCTTCAGTTTCTTAGGAAGCACCATCTTTCTATTCTCATTAGAGCTTTGGTATAGTTTCGTCAGAGCATCCCACATCTCATAAGCATTTCCTTTCCCTGAGATGTGTGGGATGACGTGGTCCTTGATAACATCAAGAAGAATCTGCTGAGCCTTAATGTTCTTTTCATAAGCTTCCTTTGTTGTAGCATTTGAAGGAATGGTTACGGGTTTTGCAACTATGCTCTCCACATTGTCCCACAACTCACTTTCTTTTAGAAGTAACACAACTTTGGCCTTCCATGCACTGAAGTTTGAGCCCCCATCCAACCGATCCTCCACACGCAAACTGCTGGTCATCACCTTGGTCAATCTGGATCAGAAAACAATCTGTCAAAATGAGCAAAACTCAGATCTGGCCCTTACACGCCAAGATCTATTTCCCAGCAATCAGATCTGGATAGATATGACCTCCACTAACTCAGATCTGATATCTGCACTGTAGATCTAGGTAGATCTTATCTCTATCCCGCTGAAACACACTAGATCTGTCTCAGACCTAAACCCCAATAATCAGATCTGATAAATCTGACCTCCACCAACTCAAATCTGAGCCAATAATCAGATCTGATAAATCTGACCTCCACCAACTCAAATCTGAGACTTGCACTGTAGATCTGGGTAGATGTGATCTCTATCCTGCTGATACTGGCTAGATCTGTCTCATATCTAGACTCCAACACTCTAGATCTGATAGGTTTGACCTCTACAGTCACAGATCTGAACCCTACACTTTAGATCTTGTAGATCTGGTCACCCTCTCTGCAGATCTGACGCCTCCACTCAGTCCTCACACAGATTTGGTAAGCTACTGCAGATCTGAGTGTGATTGCCCTCCTCTGACCTTTAATGAGGCTCTGATACCATATTAGTTTTTCTTAGAGGTCTCCACTCGCTCTGAGAAATCAGGATAATCAATCTGGCAATCAAATTCACTAAACCAATCTAAACTGTACTTCAAATCTATTTAGAACTTGCAGCACATGAAAATCCTTACTCAATCATGCAATCACATAAGACACAGAATTTTACCCTGGAGACCCCAATGGGGAAAAACCAACAAACTGTGGGGCTTTCTACTTTCTCGAGCCCAGAACAATCAAATAAATATAGAAGAGGTACAAAATGAGTTAAGATGATCAAGTAGATGAACCTGAAGGGCCAAAGCCCTAGATCTGCAGAAGTTGCAGCTGCTGCCTTTGGAAAATGTGCCCCCAGCAGTACACCCTCACGCTGGATTTCTCAACTCAAACTCTATCAGTCATTGAACACTGTACTCTCTGTCAAACTCTCTGAAGAATGCTCTCTCAGCTATCTGCTCTGCTCTTCTCGGATCTGAAAGTGAAAAACGTCCTCAAGCACTGAAAACGTACCCTAGCTGTACAGCTGCATCCTCACTGCTCTGAGGCACAACTCAGCCGATCTGCTATCAGTCTGACTCTGATTGATCACATAAAGTTTTTCCTCAGTCACTGAAGAAAACCTACAACTCTCTGGTCCCTCTCTGCCCCCTTAGTAGATGTGCAGCAACTCCCTCACGTCCCACACGTGTGACGTGTTGCTGCTCATGTCCTCCACTAGCTGGTCACTCTGTTGGTGCTGGTGCTACTCTTCAGTCTCTGAAGATGCAGAGTGAAGACTCTCTCTCTCACTGCGTTGATGATGGATCTCCTCACTCTCTAAGAATATGATCTCTCACTGCCCTCCGAAATGCGACCCCAACTATCTCAGATGGCACACCCTCCTTTGACCAACTGCTACTCATAGCTGCACCGATCTTCTGATGCACACAAAAGATAATGACTTATGCACCCTCAGTGCCTTTTTATAAGTCAACTTGAAATTCGGTCACCAAACCCTAATTAGGGTTCCAAAACCCTAATTTCACTTTTGGTGCCAAAATCAAATTGCATGCATGCACTTTTGCATGTAATTGGCAAACGTGACTAGATACACAGCATGTCTCCACTGCTAGACCCATGAAACATGGCAGAGTGCATCTCACACTCTACCCTCCTGCCTGAGCTGATAAGTGCCCCCATGCCAGGTAGTTTGCATGAAGGACATCCTGAGTTACACCATAACTCAACATGCGGGATCATAAAGCAATATATTATACGACATTCAAAATGTGCCTTAAACTGCTCCTTGAACCAACAAAATTTAAATGTGATTTAATTTACTAAACCTTGATTGCAAGGTTGATTTGTCAACTAACAGGAGAGTGATTATTTACTAAATGTTACTTTACCAACAAAAACAAAATGTAATATAATTACTAAAGATTGCGGTTAGTCCCTAGATCTAGATTGTCTATAACAACTAATCTATGAAAGCAAAAGAACTAGTAGAATATTTTACGTAAAAGTAGAGTAAAAAATGCTACTAATAGGCAAAGAGATATTCTTGCCTGGTGGAGGCAATTTTGAGAACCGTCGATGCCTGGGAAACACCAACCCATTGTAGATTTTTCTTCAGTTTTCAGCCACCGGTTTCAAGTAAAAATTTGTCATAGTTTATTTCAATCTCGGAAATTTAAATTGCCGGAAATAAACATAAATTTTTCTAACTTAAAACACTGCTGTAAATTAAATCTTTCATAGACAGAAAGTAAATATTCAGCACTTCATTCAAACACATAGTACTCAGATTTTTCAGCCAAATGGCCCTGGAAAAACCCACTAGGGGAAAACCAGTCAGAGAGAGAGAGAGTTTTTATTATGCTTCAGGATAAAAAAATTAGACATCAATTTTTACAGTAAAAAATCCAACTTATCTCAACCTAGAAATTTGACCAGCAGACTGTCTCGGTTTTTGTGCCTTTTGCTGCCTTGATTTATGTGCAAACCTCCTCGGTAAACGTGCCAAAAATATCAGCAAAAACCAACCCTAAAAAATTGTGCCAAACTGCCCATAATCTGTACTGTACAGACAACAATTAATGTTGTTGTACGACTCCTCAAATTCTGTGCCAAAATTAAATGCTGATGTCTCGAAACTCGTGCCTGAATCTTCCCTCGAAATTCGTGCCCAACTACGCCTTGAAAAATGTGTCGAGTCCGTACAGTACGGTCTGCAATAAGCGCAGCCGTACAGCTTGATTTATGCGCCAAATAAATGCAGTCTGTACGATGTATCGAAATTCGTGCCATGCAATTAATGAGGATGTACTCCACCTCGAAAACTATGCCCTGCAATTAATGAGGCCGTACTCCACCTCGAAAATTGTGCCCTGCAATAAATGTCTTGGAAATTGTGCCCACTGAAAATCACTTCTAGCTTTGTCTCGAAAATCGTGCCCTTCTCTCTTCTTCAGCTCTCTCTTGTTTTCTTCAAACTCTCAACAGAAGAATGAATTCATGTTTTGCCTTTTGCTTGCTTTTTGCTTCTCAACCCTAGGTAGGTGAAGAGATCTTAATCCAATGGCTAGCAATGAATTAGATCAATGGTGGAAATTAAATGCACACTTTTTATTTTTAAAAAGTTAATTTCCCTCACGTACGTAAATTTATCAAAAAGTGACTTTAATGTTATAAAGTCACATTAAATGCTTTTTAAGTCATTTAATGCAAGTTCACTTTATTTCCCTTCACTAGGTGACTGAAAGGCTAAAGTCACCTAGGGGAACACTTCCCTAGGTACAAAACTAACACTTCCTCTTACCGAGGAAGATGTTCTGCACCATGCCCAACTTGTCTCTGAAGAAGACAAACTTGCCCCTCCCCAAAGACTTCATCAGAATGTCTGCTACTTGCTCATCTGTGGAAATGTATTGAAGCATCACTGCCCCTCTCTGAACATAGTCTCGGATGAAATGATACCTGATCTCAATGTGCTTTGACCTGTCATAGAAAACCGGATTCTCAAAGAGCTGGTTGCAACTCTGATTGCCACAGTAAATAACCGTAGGCCTAAGCTCCTGACCAAATAGATTCACCAGCAACTTGCGAAGCCACAAGGCCTCACAGCTGGCCAAATTAGCTGCGATGTACTTAGCCTCTGCAGTACTCAATGCAACGGACTTCTGTTTCCGACTGAACCACGACACTGTTGTCGAGCCCAAACTGAAACAACATCCGGAAGTGCTCTTTCGGTTTGCCACACTGCCTGCCCAATCTGAGTCTGTATAACCAACAAGTCTGATCCCCTTTGACCTCCTGTAGTCCAACGCAAAATCTACTGTCCCTGAAAGATAGCGCAACACATGTTTTGCAACGACCCAATGCACACTCCTAGGCTCAACAATGAACTGGCTAAGAGTGTTCACTGCAAAACACATATCTAGTCGAGTGTTGACCAAATACATCAATGACCCGATAAGCTGAAGGTACAAAGTAGGATCCACCAACTCTCCCTCAGAAGCATGAAGCTTCTTCCAGTTGGTGATCATAGGTGTCGACATAGGGCTGCAATCCTCCATCCTGAATCTCCTCAAAATATCAACCACATACTTTCCCTGCCCCAGGAAAATATGTCCAGGCTCTTGCCAAACCTCCAATCCCAAATAATAATGCATTAGCCTAATATCAGTCATCTCGTTCTCTGTCGCAAGATCCTTCTTGCAAGCTGCAATGGGTCTCTCTCTCTTTGTGATAAACAAGTCATCAACATATAGCAGAAGAAGAAGCAGATCATCTCCAACCATGATGAAGTAGAGATTCAGATTTGCTTCACTCTTCTGAAACCCCATACTCAGCAAGTAAGAATCAATCCTGGAGTACCAAGCTCTTGGAGCTTGCTTCAGCCCGTAAAGGACCTTCTTCAGCTTGCATACATGTGTCTCTTTGTCATGTATCTCAAAGCCCTGAGGCTGCTCAATGTAAATCTCCTCCTGTATGATCCCATTGAGAAATGCGGTCTTCACATCCATCTGATGGATCTTCCAACCCATTTCCACTGCAATGGAGGTCAAACTCTTGATAGAAGTATATCAAGCAACCGGCGCAAAAGTCTCATCATAATCAATGCCCTCAACCTGTGAAAGCCCTCGCGCTACAAACCTGGCTTTGTACTTCTCCACACTCCCATCTGCCGCATGCTTCAGCTTGTAAAGCCAACGAGAAGTCACCATTGACTTCCCCTTTGGTCTCGAAACAATCTCCCATACATCATTCTTCATGATGGAATGGTACTCATCCATCATGGCATCTCTCCATACCGAATGCTGGGAGGCCTCCTCAAAAGTAGAAGGCTCAGAATCTCGTGTACAAGCCACCAACACCATGCCCAATTTGTCAGGCATCTTGATGGCTCTCACCTTGTCACTAGGTGTCCCAGCCTTTAAGGCATCCTTCAAGGTCTCCTGAAGCCACTTAGGCTTCTTCTTCCCTGAACGTTCTTCCCACACTGGCATGTCCTCATCAGAAGAACTACCAGAGCTAGAAGCCCCAGTCACCTGTAAACCTGAAGCTGGTGTGCCAACACTAGGTGTACCCTGTAATCCTAAAGCTGGTGTGCCAACACTAGGTGTATCCTGTAATCCTAATCTCGATCATGATCCTGATCCCCTGTAAGCTGTGCCTTTAATAGTTGACCCATCACCTATCCCCGAAGACCCTGCTGGCCTAACCACTGAACTTGGTGAACCTGTGCCAACACTCTGTGGTCCTGTAACCCCGGAAACCTGTGATCCTGACTGCTGCGTAGATGGAACCTGTGCCACAACCTGAGGTACCTGCTGCTCTCCCTGCTCTAACTCTCTCGACCTCCTGAAGGCTTGCTCCTCCTCAAACTTCACATCCCTTCTCACCACCACTTTCCTCTGAGAGGGAAGGTAAATACAGAAAGCCTTCGCAGTCTCATCATAGCCCACAAAGATGCCCTTCTCTGCAGTGGGCTCCAACTTTGCCCTCTTCTCTGAAGGGATATGAGAGTAAGTCAGACTACCAAATATACGAAAATGGCCAACTTCAGGCTTCTTGCCTGAAAAGCACTCCTCAGGTATCATATTCCCAACTGCCCGATGGGGATTCCTGTTCTGAAGGTATAC
The DNA here is from genome assembly GCA_001517045.1 of Pseudotsuga menziesii. Classification (NCBI taxonomy): domain Eukaryota; kingdom Viridiplantae; phylum Streptophyta; class Pinopsida; order Pinales; family Pinaceae; genus Pseudotsuga; species Pseudotsuga menziesii. Next base: position 105,055 of record LPNX010171698.1, read on the forward strand.
AACGGTGCTGCATGCCTTAGCCCAAATAAAGAAAGGAAGTGACTGGTCATGTAACATAGCTCGAGCTGCTCCAACAATGGACCGGTTCTTCCTCTCTGCTACTCCATTCTGCTCTGGAGTATATGGAACTGTCAACTGTCTCTTGATCCCCTCTTGTCTGCAAAATTCATCAAACTCCTTGGAGGTATACTCACCCCCGTTATCCGATCTCAAGACTCAGATCTTCCTCCCTGTTTGGTTCTCCACAAGAGCTTTGAACTCTTGGAACCTCTGCAAGACTTCCTTGTACTTCTTGCTCTTCAAAAAGTAGATCCAGGTCTTCTTGGAATGGTCATCAATGAATGTCACATAATACTCGTACTCTCTCAAAGACACAGAAGACATAGGCTCGCATAAGTCTGAATGTATCAAGTCAAGAGTACGAGCTGACATGCTATCACTGCTCGGAAAAGCAGTCTTGGTGTACTTTCCCAAAGCACACCCCCTGCACACATCGCTCTACCCTATGTTGAACTCTGATAAACTTGTCACCATGTGCCTCAGCAACCCCAAGGCTGGATGATGCAAGTGAGCCATCCTCCTAGGCCAAAGCTCACACAATTCACTGCTGCTGCTATGTGCGATTGAAACAAGAGCCTATACAATTTCCCACGTCTCGCTCCAATGGCAACTGAAGCAGATGGTCTTGCAGTGTTGGGAAACATATGCACATGTCCATCTAGGAAAGACACCCCAAGACCCTGACATTAGGTTCTTCTTCAACCCTGGTACATACAATACATCCCGCAATACCATGGGACTCATGGACTCCCTCTGAAATGTAATGGTCCCACGTCGAACTGCACTGACTACTTAGTCATCTCCCAACACAACCTCCACATCTGTCTCTGCCTGTGAAAGCTCGGAGAACATCTCACTAGCACCTGTCATGTGGCTCGAGGCTCTGCTATTTATGTACCATGTGCTGGAAGTAGATGCACTGTAAGAATGGTCTGTCACACAGGAAAACTCCCTCTGTCTGTCAACATCTGCACTGGTGAGAATGGATGCTCTCTCTCTCTCAATATGCCTAGTGCATAAAGAAAACTCACTCTGAAATCGTGCTGCAAAATCATTGATCTCAGCTGAAGCGACTGTCTGTTGCTTCTACTTCTTCTTGTTTGGACACATAGTAGCATAATGTCCCATCTTGTGACATGCAAAGCACTTCACAGTGCTCATATCCTTCTTCTGCCCATCCTACTGCTGCTTGGTCCCACCCTTCTTGGGACCCTTCTTGCTCTTCTTCCCTTTCGCTGTCAATGCCACATCCTTCTCATCTCCCCTACTAGTAGAATCACTGCACTGCAAGAAACTCCTGCGAGTCTCCTCCTGAACAAAGTCATCACATATGCTGTCCCAAGATGGCAAGTTCTCTCTGGCCACCAACCCCTGAACAAACATAGTCCAAGGTGCAGTCACCCCATTCAGAGCTGTCCGCACTAACTCAGGACTAGTAACCACCACCCCCACAGCTGCAAGCTCATCTCTCACCTGAGAGATTCTAGTAAGATAGGCCATACACACCTCTCCTTCTATCTAAGCACCATCTTCTTGTTTTCATTAGTACTTCGAAACAACCCACTCAAAGCAGACTGCATCTCATGTGCATGATGTTTTGCTGAAATGTGAGGAATAACATGATCTTTAACAACATCTAAGATTATCCTTTTGGCTTTAATTTCTTTCTTATTAAAGGCTGCAAGTAACGTTGCATCAGTAGAAGAGGGAATAACAATGGGATTTGTTGTAGTGTTTCTAACTACTTCCTCCCACAACTCATTCTCCTTTAACACAAGTAAAATCCAGGCTATCCATGAGACAAAGTTCGATGCCCTATCCAACCTATCCTCAGTTCTCAACCCCACGGAAGTCATTTTCTCAAGAAACAAGTTTCAGCAAAATGTACCACTGTCACAAAGGTTTTTCTAAATTCTGGAAATGACTATTTCACTGCTAAAATTTAATTTTCTACCACAACCCGCTCTGATACCATGTAGATTTTTCTTAAGTTTTCAGCCACCGGTTTCAAGTAAAAATTTGTCACAGTTTATTTCAATTTCAGAAATTTAAATTGCCGGAAATAAACATAAATTTTTCTAACTTAAAACATTGCTGTAAATTAAATCTTTCACATACAGAAAGTAAATATTCAACACTTTATTCAAACACACAGTACTCAGAATTTTCAGCCAAATGGCCCTGGAAAAACACACTAGGGGAAAACCAGTCAGAGAGAGAGAGTTTTTATTATGCTTCAGGATAAAAATCAGACACTAATTTTTACAGTAAAAAATCCAACTTATCTCAACCCAGAAATTTGATCAGCAGACCGTCTCGGTTTCTGTGTAAACCTCCTCGGTAAACGTGCCAAAAATATGAATAAAAACCAGCCCGCGAAAACTGTGCCAAACTGCCCAGAGTCCGTACTGTATGGACAACAATTAATGATGCTGTATGGCTCCTTGAATTTTGTGCCAGAATTAAATGCTGCTGTCTCGAAACTCGTGCCTGAATCTTCCTTCGAAATTCATGCTCAACTTTGCCTCGAAAAACGTGCAGAGTCCGTACAGTACGGTTTGCAATAAATGCAGCCATACAGCTCCTCGATTTCTGTGCCAAACAAATGCACTCCGTACATTGTTTCGAAATTCGTGCCCTGCAATTAATGAAGTTGTACTCCACCTCAAAAACTGTGCCCTACAATAAATGTCTTGGAAATTGTGCCCACTGAAAATCACTTCCAGCTTTGTCTCGAAAATCGTGCCCTTCTCTCTTCTTTAGGTCTCTATTGTTTTCTTCAAACTCTCAACACAAGAATGAATTCATGTTTTGCCTTTTGCTTGCTTTTTGCTTCTCAACCCTAGGTAGGTGAAGAGATTTTAATCCAATGGCTAGCAATGAATTAGATCAATGGTGGAAATTAAATGCACACTTTTTATTTTTAAAAATTTAATTTACCTCACCCACTTAAATTTATCAAAAAGTGACTTTAATGTTATAAAGTCACATTAAATGCTTTTTAAGTCATTTAATGCAAGTTCACTTTATTTCCCTTCACTAGGTGACTAAAAGGCTAAAGTCACCTAGGAGAACACTTCCCTAGGTACAAAACTAACACCCATGTTTCAGAATCCGGATACACTCTGAAGATCTTGGATCCCAAGTTACATCTCAGCCAGAGTGAGGGTGTAGTGCTTGGTCCCATTGTTGATTTTAGATTTAAGATTGTAATAGTTTTATCTTTCTTATGGGTTTATAAGTCTTGAAACTCTTAAACTATATTAAGTTAGCGTCTGTATAAAGGTTGTCGGATACTCCAAATAAATTTAATTTAGATGCAAGAAATGTAAATCTATTCTAAGTATGGAAAGTAAATTGCGGAAAAGGAAACAACAAACTAAGAACACAAAATTGACATAGGGGGAAGGGGAGATGCCAGGGATGGCAGTCTATGTCACTAATCCCTTGCGAGTTACAACAGTCCAAAAGGACTTTTTGAGAAGGCTTATTGATCCTTTATAGTACAGGAATCAATAGGTTTGCAATAGGATCTGACACGGTCAAATCTGAGAGAGAAAGAGCTGCCAGTTGTATCTCGACTCTTTTGAAACGGGGCTGATTTTCGGAGGCTGCTAAAACCTTCAAAGAAAAGTGTTATAACAGTGGCCAAAATCTCACAAGAGGCTGCCACCTAGCTGCCACCTAGGCCTCAAATAAGCTCCTAACCTGTGCTGTTGGAAATATTTGAAACCAGGGGTTAAAAATACAAATAAACAAGGACATAAATTAGCTTCACCTCGCTGTTTATGCGCTGTTCGGAAGCAGGCAGCAAGCTAAAATACTTAATATGCAAATAAATACACTGCCTTAATAAAATTTAAGTACTAGTATAAGTGGCTAATGATCTTCTTTGATCAGAAACAATTGTACTTTCGGATCTACTTGAAAAATAGTGATCGAGTTGAAGTAGATTTTATAAACATGCAAATAAAAGATCTAAATAAATATAGCTCTTAAAATTCTTAAGATCTAAGACGAGCATGTAAATAATAGAAAAAGATTGATTTTGATTGAAAGGTTGAGTGAAGAAGATGGAATGCCTTCAAATGGGCAACGGAGCTCCAAAGTGGTGTAATGTCTCCATTCACCAAGATATCTAAGTAAACAGCTGTAGTGCTTGTCTGTTCTCTTGAAAGGCCACCTGGATAAATGTTGTGTTTTCAGCGTCAAAAACACCAAGACTGTTTGTTCCTTCTCTCCTCACAGATCTGGAACCATCATTTCTCTGTAACGTTGCCATCAGCCGCATGTTGAAGGTAGAATTCCCCTAGACAACCATACATATTGAGCAAGCCATCAATGGTACTCCATGAAGTTACCATCACCCTCTCATGTTGAAGGTAGAGGGTGATAAAAGCAACTTTGATTTCAATTATTAATAATGATGATACAGTCTTTTGAACTTTACTTAAAGACTTTCTTCTTTCCTTCCAATATTACAATAGATTACACTTTTAACTATTTGCAACATCTGAACTTATAATATGAATTTGTGGCAAAGATAATCTTATTTTAATATTTTTCCATCATAAATTTGATGCATTTGCCATGTTTAAAGGTGCTTAGTTTAGGAGAAGCATGACCAATTCCACATTTTTTCTTAATCTTCGCTTACTCAAAATTGATGTTTGATTGTAGTGTCTCGAGATGGTGTTAATTCAACTTGTTTTAAAAGAATCTTTTGATTCATTGCAAATATTCTATTGTACAAAGTTGTAAAATGGTTATTAGGATGCTTTTCATTTGTTTCTTTTTTTTTATTGATGATGAAATTAATTTGACTTTTGTTTAAGTGTAGTTAATGAAGCTAATTCTGTGGTGGAATCTTGTAATAGGATGAATCCACTGTGCCAATACTTGATATTGTGTGATGCCAAGAATGAGGAAGGGCTGGCACAGTGATTGATACTCCCAAGCAAGAAGTAATGAGGCTTGGCATTTTGCTTTTGTGATAGTCCAGAAGGAATAGATTTGGAGTGGCCCTTGCTTTTTGCTCCTCAGCTACAGAAAATGGATGCAACAGTGGCGGGGCGACCATCACTTGCTAGGTCGTCCCGCCTCTCACCAGAGAGGAACAATGGACACTCTCATATGGAAAACAGTGGATGGGTAGCTGCTTCATTACTTGAATCATATACTTGGGATTCTTCTTATTCTCCTCTAATAGATTCCAGCATTGATGTGCCTCGCTCTAGGTTTGTGGAGGTGAATTCTATGCCTTATTGTTATTTGATTTTGTTGATAAGTTGAGATTGATGATGGTTCTAAAAAGGCCTCTCAAAATGGTTGGACTTAGAGCTGTCTAGTAGTGCATACTATTTCTCTATTATTCTCATTTACGTTTTGTTGGTTGGCCATAGTTGAGATCTGTACTAACAAGAGAAACATTGTGCAGGTTCCTCATGTTCGGCAACTGTGGACTTGGGATTGTGGCCTTGCATGTGTTTTGATGGTATTGAAAGCTCTAGGGATTGAAGACTGTGATATGGAATCCTTGGCCAAACTGTGCAGCACTACAAGGTATTCAAAGCTTTCTTTAGACTGAAAATGTAACCTTTTTCTCATGTTGAAAACCTTGAGCTGAGGTGAAGCTCTCATCTGTGAATAATCTACATGGTGAATATTTTGGTTGAGATTGGAATTGGTTCTTTTACATTTTAATGTCTTCGATGCATAATAATTTTTGGGTGGAGTATTGCTAGAATATACATATTAATTTTACTGGAGCTTTTAGTAGTAACTGTTATTGTATTTCTGTGTTTTGGACTTCAATGCTTTGTTTTTATGATTTAAACTAACATGTTTTGCTGAGATTCCTTAGATTTCTCAAGATAGATTGAGATGGCATGTCATCTATGTTTGTAAGAATGCTTTGATAGAACAAAAGTTCTCGAATGCAATGTACTATGAAAATGTTTGTATTGGACCTGTTGTACTGCTCAACTCCCCAACATTATTAAAAGCTTATTAATAAGAGCCACATGGCTCAGACTTGCCAACGAATTGACAAGATAACTCCTTGCTTGGCAAAACCACAACTACCCAAAATATATATAATATAATGAGTATTTGACCAAAATAATTAGACAGTTTTATTTTATGACAAAGTCCATCATGTCTAGAAATAGGCACGTTTAAATAGGAAAACTAAGTGTAAACTTTAAAGCAAACATACGTGATATCTTATAAGCTGGAGCCTTGAAGGTTGAAGGGAGATAGTTTGCAAATTCCAATTACATAAATCCTTTTGATTTAGTTTAGAAATTGCAATCACATAAATCCTTTTGGTATAATTTAGAAATTGCAATCACATAAATCCTATTGGTTGTAAAATGTGTATACTAGATAGTATAATTAAGAAGTATATAGTATATACTACAAGTTCATAATACACATGGCATGTAACATAGTGTCATGCCATGCGCCATTTTTGGTGTTGGGAACCTAAATACTCGATCTCAGCCTCTCATGGAGCTATAGTAATTTGTATCTATTCCTCTATCTAACTTTGGTCCTAAATTTTTTAAATGCTAACTTGTTAGTCTTCACAATCCGATTTGATGCCATGTCGACCACATCTAGATGTCTTAGGGGTAGTTTCTCTCTCTCTCTCTCTCTCTCTCTCTCTCCCTCTCTCTCTCTTTATATATATAATTGTTTTAGGGAATATCGGAGTGCAAACTCGTTGGCACTTCCCCTCATTTCAAGGTTAGTACCTAGGGTAAACCCTAGATTCTTTCGAGCACAAGGCCAAGTCAACAACATGGCTCGAAGTTGTTACAACAATATACTCGTTATGATCTCAACATGTTAGCTATGGGAATAGAACCTGAGTGGGGAGGATAACACTCCATCCCACAACCACTCGAGCTAGACCAACTGACACACACACACATGATGCTGGAGAGCAATAACGTGAGGATTGCAACAGAGGAAAGACCCTATATTGCAAGATCTAAACACCCTCCACTAAATGGTTCTTCCACGACAGATCTTGGAAACAAACTTGAAAGTAGACAATTTTAACAATTTGAAATGATGGCTTGGGTAGCTATGGCAAGTATGTTACAACAAACAAGAAGCAATTCCTTTTCCACTATGGGTTTGACCTTCTTAATGGACCTTGTTCCTTTGTTTGGAGAGATGCAATTAATGGTGTTTATGTTTAAAGAGGCATAAAAAGTTTTCTAGGTAGGTGGCTCCCTGTTATATATATATATATATCAATAATATATCTTAACATTAATATTAATATTAATATTAATATATATAT